>OVBC01000027.1:0-65893 GCA_900406465.1 Noccaea caerulescens | reverse complement strand
GGTTCGAACCCTGCTGTTGACGATTCAATTTTTTTTCATTTAAATTTAACAAAAGTGGTATTGACAAAAACACCCTTTGAACATTAATCTTTTGCAATGAAAAACGCTGGGCCTCATTTCTTGGGACTACATAGCGCAACGCCCAGTTGTCTCGGCCCAATGAGATGGTCTAAAGAAGGCAATGCAAAACCCTAAATCGAAAAAGTCTTTCTGAATTGCATTTTGTAATCACCCCGGAGTAGTGAACCAGCGGCTGATCAGAGTTGGGTAAAAAATGGTGTCTGGGTCAGGGATATGCGCCAAACGCGTTGTGGTGGATGCTCGACACCACATGCTAGGTCGCTTAGCTTCGATTGTGGCGAAGGAGCTGCTCAATGGCCAGAAGGTTGTTGTCGTCCGGTGCGAGGAGATTTGTCTCTCCGGCGGACTTGTCCGTCAGAAGATGAAGTACATGAGATTTCTCCGCAAGCGTATGAACACTAAGCCGTCTCACGGGCCCATTCACTTCCGTGCTCCGTCCAAGATCTTCTGGCGCACCGTTCGCGGGTTCGTACATCTCTCTCTCCCTTAATTATGTTTTATAGTCGATTTTAGGAATTTGGAACTGTGAATAGTGTAGGAAGCCGTTTAGTTTAGTTTAGTTTTGATGCTTTACTAATCACAGTAATGCATATGGAGTAAGAGTTTACATGCTTGTGAATATTATTCATTTCTACAATTTACTCAGATATAGCTCTTGTGAATATTATTCATTTCGTTGCTCTCTCTTTTGATGGTGTTGTAATTTGTGCAAGAGATTAAAATGCTGTTGAAAGTATTTGTAGCTAACTTATTAGAGTTTTTTAATCGTTTTCAGTATGATTCCGCACAAGACTAAGCGTGGAGCTAATGCTCTTGCCCGCTTGAAGGTCTTTGAAGGTGTTCCTACTCCATATGACAAGATCAAGAGGATGGTCATTCCTGATGCTCTCAAGTTTGTTCTTTTACCCCTTTCATTCTCAAATTTTCCGGCGTCTTTAATATCGACTTACTTCTAGTAATTAACTCTTAAACGTTGAATCTTCTTCTTTGATCAGGGTCTTGAGGCTGCAGGCTGGTCACAAATACTGTCTCTTGGGGCGTCTTTCTACTGAAGTCGGGTGGAACCACTACGACACCATCAAGGTATGTTTCACTTCACTTCTTGTTTCTAGTCAAGAAAACTGATTAAGAACACAAGTTTTGTGTATATATAATATGACATGCATAGACCACTTCATCGTTATGTTTCTCGGTCAGACAGAATCTTAGATACGCATCCAAATGCACGTGTTTTTAAGGAGAGATTATAAGTTAATGGATGTGTATTCTTGAATGAGTAGGAGCTGGAGAACAAGAGAAAAGAAAGAGCTCAAGTGGTCTATGAGCGAAAGAAGCAACTTAACAAACTCAGAGCTAAGGCCGAGAAGGTTGCTGAAGAGAAACTTGGATCTCAGCTTGACGTTCTTGCTCCTGTCAAGTACTGAATCCATATTAGTTAACTGTTTTTGAATGTTTCCTCAAGTTTTGTTATATTATTACTAGGCTTTGCTGTATGCGATTTTGACTTGGTTTATTTCATTGCCTAAACCAACATTCATGAATGATGTGTCTTCTTCAATCATGCATTATGTTCCTTCTGAGTTTTCGGATAGATATAACATTGATCAATGTTCGCTCAGTAATCCGATGAAGTTGTTTTGTGCACGTATACTTCGTTGACAGACACCAAATATGGTTTTTTTGTGTTTTTGTTTTTAAAATTTTTTAAACAAGAACTTTAAAGTTAAATTTCTTAAAAGAGAATTTCTCGATAATGTACGTCACAAAGAAATTATTTATCCAATCCAGAAAACATAAGCAGAAAAAGATTTTAGATATTCCACTGAAAAATCTATACAGAAATTATTTATCCAATTCAGAAAACATAATCAGAAAAAGGTCTTAGATATTCCACTGAAAATATATACAGCCTGAGCCTGACTATTAATTTCATTTTTTTTTTTTGTGGCTATATGATAATTACCAGAAAAGATTGATCCAATAAACAAACATTTGAATAGAAAAGATGTAATATCTCTGATTAGGAAAGAACAAGTATTAGGCTACGTACGGGAAAGTATAATGCAAGTGATATCATTTTTTTCTTTTTTTTTTTCAGCGAACTTTAGTATAAAATATGTAACAATTGACAACAGAAAAATAAAAAAAGTAGGTATTACACTATTACTTATTAGTTAATCAAATACTTTTAGCGAAACATTACATCGTTGATAAAGAACACATGTTGGAATGTTTTCAAAAGAAGAATCGAAGAACCCGATGCACCATGTGGGAAACTCTTTAAGCGAAGCTTCTCTATTTACTTTATTACAATTTAAAGAGTTAGAAAGATCTAAAAATAAGACCAACAACAGCAACAGAACAGAGACCTGCAACATGCAGCAATTTAAAGGTAGGAGATGCTAGAAGTGATCGAAGGCGATCGCCCTATTTCAGACCCAATTTGGACGAAGCTCTGTTAACAAACAGCTTTGATTATCGTGAGATGCAAACCTGAGGAAGAGTTGTTCCTTGATGGAGTCTCCGGTTACGTTCCTTCCAAAGCTCGGAACTGGTGATTAGCCAAATTAGTAGGAGAGCCATCTTTTATGATTTGTCAGTTGAAGCAGATGGCAGCGACATGATAAAATACAATACTCGTGGCTTCACACGAACAGATCCAGGAGATGAATCTAAATTCACACAAAAATATGAAAAGATATAAATTTGACGATTCTGATCAGTGATACTAAAAGAGTTAACTGAGCAAAAGTCGCTTCAGCAAGTATGTATAATGTTATCAAAACATCCTCCACAGAAAATCAAGTCTAAGATGAGATCTTTACTTTCTAGTTTTTTATAATGTTGGATATAATAGGCGAATCATATTTTCATGCAATTGAAAAGAATTCACAAAATACTGAAGCAATCATTTAAGAAATCAAACTACAACATATTAACCTTATTCGTCCAGAAGAAGTAACTTGAAGACCGATTCGTCTTTCAATCAGGAAGTACAAAGACGACATGAACCTTGATTATCAAAATTGTTTCTCAACTTGTGCTTCCGTCAATTTGGAACTGGAAAAAAGGTCAACTTTAAAAGAAATATCAACGATGGTGAAGAAATTTTATACTTAAATGGATCGATGAATACAATAAGGCAGTAAGAACCACTGACAAAGGACATAACAAACTAAAACAATTTTCTATAAACAGAATTGGAGGAGAACTCATATAAAGTTGAAATATTATTACCTTGAACTCAAAATATATATATTTGGTCCAAATATAAACCTGGAATATAGTCAGGTTTATCTTGTGGATGAAAATACCAATCTGGAGACATCAAAACTCTAATTTCCATTCTTTTTTTCAAAGAATTGAGTTGAGACACATGAGTATACTCCAATAGAATGATTAACCTAAAACATGTTGACAAAATCAGACAGTAAGTACATGAGATAAAATAGGATGCGTAAGTAACCTGTGAAGCTGATTCTCGGTTAGACGAAAAAGAGAAAAAGAGATTAACAAAATTAGAAATCAAAGCCACCAAATATTAGTGATGAATATGAGAAAATGTAAAAGGAATCGAGAAATTTGTAGTGATATCAAATATGAAACTGATTTAAGAAACTGAAGAGATGAGAGAAAAAAAGAAGAAGCTTAAAACCCGAGGATGTTGAATTGATATGGGAGATGAAAATGATTTTGATCGTGACATAAGTTGAAGTTATACTGGTGAAATCGTGGTGAAGAGATGAGAGAAAATTTGGGGTTTTGAACTGATGCAGAAATCGTGGTTTGGTTTATCGACACCATAAATGGTTTTTCTTTTTCGATTTTCAGTTAATTGCCCAATAATTTTTCTTTTGAATTTTTATTAATTAGGTTTACCCATTAAGATTTCGTTTTGAAATGTTTAATTGTGACGTGACTTTGTTAAACGCATGATTAGCGCTTTATTATGATTAACATGACAGATGTCACCTTTTTATTGGGCCAGTGAGTTGCGTTTTAGTATATAAACTAGTATTCCCCCGTATTACGTACGGAACAAAAGAAATTAGAACAATTTTATATGAATTAATAACAAATAATATGAATTTTCAACAATAGTTTGATTATAATATATTTTATTCAATTTTATTGAGTTATAATTATTTCCTCCGCAAATTGTGACGTGGATTATGTTAACATGTGATTATTTTTTTTTTAAGTTAAACTTGACACATGTCAACTCAGGATTGGTTGAGTGACTTGTGATTTAGGATTGGTTGAGTGACTTGTGATACTTTATATACTAAATCACAAGTCACTCAACCAATCATAAGTTCACATGTGTCAAGATTAACTTAAAAAAACACTAATCACCTAATAACATAATCCATTTGCGGAGGAAATAATTATAACTCAATAAAACTCACGGACTGAAAATTATAATCAAACTATTGTTGAAAATTCATATTATATGTTATTAATTCATATAAAATTGTTCTAATTTTGGGAATACTAGTTTAGTATATAAGGGATATGGGATGAAAATAGAGAAATGTTAAACGGGCTGTAAAGATACAAAACTGTAAACCCAATTCGTGGCCCATAATATATCACATCGTCTCTTTCGCTGCGCTTCCTTCTCCAATTCCGTGTCAAATCTTTCTTAGGATCAGACGATCTGAAGCCGATCGCTGTAGAATCAGTAACGTGCTGCGCAGATTCTCGACTTTTCTTCACTTAAGGTAGTCCTCGTTCTCTAACTAGATTGAATTTGATGTTAATTTAGATATTTAGCTGATATTCAGTGGTTATTGATCCAGATCTTTCTGATCTTTAGAAGAAGGGAAAATCACCAACGGAGAGGGAGTTTTGTCAGTGGATATATATTCTCAGTAAGATCCTCTTGCTCGAATAGAATTGAATCGCTAAAGTCCTAGAATCAAGGAAGTGGCAATCGGGAAGGCGTAGTCTTTGCTGAGATCTAGACCATCGTAAACGATCGTCTTGAGAAAGGAGGAAAAGATCACTGCAAAAGTGTCCAATTTTTGTGATCATTGAAGAAAAGTACCTATTTTCAGAGGCGGATCTGTCCAGGTCGGCACTGCGAAAGGGAACTAAACCAGTTTACTCCAGAGGGTTATGAGGTTCCGCTGAAGGAATCTGATTCTAGGATTGTAATTGATCTGGTCCCTTGCTTCCAGCTTGCCGATAACTTTGTCAACAAATTCAGGTGTTAAGTAGTAAGCAGTAATGGGTACGGAAAAGCAGGGTTATCCGAATATTCCAGCTAGGCCTTCATCCTCTCCATTTGCATCTGCTCCGCCGCCAGGAGTTCCACCACAATCCGGTGGACCAGAGGCGGTTGGCTTTAGACCTTTCCCACCAGCTGCTTCCCAACCTATGAGGCCTTTCACACCTTCTGGTCCTCCTATGGCTCCACCAGCGGGTGCAATGAGGCCTCTCCAATCTCCTTTGGTTTCTCAGATTCCAGGGAGTAGACCAAATCCTCCTATGGCCCCACCGCCATCATCAAATTCGTTTACTTCAACAGCATACAGTGGTCCTCCTAGTGGTGGCTCGTTTCAGCAGTTTCCACCCCCGCCATTCCCAACTGCGCAAAATCCTCCTCGTGGTCCACCAACAACTCAAACTCTTGCAGGTCACTTATCCCCTCCGATGTCTCTTCGCCCACAGCAGCCAGTGGCGCCTGTAACGATGGGACCTCCACTACAAAGTATGAATTCTGGGCTACCCGGAGGAATTGCTTCTCCACCAGCTTCAGGTTTTCAACAGTCAATGCCTCCCGTTACTCCACCTTATCCTGGCGTGGGTGGTCCACAGCCATCTTTTCCTGGTTATCCCAGCAAGCAGGGGTTACAGGCTCCTCCTATGCCATTCCAGTCTGCTCCCCAGGGTCCTCCGTCTACAGTCTCATCATATCCTCCTCAGACAGGAGTTTATAGTAGGCACCCAAATCTGGCAGCACAGCAGAATCTGCAGCCAAGCTATGCACCTCCTCCTAGTAACGTTCAAGGCTTGGTGGAAGATTTCAACTTCCTAACCCTTTCATCTATTCCGGGGTCGCATGAACCAGGACTTGATCATAACTCATTCCCAAGGCCATTGGATGGTGACGTGGAGCCTAAATCATTTGCTGAAATGTACCCCATGAATTGTCATTCGAGATATCTACGGCTGACCACCAGTGCTATACCAAGTTCCCAGTCTCTGGCATCTAGGTGGCATTTACCTCTAGGAGCTGTGGTTTGTCCACTTGCTGAGGCTCCTGAAGGGGTTAGTATCTAACTATGAAGTCTTAGAATATCTTTCATGTTTTGATATCATCTGGAACTCTTCACGTGCTACATATGCCTACACATACTACTTTTCGCTGATGCAAATTGTCATTTTAATTTTTTTCAGGAGGAAGTACCACTTATTGATTTTGGCTCAACAGGCATCATCCGCTGCAGAAGATGCCGTACCTATGTGAATCCTTATGTGACTTTTACAGATTCTGGAAGAAAGTGGCGGTGTAATATTTGTTCTATGCTTAATGATGGTAATTTTGCTAAATCTCAGGATTGGTTTATCAACCAAAATGCTATAGAACATTATTGTTGTGTGAATATGCCTTGTCTAATGGTCTTGCCCTTTTTTTTTCTCTCTGTTTTTCCCGGTTGTGTTTGTCTACTCATTGTGCTTAAGTTACGTGTTGTTATTTTTCTCTGGTTTTTCTTATAGGAAAGGGTTATCTATCAGGGTTCTAGGAAAGGGTTATCTATCAGGGTTCTTAGTAGAATTATCGTAAATGAATCTGGTGAACGCTACAAGGAATTGTTCTTGGTGTTGTGTATTGTTTTATCCTTTGTGGTGGAATGTCAGATTTGTCAATATACATGTGCATCTGATATGAACTTTTGCCTAGTTATTGGCCTCTTTTCACTTTCCTTAAAATATTTGATTGATGGTCCATGTTCAGTCCTATCAGGCATGTATGTATATAAGATGAATATTCATAGTTATGGGTCAAATTTCTTGTTCAGTGCCTGGTGAATACTTCTCACATTTGGATGCTACCGGCCGAAGAATGGACATGGATCAACGGCCTGAGCTGACAAAAGGCAGTGTGGAAATCATAGCTCCAACTGAATACATGGTTCGGCCTCCGATGCCACCAATCTACTTCTTCCTCATTGATGTTTCAATTTCGGCTACTAAAAGTGGGATGCTTGAGGTAAGCATGGTAGATTTTAGTATTCGACCTTGTAATTTTGCTGTGCATTAGAAATATTGTTTCATAGTTAGCGAGCACCGCTCCATGCCTGGTTTTAATCTGAATACACCATGTATCAATGGATCTAGATTGGCTTAGACACGCTCTCTCTTTTAGATTGAAGCTTTCCTAATATTTAGATCTTAACAGTGACGTTTTTGCTCCTTTGTCAGGTTGTAGCTCAAACAATTAAGTCTTGTTTGGATAACCTGCCTGGTTATCCCAGAACTCAAATTGGATTTATTACTTATGACAGCACGTTACATTTTTACAACTTGAAGGTAAGAGAGTTGTGAGTACGCAGGAAATTTTGTTCTGAAATATTTTAGCTCCCATCATGTATAATTTGTGGACCTTGGCAATGCAGTCATCTTTGAGCCAGCCGCAAATGATGGTGGTTTCGGATCTAGATGATATATTCGTCCCATTACCGGATGATCTCCTAGTCAATCTATCTGAATCTAGAAATGTGGTGGAAGCCTTTTTGGACAGTCTGCCTTTGATGTTTCAAGATAATTTCAATGTGGAATCGGCTTTTGGTCCAGCCCTTAGAGCGGCGTTTATGGTTATGGTTAGTCGCTATCCTGCCTTGTCAAATGGAAATCACATAATTCATTTGGTGTCATTGACCTATATGGATCCTCATCTGAGATTTGTATCTATTTGTAGCTGATTCGGTTTTCATTCTCTATTTCAGAACCAACTTGGTGGCAAGTTGCTAATTTTCCAGAACTCGTTACCTTCTCTTGGTGCTGGGCGGTTAAAGTTGCGGGGAGATGATCCTCGCGTCTATGGAACTGAAAAAGAATATTCTTTAAGGGTAGCTGAAGACTCCTTCTATAAGCAGATGGCTGCCGATTGTACCAAGTTCCAGATAGGAATTAATGTTTATGCATTCAGTGATAAGTACACTGATATTGCCTCCTTAGGTACGTGAACATTATGGTTATCACTGATGTTTCGTTTCAGGTCTTTGGCGCCTTCTCCTCCCATAAATATTGCTGTTCTAAATGATGAGGGGTTTGTGTAGGGACTCTGGCAAAATACACTGGAGGACAGGTGTACTATTATCCAGGCTTCCAATCATCTGTTCATGGAGAAAAGCTAAGACACGAGCTGGCTAGAGACCTTACAAGGGAAACTGCCTGGGAATCGGTTATGCGGATACGATGTGGAAAAGGTTTAGTATTTTATGATGCAATATTCATATGCGCTAGCTATTATGTCACTCAAGATTTGCTAAATTGGTTGGTATGCTACATGTGATCTTATATATTCTTGCATGCAGGAATTCGTTTCTCGTCCTACCATGGGAATTTCATGCTAAGGTCTACTGATTTGCTTGCTCTTCCTGCTGTTGACTGTGACAAAGCATATGCAATGCAGCTATCACTGGAAGAGACATTGCTAACAACCCAGACTGTGTATTTCCAAGTCGCTTTGCTGTATCCTTGCGTAGTTGATATTTGAAACATACTTAAGAGTTTGAATTTCAACTGGTATAACGTATCATGTGATTTTAGTAATCCTTAACAGAACAAAGATATACTGCTTCTTGCGGAGAGAGGCGTATAAGGGTACACACAGCTGTTGCACCAGTGGTTACAGATCTTGGAGAGATGTATAGACAAGCAGACACTGGTTCCATTGTCTCTGTATATACTAGATTAGGTAGGATACATTCAAGTTTTTCGCAGTAGCGTGATATACTACATTGGATACTATTTAATGACCGCTTTAATTTTGCAGCAATTGAGAAATCCTTGTCAGCAAAGTTGGATGATGCACGGAATGTAATACAGCAAAAGATTGTTAAAGCCCTCAGGGAATATCGTGATCTTCATAAGGTGCAGCATCGGTTGGGGTCTAGATTAATATACCCCGAGTCTTTGAAGTTTTTGGCATTGTACGGATTAGCAATTTGTAAGTCCACTCCTCTACAAGGTGGACCTGCTGATGCTTCACTTGATGAGCGCTGTGCGGCAGGCTTCACCATGATGGCTCTGCCCGTCAAAAAGCTATTGAAGCTGTTATATCCCAATTTATTCCGTGTTGACGAATGGCTCCTAAAGGTTTGTCCATCTCTATCTCATTGTCCATTATGGAATAATCCGTTTCAAGAAATCCTAAATCATATATGAATTTACATTGTATGCAGCCATCAGCAGACCACGATGACCTTAAGGACGTATTAAGGAGATTGCCTCTGGCTGCAGAGAGTTTGGATTCTAGAGGCCTTTACATTTATGATGATGGTTTCCGATTAGTCTTGTGGTTTGGCCGGATGCTTTCACCTGACATTGCCAAGAATCTTCTTGGGGCTGACTTTGCAGCAGAGCTCTCAAGGGTATGTTTTTTCATCCACATGCATCCTTTGCATATATGAATGGGCGAGACATCCAGTGATTTGTATGAAACCGACGTCTTTGTTTGTGTTGGGTTTTAGGTTACACTGCAAGAGCAAGAGAATGGGATGTCAAAGAAGCTAATGAGGTTGGTAAAGAAAATGAGGGAGGATGATCCTTCATATCATCCAATGTGTTTTCTAGTGAGACAAGGAGAACAACCGAGAGAAGGCTTCCTTCTCCTCAGAAATCTCATTGAGGACCAGATGGGCGGTTCGACTGGTTATGTTGATTGGATTCAGCAAATTCACCGCCAAATCCAACAAAATGCGTAATGGTGGCTCATGATAGTAAGCAACCTTCTTTCCATATCATAACTTCCAATACATGCATAAGAGTCTCGAATCATTTTCAAGCCATCTTATGAGTTCCTTTGTTTTTCCAGACAACTCAGGTGCCAGAATGCGCCTCTTTGTAACCATTGAAGAATCAAAATCTTCTTCTTAAGCCGCTTATGGGTTTCGATCATTGCGGTCTGCTTCATGGGGCATAATGTATGTTGGAGGAAAGGAGGACTAGTTTGATTTTTCTTCATTTGTTTTCTACATAACTTTTCCCAAGTCCAGGCTTTTTATTTGCCTAACCAGAATGGTTTTGTCCGTAAGATTAGACGTTTTTGTTTATGCTTTTGTTGCTTCTCTTTTCGTTATTTTCTAATTTATTTTTCTTGTACTTCTGTGCCAAATTTCTGTTCATGAATCTGTCTTAGTGTGGGGATGGTATTAACAAGAAGATGGCTTCTGTTGGAATTGAAGCATATGTTTATGATTATATATCTTGATTCCATCAAAGAATGCGACTCCATATTATATCTACCAAGAAAGAGGATCGCACATTGTTATTAGTTGGTTTGGTTTACTTTTATAGTTCGGTTATGATTTCTGGTTGATAATAATATCAGGATTGTTTAAGCTCTTATAACATTGTTAATCAAGTCGAGTGTTACAGAGACAATTTGAAAATCCGTAACAGCCTATCATCTTGTTTGAATTTGTCAAAAGTAACTTTTTGGCATTGTGCATAAGAAACTAGACTTATATAAAGAGGAAGATTCTGGTCGGTCGAACCGGAACCGTTTGGAGTATGGAGAAGAGACGTGTCAATATTTGATTGGCTGGTACCTTCCAGAAGGGTATAGAATAGAGACACACGTTTGCGTATACGGCGTCGTAAAGGGGTCTTCCAATTTCTAATCGCTTGCCTTTATAAAACCTCTCTGAACCATTGCTTTCGAAGAAAGTTTTCAGATTTGAGCATATTGACAAAATTTCCGGGAAAGATAGAGCGGCGATTTTCATTTTTGTTTTCGTAAGTGATCGCTCCCTCTTTTGTCGCAATCTATTTTCGAATTACGTATCCTGATTTAGCATCGTGGTTTCTAGATTTGGATATTCTATTTGCGGATACTTGTTTTAAGGTGGTCTCGTAGTTGTAAGGATTCGGTTTCTGGATTCGATCTGAAAAATTTGGAAGTCTCATTTTGCGAAAAATCCTTTTCGAGGAGGTCTTGTAGTTTTCTCGGAATCGTTTGTGGTCTTGTTGTAGCTTAAGGTCTTAGATCTGTTGGATTCTAAATCTTGTGCGGGAATTTTGATTCTCAATTTTTCAATTTTGTTCAGGCAGTAAACTTTGTTTCAACGACACGTAAAGATTCGTACTTGAGAATGGCTGAGGTATGATCTCTTTATCATCTCCGGAATTGTAGTTAAAATGCATTGCCTCGTTGTTGGTTTGATTGAATGTGTGGAAAATGTGATAATGGCAGGAAGCGCACAGGGTTACGTTGAATGTCTATGACCTAAGCCAAGGCTTGGCTCGCCAGCTCTCGGCATCACTTTTGGGAAAGGTTATCGAAGGTGTATGGTGAGTTGTTACCTCTGGAACATATTCATATAATAATTTGGTTGAAATCCTAAATCCTAGGCTCTTAAGAATTTGAATGTATGCATTAAGTGTTCTGAGCTAATATATTCATTTTCTCAGGCATACGGGAGTGGTTGTGTATGGGAATGAATACTTTTTTGGGGGAGGAATACAGCATTTGGCAGCTGGAACAACTCCGTATGGAACACCAGTGCGAATCATAGAGTTGGGTGAGTCACATGTTCCTCAAGACGTGTTCGAAATGTACTTGCAGGAGATCAGTCCTCGTTACACCGCTGAGTCCTACAATTTGCTGACTCACAACTGCAACAACTTCAGCAACGAGGTCTCTCAGTTTTTGGTTGGTAAAGGAATCCCAGACTACATTCTTCAGCTTCCTAATGAGGTTTTGAACAGCCCCATGGGCGGTCTTTTAAGTAAGTCAGCTGATAACTTTGCTAAATCATCGCCTTTGGTATCCGGATTGTTCGGCTCTCAAGTGTGTTAATTTCATCTCTCCTTCTTTGCAGTGCCTATGATACAAAACCTTGAAACGACTCTAAGAGCCGGCGCTGTTCCTCACGCTCCACAGTTTAGGCCACAGCCACAACCTTTTGGAGCTTTCAGCAAAGATGAAGGTCCAAAACCATCTGAGAAAGCTTCCAAGCCTGAGGATTCCAAAACCTCTCCTTCAACTACAAAGGTTCCGCCACCAGTTGAACAACCTTCAGCTAGTAAAGAGAAGGTGAAGGAGGACCCATTGGGTGATGCTAGGACCAAGATTCAGGAAGAGATTACTCGTGAGTTTACGGCTCTCATGGCACAAGGCACACTACGAGCAAGCGAAGCAGCTGCTATGGCGACTAAAAGAGTTATGCAAAAGTATGGTCATCTCAATGTAGCTGCTTAGTCTGATATCAGAGATGAAACCATTTATTTTACTCTATTGAAACTGAGTCCAGAATATTTGAACGATTTTATTACTATCTTCCGACCTATATTCGTATATCACGTTCAACGATTTACATATTTAATCACCACAAAAAGAGGAAACTAGCAGAAAACGTGAGAGAGTAAGGATAAAAGAAAATAAAAAATGTGCATTTGGAACATTTACGACACTACTACGGTCTCTGAAAAATCAGCTCTTGTGCTGTTGGACACAACGTGAGAAGGATCTGTGAAGGAAGTCCCAGGTTCTAACTCAATAGCAGTCTCTTTGGATCTGCAAAACACCTCAGAGGGAATATTGATGCCTGCGAAACCAACCATCACAGCTGCAGCACCAATGTAGTCGGTGAAACTTGGCTTGTTCCCTGATAAGCTGTCCACAATGGCTGCCAGTGGTACCTGAATGGTTAGCCCAGCCGTTGCCACTGTGGTTGTTGTCAATAGTACTGCCTTTGCCCACATATAGTCACTTAGCACATTATCTAACAAACCTGAAAACGCCAAACACACATCAGGTCTTTCAAACCAGCATTCCAACATCAAATCTTTGAGAAATGAGGGATGGGGTTTGCAATACCTTTGCCAACAACTAGACCAAATTGTTTCAAGGTTAGTGCACTGAAGCGTTCTCGTTTCGTGAAATTGAGTATTAGAGCAGCGGGGAGGAAGATGAAGAAGTTGAAGAGACCTAGAAACCCGAGGAACTGAGCCATACTGAAGCGACCGTTTCTTTCATCGTCATCCGGAAGCTTTTTGCGTATAAGAGTGATGTAGACAGCATACAGCGCCGCTGAGATCAATGAAAGAATATCTCCCAAAAGAGGGTTTTTAGCTGTTGCAGTTGCGTTTGATTCTGAGTCACCCATGCTCACAACTATCGTCCCAGACATACAAAGAAGAACACTGAATAGTTTCAACCACGTGAACTTCTCTCCCAAGAATATCAATGATACAAGAAACGTGAAAAGGCTCGATGCACTGCTTAAGATTGTATTCGACTGCAATTCACAAAACGAAAAAAAGTCTTAAGTCAGGTATAAAAGAGAGCAACAAGAACGAGGCTTTTCATGGTTCTTACCGTAACTGTTGTGTACTTGAGAGAGAGATTAAAAGTGAGCTGTGCCAAGAACCAAAACGGACATATCACAAGGCTAACTTTAGCAACTCGCATCCGCGTCCAGCGTCCCTTTTCATCTAACCCTTTGCTACTACAGATATCACCACTAACATTAGCACCAGCATCAATCTCAAGCTCTACATTTTCCAAACCAGATTCAATTCCATCACTATCTCTTTCCTCTCTCGCAACAACCCCTGAGCCTTCAGATGCATCTGATTTCACACCTGAAACATCTTGTCCAAGCAGAACAGCCTTTTCTGATTCCACCAATTCCCGCAAATGCGACCTTTTGTTTCTCCAGAACAATATACTTCCAAATGCATCTTCCAGATATCGACCGATCTCAAAAAGGGGAAGATAAATGACGAACAATGAATTGCAGATGAAAGTGATCAGGAACGGCGAAACGCCAGCATCCACCACAGACTGGACTACGAAACTAGCCGCAATCCAAATCGTGGCGACGGCGAATATGTATATCAACCCTAATACCCATCTCCCTAATTTACTTGACATATCTCCAATCGAGAAAAGATAATAAACAAAACTCGAGCTCACCGGACAAGATCAATAGCACATTCTGCCGCGAATGCTTCAACACCCATGAACCGAAAACGGAAAATTTCGCAAAAGAGCATAAACGAGAAAGATCTTATCAAAACCAATTGATCGATGAGTTACCTTCAAACGACAGATATTGAGATCGGCGTCAAATTGTTCAATCAATGACGACGATTCAAAACCGGTATCAGATTATCAGCGCGAGAGAGAGAGAGACTTTGGCGGATGTTTGAGCTTGAAAATGGGCTTTCTTCTCGGCCCAATATCGTTGTAAGTCTTTTAAGTTAAAAAGCCTTTTAGGTTTCTATACATGTACACGAGAGGAGAGAAACCCTAACACCTGAATTTGCTTGTTGTTTTTGTTTGCTCTTGGATATTCCAAGTTGAGAAACACATACGAAGTCTCTGTTCGATCATGACGACTCTTCGAAAGGAACCTCCAGCGATTGACTGGATCAGTTTTCAACAGGCTCTGTCCGTGATCGAACGAGGAATCTTAGTTGGAAACCACTGGACACATTTACCAACAGAGCTAAAGATGAAGATACTAGAGTCACTTCCTGGCGTCGATATTGCAAGGGCTTCTTGCGTTTGTACAGAGATTCGGGATCTGGATTCGGACAATGACTTATGGAAGCAAAAGTTCTTGGAAGAGTTTGCGGATCGTGTAACCGAGGAAGAAACGGAAGCAGATGATGATTTGGTTGATTGGAAAGATAAGTTTGCTTGTCTATGGAGGCTAAAGCGAAAAAGAAGAAGAGGGAGGGTAAGTTGCGATCCAAAGTTTGAAGAAGGTTGGTTTGGTGCTAGATGTTGGGATCGCGGATCTGGATCCAGCGCTTTACCGGTTCTTATTAAACGATGGTTGTGATTTGCGATGCTTTAATTCGTCAATTCTCTCTCTCTCTTGCATTGCACGCTTTCTTTCCTTTTTTTTGTTTTTCTGGTTTTGATCTAGGGATCTGTGTTTTTCCTTGAGTTTTTTTATGGATTTATTTAAGAGAGTGTATTTGAATTTCTAAGTTCTTTGTTTTTGGATGTATGTGTTGCTATATATGGTATTACAAGAGCTACAATTATGAATCATTTTGACTAAAAACAAGAAGTCAAATGAGAAAATAAAGTCTATCAATGTGCAGAGCTTTGAAAACAAAGAATAAGAATCCATGATAAATTGCATTCTCGAGCTATGAAAACCCCAGCTGGAATATACACATTCAAACAAAACACAACATTACAACACAAAGAAACAGTAGCAACTTCTATCACTAACTCTCTGAGACTGAAAACGAAAGCCACATAAAAAGAAGAAAATAAAACAACGTACCAAACCCAAAATTAAGATCAACCAGACAAAGAATGATGTAATTAAAAGTTTATATCAAGAAGCACTTGGGTTACGGGAATGTGCTGCACTTGGATTCCGGGAATTAGCTGTACTTGGATTCCGAGAATTAGCTGCACTTGGATTTCGGGAATGTGCCCTCGAAGCAACTCCCCACTCCATGGCCTCTGCCACGGCTCTTTCCCGTTCTTCCGCCGACACTGGATCCTCACCGGACGTTTGATCCGCCTGTTGACGAGGAGGAGGGACGTCGTCGTAGTTTGGAACAGAGATAGAGCCGTCAGGAGCTGTTCCTAAGAAACCGAGAGCAGTTACGACGTCGCTTATGAGTGGCCGTACCGTTGCCTCTTCCTGTAAACACATTGCTGCCACCGCCACCGCCTGATTCAGAGCTTTCTCCGGGAACACTCCCTCCAGACTCGGATCCGCTAACTCTGGGAATCTACTCGGTTCTTTGAACACCGGTTGTGCCTAAAACACACACAAGAATTTAGCTGTAAATTTCAAATCTTTATAAGCATTTGAAGCCAAAGTACTGTATAAGTAACCAAAATACAAAGTCTTTTTCAGTTTGAAGTTTGAGATACGTTAAGCAATTTAAGACAAAGTACAAGTCTCTTTTAATGTAAAGTTTAGATCTTTCAAGAAGTTGAAGCCAATGCACAAGACTTTTTTTCCAGTGTAAAGTTGAGATCTTTTAAGTTGAAGCCAGGACCAATCCTCTTTAATGTAAAGTTTAGATCTTTGTTTTTACACACAAAACAAAAAAAAGTTTAGATCTTTGAAGTGATTAAATCTGAATGAAAAAAAAAAAAAAAACTTACCCAAGTCACTAGATTCTGTTCAGCTTTGGGTCTAGTCGTATCAATAACTCTTCGTCCAGTTATCAATTCCAACAAGACAACTCCGAAGCTATAAACATCAGATTTAATGGTTAACTGACCGGTTCTCTGATACTCTGGAGCACAGTATCCGTAAGTTCCCATAACTCTGGATGACACATGTTGTTTGTCCCCGACAGGACCTAGCTTGGCTAGTCCAAAATCGGATAACTTGGCGTTGAAGTCAGTGTCCAAAAGTATATTAGCTGCCTTCAAATCTCTGTAGATCACCGGAGGATCTGCCTTGTCGTGCAAGTATTCAAGTCCCATCGCAGCACCTAGTGCGATTCTAATCCTTGTGTCCCAATCCAACGGTATTTGGTCCGGTGTTAGATCTGTAAGCATTTCGATCAACAATCAAACATGCATCGAGAGTAAATTAATGAAATAAATCAGTCACTAGTGATCCTATAGTTTTGTAATTTTACCGAGGAGATGATCTTCGAGTGAGCCACGAGACATGTACTCATAGACAAGAAGTCTCTGGTCTCCATCAGCACAATAACCGATGAGATTCACAAGATGCTTGTGATGCAAAAGACTTAACATCAAGACCTCTACGATGAACTCTTTGTTCCCTTGCAGCCCATTTCTATCTAATTGCTTCACTGCCACAATCTGAAATCCAAATTAATCATTAGAAAATCTTGAGAGATTTTATTGTATAGAGATGTAGAAACAGAGACCATGAATGCCATATATCATGGGCAAAATTCATCGAATTTTAACGTTTTCAAGTTTCTGTAAAATGGATTTTGTACCATAGTTAGTGGATTTTTAAAAATATAACTAGTTAAACCAAAATGAAACACAATATTTTAACATTTAGATATTATCTGCAAGAGTGTTTTTGCTATTCCGTCAATTAACTAGTCATATGAAGTTTGAGAAATATCTTCAAATTAAATTAGTAATAACCTTGCCACATTTTTCGAGTTTTCCCTTGTAAACCCTTCCGAAACCGCCTTCACCGATCAGACATTCTTGTCTGAAATTCTTTGTGGCAGTAGCTAACTCCCTGAAGGTGAATGTTTGTGCAGCTATGTTGTTTGTCACTTCTTTGTTTGCATCATTGTTCTCTTTCTGCTCATTTCCAGTCTTATTAGGCTTTGGATTCTCTGTAAGCATCACAAAGACTTATAAAACCCTAATACGGTAAAAACAAAAAAATTGAAATATGTGAAATTTGTTTATGTAAAATTTGTCTGAGCTTACCAGGGTGTGTTTTGTTGTTGTCTCTGCCGGTCAACTCACCATTTCTCCGGCGGCTGTTATCTGAATCTTTTGGAGTATTTTTCTTTTCATGGAAATAAAAACATGAAAAGCAATTCATTTCTTCTCTAGCTAATTCCCTTGCGAAGAACCCTTTCTCAAGATAGTCTCGATCTCTTTCTTTCTCCTTCTTCTGCTTCTATCTCTTGTGATTAAATATATAATTATGGCATAGACTATAATCAAACCCCGGGGAGTCTGCAGAAAGCCTCAATTGGTCTGATGACCACAAATTAAGACCAGAAATGGATCTTTGTTCGAATCGTTAATTTGTTGAATAAATGCCTGCGTTGACGAGGGAAAAAAAAACGATATTTTCAGATAAAGCAAGAATTATCTGGAAAATAAATGTGGGTTTGTTAAGAGAGAGGAGAGCAAACCTAGAATCCTTCATAAACAAATGGTTGCCTCTTTCCCAAGAAACCCTTAGGTTTTCCCTTTATCTTCTTCACCTTAAAATGTTTTATCGTCAAGATCTAGCAAAACCCAGATCAAGAAAAAGAAAATCAACACCAAAACCGTTGGGATCCGAAGCGCGGAAGAGTCTCCGAGAAAACTGGACTTTTCAGGTTTAGGTTTCTGAATTTCTCTTAATATAGACAATTAAACTACTCTTTAATTAATGATTAAATATCAAAATGGGGTCCATGTATATTGCTCTCATGTTTGTGTGCCTCACATTTCTCTAATAACAGTTTTGGTATGCAATTTGTATTTTAAAAACAATCTAACCTCCCCCAAAAATGTATTAAGAGATTTAAAACATATAAAAAGTAATTAATATTGAAGTATGGTTTTAAATGGGAAAACAAAGAATGACATGGAGGCCATGAAGTGAATAAATAAATGCAACAAAAGGGTTGGATGTAATGTTGATGGTGGCACGAACTATAGATGTTAAAATACATAAATAAGCGAATAATTGTAACATAACTATTAGTCCCCAAATCTTTTTAAAAATTGCGAACAAATAAGAACAAAGGGTAATGATCATTTTCATTCCTGTCTCTTTTGTTTACAGAAAAAACAAGTCAACAATCTTCTCCAAGAGGCTCTTGCAAATATGATTGAGAAAGGGACAGATATCAATTAGGACGAGATAAAACAATTCTTGTCCAGTATCTATCAACAACACACATGAAATAAATTGAAATACTAATTTATTTTCACCCTTCATACTGTACTTCCCCATTCTAACAATATATTTTTTTTTAAACCAAAAAAAAAATAAAAAAATAAAAAAATCAAAGATATAGATAGATCAAGACATTTAATCAAGTGGTTGTATTACTGTGTTGGTGTATTGGGTAAAATGAATAAATGTTGTTGACCCAAAAAAAAACATCCCTCATGAAACTAAAGTACTAAACTGTGATCCGACCAACAAATCGTTAATCTAGTAATGTCACAAACTTATGTTTAATTAACATAAGAGTAATTGCACGCGCGCACTATCGTCGTCGTCAGAGAGAGACATCGACCTGAGCAGAAGAGTCGGTCAAGATCACGTCTCTCGAGTTATCGGCTTTTGGGTGATCCTTCGAGTCTAACTTAATACGCACGTGCATTGGCTTCACGAACACAATGTCTCTCATTTCTCTCTTTGACTTCAACAACACTTTCACAAACAAATCTTCATTCATCGTCGTCATGTTCCTTGCTGGCTTTAATATCTCTGCTACTCTTCTCGCCAGCTCTTCCTGGCTCGCACTCTCCGTCTCTTCGTTCTTCGCCAGTCTTAAATACAAAGCTGCATAAACAATAAGCTGCACAAACCACAAAAGTTATACGCCGGCTCTTGTTGATAACAGAGACCTGAGATAAGATTTTAAGTGTACCTCGCTTGTCCCTGGACTTGTATTGATAGTGCAATCGATGTGTATCCGTCCATCATCTTCAGTTTCGATCTCAGAAGCATTAATATCTTCTTCTTGCTCTTCCTCTTCCTCAGCTAATTCGGGGTTGGCTATTTCTTTGGCGAGGCTGTCTAATTCATCATACCATTGTTGTGAGACACCAACCTGCAAGTCATGAAAACAAAATTTCAGAGCCACTGCAGAACTAAACCAGAGCAAAAGTCCTAGGATGAAAATTTATTGACCTTTTCAGAAGGTTGTTCCGCTGCACTTCCAGCATTCGAGACATCGGTGATTGCGCCTCTTGCCTGTCGCCATATGCAGCTTTCTTGTATCGGTTCTACAAGCTCCGTGCATTTAGGTATCTCTATGTTCAACCGTATGCTAATTTTACCTGTTTAATACCATCAAAAATAACCAAGTAGAAGATGAATCAGATTGGCTAGATCTTATGTCAAAACCATATTGATGCTGCAGCTAATGCCACAACATTACCTGGCAATAACCGGAGTTCATGAGTATGGCTGAGGTGTGCTTCCTGAACTCCATTAGCTCTGTTTGATTTTAACATCCTTAGTAAGTGTCAGAACAAGAATAGTGCTCTTAGAAATTGGATAAGCTAGTTAAAAGGGATCACTAACAGATTGAAGACTCTCTCAAGTGGAATGGACAACCAATAGGGCAACCCAAGGATCCCGATGTTTGAAAACTGTATGCTAGAGCGTGCTCCGGATTCTCTATTTAGCTTCAACACTCTCTGACCAGCTTCATATGTAGAGATCCGCATAAGTAGAAGGAAAAATTGGTGGGTTAGTTGATGCACAGAGATGAAACAATGTAAAGGAAGCTGTGTCATGTCAATTTCTTTTACCTATATCAGTCATGACAATGTCGTCTCCAAATTCAGTGAAAGAAGACAAAAGGGCAGCACTTGGCTGCTCTTTGCATGAGGAGATAGCCTTAGTCTGCTGTTGCAACCAATTAGAAGGCAAATGTTTTAAGACTGATAGCTTCTCCGTCATCAATTCCCCACAGATCTCCATTATCCCCGGAAACCCTTCAAATTTTGATACATATATATGTTAGATACAACAGGTTATCAAGCCAAGTACCATAAAACGGAAAAAGAAGTTGCCGATTCTTATATGTAACCTTCCACGACTTCTTCAATCTCCCCTGAAGCTAAATTAACTATCCACAACTTCGAAAAGCTGGAAAAAAATGACAAACCTAATTGGTTACAAGCGATAAAAGGGTACCAAGAGAAACAGAGAGGGACTGAGCATTCTCTAATGTAATGAAGCAACCCTTAAACTAGTCTCTTTACCTTTTGTTAATGACTAAAAGACTATCATTGTCACGCTTCAGTATATGCCATGGAAACATCAGAGAGTGAGCATCAGATTCTTCTGATTTGGCATCAGCATCAACTATTGCGTCATCATCTTTTCCAAGACCCATTTTCTCCATCATCCAAGACCATAGGCCACCACTTTTCTTAATAACCTTTGGATATACCGTTTCCAGCACCCGCGTCTTTATATTTGCTCTTCTAATGGCATGATTCTTAACACAAAAGAATGGGGAGAAGAAAAGGAAACAAAGAGGAAAACCAATCTTAACATGAAAACATCCAATGCCACAGTGAAGATTATTTTGTAACTTCTTCTAGGAGTCTTACCTCAGAATCTACAATGTAAAGACAGTCCTCCTCTTCGTCATAAAAGGTCGCCGCAGGACGTAACATCTTTGCAGATTCAAATTCTCCATCCTCAAAACCTGGGAAACAACCAATCTGAAATATAACAGTTTCTTGAAGTTTAGCTTTGTCAAACAAGAAGCTCCAAATGAACTTTTCTCTCTAGGATTTCCTTTCTAAGGGAAACCGAGGAACGAAATGTTTAAAAAATAAATGTGATTCCCAAATGTGATTTATTCACTTACACTGTCTAAAATCTTCCCACTATCATCGAATATAATAATACGATGATGGTTGCTATCAGAGAGAAACATACGATCTCCAACTTCGTCTGCAGATATACATCCTGTCACGGAAATTGCCAGACAGTGAGAGTACTATTGTCAAAATGAAAAAAAAACATCAAAATCGTATTCCAAAGTTCCATGAACAAAATATTAGAGAGTAGCACGAATGATAAAATGCAAAATCCAGATAAAACTCACAAAGACCCCCCAAGAAAGAAAGAAGATAAAATATATATACCTGGAAAGTAAAGAAACAAATCCTGCAAGAAGGAAGAGAAATGTGGTTCCTTGATAGCCTCAGCCTGTTTTGACCAAGTGTTCGTGAAAATTCTGACAGACTTGGATTTCTCAGTATCTTGAACGTGGCTGTCAAGAGCTGCAGAAAAACACAACAAAAAGAAACCAGAATAGGCAATTAAGCACACAAATCAAGGGAATTATTAGATGCTTTCGCCTTCTTAGATTCTGACGAAGATTGAAGGTATGAAGCAAAAAGACTATTCAATAGCTAAAAGCAGCCTAGAGCAGCAATATAAAATCCTATTTTTCAAAAAAGGTGAACATGGAACAATAGCTACGGCATTGCTAGAGAACATTTGTAGCGAATAGGATGATAAAGTATGCATACCTTTAGCTACAGAAGAAATATCCAGATCCTTCTCTTGGTAGATTAAAGGATTCCTAAAATCTTTTAGCACGATGAAGCGTACTTCTTCTCCACTTGACTAATACAAGTAGCAAAACATTCAATTCAAATGAAAATATAAGCCTACAAATCGAAATGGCTCTTTCTTGGAGATACAACACTTACCTTTGGAAATTGTTTCTCGGAAAGTAGTACAGGAAAAGTAAGGTATTCCTTCACAATCAACTCAGCTAAAGCAGTTCGATCATCAGTGATTCGAGCTTGATCACTGAAGTGGATGGCCATGAAACAGACTCCCGGAGACCTTAAAAGACGACGGAAAAACAAAAACATGCTCAACCATAAATTCCGTTAATTCTTTGGTTAAATGCAACAAAGAAACTTTCTTAAACCTCTGCTGAAGCAACTTAAGTTTCTCAAAGAAACGACTCGGATCACTTGTTCCGTTAAGAAAATCTCCAGCGAGAAGTACATAAGTTCCTTTCTCCGTGAAAAGCTGTTTATTCCCAATGTCACGATTCAACCAATGATGGGACGGACCTAAGAGTTCATTTCAAAACTTTGTTAAAAAGCACAATCAGATGTATAAAAGCAGATGACAGAATCAGTAGTAACAATCCAGTACCTTCAAATTTATCAAGTGAAGCTCTAATATAAGAGAGTAAATCAGCATGTGGAGAAGGAGAAGAAGAAGCAGCAGTTCGAGTTACTCGTTTTACTGATGCGAACCTGAACGAGACTGCCTAACACAAATCAGAAAATGAACCCAGAACCGAAAGAGAACACATTTCTAGAAGTAATCAATCGAATTTACCGGCGAGAGAAACATTGTCCGGCCAATTTCTTCGACGCAATGTTCATGTCTCTATCGAATGAAGGAGCTAAACGAGTGGCTGGAGTAGTAATGGGTCCCCAGAAAGAAGCCAAAAAGTCATCAATACGGTTAAATCAGTGAAACCCCAGAAAGTTTGACTAGAAGAAGACGATCGAATTTCCGAACCTGAGACAATCCGAGAAGAAAGCCATGAGATTTTCTTCAAATGGAGGCTTCTGTTTGACATTCTGTATGGTGGCTTCAATCTTCTACGCTCAACGAATTACAGGAATCTGAGATTTTTGAAGGGTTTAACCGCCAGCACCGGAGCCGGCTCTCGGGAAATATCACAATTCTCAGGCAACCGGTAGAAAGTAAAGGCATTCGGAAAAGAACTCCGGTCGTACATAATTAATTAATGTAAACCGGTTGTACAACGGGGTGGTGGCGCAGTTGGCTAGCGCGTAGGTCTCATAGCTATCTGAGTAATCCTGAGGTCGAGAGTTCGAGCCTCTCTCACCCCAATTTGTTTTTTTTTTTTACTTGGCTTAAAAAAAAAGAGTCGGGTTAACTCGCCCGGGTCGGGTCGTGATCCAAATGCATCTAATAGTAAAACCCTAATTGCCGCCGATATCTTCATCATCCTTCTCCATAAACCTTTTTCTTTTAACCTTACTCAGTTTCTCTTTTTCTGTTTCGCTCTCTTCGGAAGGCTCAAGATGGTGAAACGGAGTAAAAGTAAGATGAATCCTTCAATCATATCTCTATTCTCGATTTCTCTTCGTCGATGAATTGTAACCATTGCTGGATTTTTATTGATTGTTTGATTTGATGTGGTGATTGTTTTGCAGAGAGCAAAAGTAAGAGGGTGACCTTGAAGCAGAAGCACAAGGTCCTGAGAAAGGTGAAGGAGCACCACAAGAAGAAGGCAAAGGATGCTAAGAAGCTCGGGCTTAACCGTAAGCCAAGAGTAGAGAAGGACCCAGGTATCCCCAATGACTGGCCTTTCAAGGAACAGGAGCTTAAGGCCCTAGAGGCTCGACGTGCCCGTGCTCTCGAGGAGATTGAACAGAAGAATGTCGCCCGCAAAGAAAGGGTATCATCAATCTTAAACCTTTATCAACTCATATATGGTTTCTGTTGCATAATCTCGATACTTGTTCTGATGTTGAGTAAAAGCTACTGTGTTTCAATGTTTATATAACTTCAATTCCACTGGTTGATAAGGGATATCATTTTCTCTCTGTCTTGCTGTCATTATTATGAAGTGTTGTTTGTGTTCTGATCTCTCTTAATAAACTTATTTAGGCTAAAAAGAGGAAGCTTGAGAGGAGGCTTGGTTTGGTTGATGATGAGGATACCAAGACGGAAGAAGGATATGGAGAGGGGAAGAGCGGAGATGACTCAGCTAAAGTTGTCAATGTTCGAGGTGAGTGTTATTGTGCTTTCATTTGAGTATCTTCTCCACAAGTTTATGTGATTTCCAACTGTCTATATGCATCCGCTGATGTTTATTGTTTCGTAGATAACTCGGAGAGGGCTTTCTACAAGGAGCTTGTCAAAGTCATTGAATTGTCTGATGTCATTTTGGAGGTTCTCGATGCCCGTGATCCCCTTGGCACTCGTTGTATCGACATGGAGAGGATGGTTCTGCAAGCTGGTCCCAATAAGCACCTTGTGTTACTGCTGAACAAGATCGGTACGTTCTATATAAGTCTCTGCTCGTGGATATTGAGACGTTAGTTGTTTCCTTCGGGTTGTGTCATTGCTTTTTGTAACGGACTCTCTTTTGTCTTAGATCTTGTTCCTCGAGAGGCTGCTGAGAAATGGCTAACGTACCTTCGGGAAGAGTTTCCAGCTGTTGCCTTCAAATGTAGTACCCAGGAACAGAGATCAAACTTGGGTTGGAAATCATCTAAGTCATCAAAACCAAGCAGTATTTTGCAGACGAGTGATTGTCTTGGAGCAGACACTCTTATCAAATTGCTGAAAAACTACTCGAGAAGTCATGAGGTTGGTTTTTCATAGTTTACACTTCGATCACCCTAGCATTGTGTTACGTTATCCATTTTCGATTGAATCTTTCATTGTTGTTCTTTTGCAGTTAAAAAAATCTATTACAGTTGGTATCATCGGACTGCCTAATGTCGGGAAGAGTAGTCTTATTAACAGTTTGAAGAGAGCTCATGTTGTCAATGTGGGTGCCACTCCTGGACTGACCAGGTCTCTGCAAGAGGTTCACTTGGACAAAAACGTGAAGTTGTTGGATTGCCCTGGAGTTGTGATGCTCAAATCTTCAGGAAATGATGCCTCTATAGCTCTCCGGAACTGTAAAAGAATTGAGAAGTTGGATGATCCAGTTAGTCCAGGTGGAAACAAGCATAAGATAGAATCGCATATCTTTTGGTACTGTCTTGTTTTTATGGTTATAAAGCTCAGTGATCTAACCTGTAAATTTTGTGCTTTGTGACAAATTTAGTGAAGGAAATTCTCAAGCTTTGTCCAGCACAAATGTTGGTGACTCTGTACAAAATCCCTAGCTTCGAAACAGTCGATGATTTTCTTTATAAAGTAGCCACCGTAAGGGGTAAGCTTAAAAAGGGGGGTCTTGTGGATATTGACGCTGCTGCAAGAATTGTTTTGCATGACTGGAATGAAGGTGCGTAGCGGTTATCATCTTTTAGTTTCTCATAAACTTGGAAAATTTCAATACCGGGTTAACAACTCGTCATTTGTCTCTAATATGAATGGTTGTGCAGGTAAAATTCCATACTATACAATGCCTCCAAAGAGGGACCAAGGTGGACACGCAGAGTCAAAGATTGTGACCGAGCTGGCTAAGGAATTCAACATCGATGAGGTTTACAGGGGCGAATCCTCTTTCATTGGGAGCTTGAAGACGGTTAACGAGTTCAACCCCGTTGAAGTTCCATCCAACGGTCCTCTCAATTTCGATGAAACTATGCTCGAGGTCGGTTAATTCTCTTGCGATTTCCATTTGCCTGTAAATTGAGTTTCATCTAGTAGGTCTTGTTTAACATTGGCCAATAAAACCACAGGATGGATCTAAGACTACTCAGACCGAAGAGGAAGAAGAGGCTGGCGTTGAGAGCGATGATGAGTCTATGGGAGGGGAAGAGAAGGAAGAAACAGGGAAGTCGAAGGAGAAATCAGAGGCTAGCAGGCAGAACGAGAAGCTATACGCAGCTGAAAACATGCTGAATACAAAGAAGCAGAAGGCGGAGAAGAAGAAAAGGAAGAAAGCGAAGAATGCAGCAGATGGTGAGGATCTCATGGACGGAGATTATGATTTCAAAGTTGATTATGCGAAGAATACAGCCATGGATGAAGGAGTCGACGAAGAGGAAAACCCTGTCGGGGCTAAAGTTCCAATGGCTGGACTTGAATGGCCTGAAGAATGAGTGATTTTTATTATAAACAACGTTTTTCTTTTGTTTTATTGCGTTTTATGTTGGATTTGGTCTAGCAAGCATTTTATATATATGTTTGCTTCATGAAGTTGTAGTGACACACATTAAAAGCAATTTTGATTTCTTTACAGCTGATCCCCCCCTTTTGCTCCTCCAATTTATCTTTGAAATTTACTAAATATCTAAAGATACCAAATTAACAAAAATTTGAGTTGCAAATGTGAAAGCAGCTTGAATCCGTGTTGACTGTAGTAGCATCTTGAGTGAGTCAAAAGAAAGACAAAAGACGTTGTTGACTTTGTTGACGGATCATATAACTGATTAGGGTGAGAATCGAAGCTTGGCTTTGCTCAAATTCAAGAAGCTCACAAAAAGATACTAAAGAGAAGATGAGTTGGGCCACTGTTGATTTTGGGATCGGACTGATTCTTAGTCTCCTAGAAAACGAGAGCTTGTTGTTGTCGGGAGTCCATGGCGAGATTGAGAAGATGAAGAAGGAGTTGCTTATCATGAAGTCCTTTCTTGAAGACATCAATAAACATGGTGGAAATGGATCCACCACAACAACAACTCAACTCTTCCAGACTTTTGTGGCAAACACAAGAGATTTGGCTTACCAAGTGGAAGACATTATCGACGAGTCTGCCTACCACATCCATGGTTATCGTAGCTGCAAAAAGCTTTGGCGTGCGTATCATTTCCCAAGGTATATGTGGGCCAGGCACTCCATAGCTCATAAGCTAGGAATGGTGAATGCCATGATTCATTCCATTTCTGACTCCATGAAGAGGTACTCTCGTTTAAAAAACTATCAAGGAGCATCATCATCATCACCACCTATTGATGATGGTGGTGCAAAGTGGGTGAATAACATCAGCGAGTCGTCTCTCTTCTTGAGTGAAAATAGTCTTGTAGGCATTGATGCAGCCAAGGGAAAGCTCACTGGATGGCTTCTGAGTCCAGAAACTCAAAGGATTGTTGTCTCTGTGGTTGGAATGGGTGGTTCAGGGAAGACTACACTCTCAGCGACTATCTTCAAGTCTCAAAGCGTACGGAAGCACTTTGAGTCATACGCTTGGGTCACAATCTCCAAATCCTATGTGATTGAAGATGTGTTTAGGACAATGATCAAGGAGTTCTACAAAGAAGCAGATACACAGATTCCACCTGAGTTATACTCTTTAAGTTACAGAGAGTTGGTGGAAAAACTTGTGGAATATTTGCAGTCAAAGCGGTACTTTGTTGTGCTTGATGATGTATGGACAACTGATCTCTGGAGGGAGATATGTCTCGCTCTACCGGATGGTCTTTGTGGAAGTCGTGTAATGATAACTACACGGAGCAACAATGTGGCTTCTTTCTCATATGGCATTGGGAGCCGAAAGCACGAGGTTGAGCTTTTAAAAGAAGACGAAGCTTGGCTACTTTTCTGCAACAAAGCGTTTTCAGGAAGTCTTGAGCAATGCAGAAGGCAAAATCTTGAGGTCATAGCACGGAAGTTACTTGAGAGATGTCAAGGCCTGCCACTAGCTATTGCTTCTTTAGGGAGCATGATGTCAACAAGGATGTTGGAATCAGAGTGGAAGACAGTCTACAATTCTTTGAACTGGGAATTTAACAACAATCTTGAACTCAAGCTTGTTCGAAGCATCTTGTTGCTTAGCTTCAACGATTTGCCATACCCGCTTAAACGCTGTTTCTTGTATTGTTCTCTTTTCCCTGTGAACTATCGGATGAAGAGAAAGAGGCTCGTTAGGATGTGGATGGCACAAAGGTTTGTGGAACCGATCAGAGGAGTGAAACCAGAGGAAGTGGCTGATAGGTACCTCAATGAGCTTGTTTACAGAAATATGCTTCAAGTTATCTTGTGGAATCCTTTTGGACGACCTAAAGTTTTCAAGATGCATGACGTGATAAGAGAGATCGCTTTATCTGTATCCAAAGGTGAGAGGTTTTGTGATATATATAACAATGACAATGATGGTGATGATGGTAATGCAGAAACAACAGAGGATTCTTGTACTCGCCATTTATGCATTCAGAGAGAGATGAGATCAAGTACTGTAAGTACAACAAACCTTCACACTCTTTTGGTTTGCAATAAACATAGCATTGAACTACCTTCAAGTCTGAAGCTTTTAAGAGCCTTAGACCTTGAAGAGACTGCTATCAGCAAGCTACCGGATTGTTTAGTAACCCTGTTCAACTTAAAGTATTTGAATGTGTCGAAAACACAAGTGAAGGAACTCCCAAGAAACTTCCATAGACTCATCAATTTGGAGACACTGAACAGTAAGCACTCCAAGATTGAGGAACTTCCTCCAGGGATGTCGAAGCTGCGGAAGTTGCGTCATCTGATTACTTTTCGTTGCAACTATGGACAAGATCCCACTTGGAACTATGTTTTAGGTACAAGGGTTTCTCCTAATATATGCCAGTTGAAGGATTTGCAAGTCATGGACTGCTTCAACGCAGTAGCTGAGCTCATCAAGAATCTCGGGAACATGACTCAGCTCACAAGAATAAGTCTTGTCATGGTTAGAAGAGAACATGGAAGTGACTTATGCGAGTCGCTGAATAAGATTAAAAGACTCAGATTCTTATCTCTGACGTCGATTCATGAAGAGGAACCATTGGAGATAGATGGACTGATTGCAACTGCAAGCATTGAGAAGCTCTTTCTCGCTGGGAAACTGGAAAGAGTACCAAGTTGGTTCCATACTCTTCAAAACCTTACCTATCTGGGTCTGCGCGGCTCTCAGTTGCAAGAAAAAGCCATCGGCTATATCCAAGAGCTTCCTAAATTGGTGTGGCTTTCATTTTACAATGCATACATGGGACCTAGGTTGTGCTTTGCAGAAGGGTTTCAGAATCTGAAGATTATGGATATAGTTCAGATGCAACATCTGACAGAAGTTGTTATAGAAGATGGCGCAATGATTGAGCTTCAGAAACTTTATATAAAAGCTTGCAGAGGGTTAGAGTCAGTACCGAAAGGAATTGAGAATCTTGTTAATCTTCAAGAACTGCATCTGAGTCATGTTTCTGATCAGCTAGTAGAGCGGATTCGTGGAGAAGGGAGTGTAGACCGGTCAAGGATCAAACACATTCCTGCCATTAAGCATCATTTCAGAACTGATAAAGGCTCATTCTACGTGAGCCTCTCATCTTGAGTGGCTACACAAGCTTCAAGTATTAGCTGATGTACATTTGCACACTGTTAAATCCCAAATATTATGTATAACTCTCAAAGTTGATACAATATGAAAGGAATGTGACAATTGCAACAACAGCAAAAAACTAACAAAACCTATCAATATCGTTCTTTAGTGTTTTCTTGTCCTTTTTAATAGGCTTCTTCATAGACTCCTTTCTTGTTCTCCGACCAGGCTCGTTATCATCCGAGTGTTGTCTAAGTGAAGGTGGTCTCTCTGGTCCCAGGACTACCTTCCTTGCTTCTGTATCAGAACTTTGCAGCTTCTCTACCTGATCAGCGGGAAGATAAGGACCTGTTTCATCCATCCTAGGACCGATAGAGCCTCTGCCACGTTTGATCCTGCCGTTTACAAGAGATTCAGAAGATAAGGATAGCTAGAAAACTCAAAAGGTAACAGAAGGGTGTGAAAGGAAAGGACATACCGTGATTGGAGAAAAGACTCAATCTCATCATCTCCTAAGCCTTGATCATCTTCCGAGTACCATCTCTTGTCTGATGATGCATGAGTAACCTTTTTCTCATCACCGGAACTGCATCTCTTATCCAACCTCCTTCTCGAGAAACTACCACTCCGCACCATTTGGCTACTGCTGCTGCTGCTTTCCTCTCTTGAATTTCCTTTGAGCCTTTCATCTTTCTCCTTCTGACGTAGCCTCCACATCTCACTGGTTTCTACGGCTTTGTTTGCTGTGCAGTCATCAAGAAACACAATATGTAAGATATACTTAAAGAGTTAAAAAAAAAATAACCTTTTAAGCTACATATCTTCAACATTATCTTTTCCAAGGTAATCAAATACAAGGCTTGCAGATGAAAAAAAGAAGGTATGTAATGGGAAAAAAAGTAAAAGGGTCAGTAGAGAAAGCATACATTGCTCAACACCAAGAACAGTTGCTGTGAGAAATCTTGAGTTTGGTCGATGCCTTACATTATCAGGCTTCTCAAGATATGCTCGGACGCCTTCTTTTTCAGCTTGTTTCCTCAATTCTGCTGCTTCTCTTAAAAGAATTGATGCTATTCGATTCTCAGTTTCCAGGTCCATCCTAACTCTACACAAGCAACGAAAACCCAAAATCTCCGTATCAAGAGATTACACCACTAAGGCAGAAAAATCAACAACCTTTAACTTGTGCAAACAGAGATTTCTCAGTCACGAAATTCAAATTCGCTCGCGAGTTTTGGACTCAAAGGAGATTAGTTACCGCTTACCAGTCAAATCAAATACGCAGATCTCCTTGGGAATGTATTCGCCGGATTGTGGAATAAACGATTCAATCGAGAAACTTCTTAGTAAACCGGACCACCGGAACGGTACACTTCATACTCAGTTTGGTTTGGTCTGGGTTATCAGGGGAGTTTAATCTGACTTTTCGATTCACAAACTTCTTTTTTTTTCCACAATAACAACAGAACTGTAAACATCTATTATACGGCCGGCCATTAACAGTCAGATGATTTTTAGTCATTTTCTTAAGAGTTAGATTATCATACCAGATTTAATACGATGTCATAACCTCTAATATCTGTTGTCGAAAAAAAAAGAAAAAGAAAACTTATCATATTTAACATGCTTGATACATGGCCTCATAGTTGAACCCCTATCAACCCCTATCGAGTTGTAACATTTTGTCAAGAAACATCAGAAAAAAGTTCCTTGGGATCTTGGCTGCTCGAAACTTACAATAATACCTCTTGCTAGCTTAGTTTTACGTAGTTTAGATTCATGTTGCTCTCTCTTCGCAAGTATCTTCTATATTGGTTCCCAAAAACCAACAGAAAATAGTTTCAAAAATCATCATATCATAAGCCCATATAATCAACACAACTATGTCAAAACTGCAGTTACAAGAACAATCAACAAGAATACCTCAAGATCTCGACAAGTTGTTAGAGATAATGATACTGAGATTATCACCACTGTTGCTGAGGCCAAACTCGGCTAGAGTCACGGGAGGCGTTCCACCTCCTGAACACTCTACTTTCCCGGAGCCGCAGTCTCCGGTGGCGCAGGAGACACCCCCGGTTGAATTTTCGGAGCAAAATGACCTACCCAAAAACGGCCAGTCCATTCCGAGGGCGCGTCGATGACACGCGCCTCTCCTCTCTTGAGACTGAAGCCGGTGGTGGAGAGCGGACCTGAGCCGGTGGTTAGGATTGCGGGCCAGACAGTGTAATTGCAGTTGTTCTCTATGGTAAAGTACCTTGAAGTTACTCCTGTAATTTTAAGAGCAAAGCAATTCTATCAATTAAAATTAAAACATCATAACCAGAAAGACTCTTCGCCGGAAAAATGGAAACAACTGTACCTGGGACGAACAAATATGACACTAGGAAGAGTATCAATAGCAATCCGTAGGCAACTAGGCCATTGGCTTGAAGAAGAGAGAAAAACGAACCTAAGGCTTAAAGTATTTCTTTAGCAAAAATAAGAAGAACAAAAGAAAATGAAAATTTTGGCAAAAAGTTGGAAATTTTTTTGGAGAGAAACGGAATATGAGTTGAGGATTTGACTACCTTTGTATGTTCTGCAGTGATTATAATTTTTTTTTCGGAAAATAAAATCTTGTCAAGGAAGAAGTAAACTGGAAATTTCGAGACTAGAAACACAATTTAACATGATTACGACATGTGTTCAATTTGTCTTTTAGATTTCAACGTATAAAAAAAATCTACTTATATAACACTTAAAATCAAAAATAATATATACCGAACCCAAAAAGAAAATAAATATTTCTTATGTTTTCTAATTAGAGTAAGAAAATTATACAATTGATTACTAATCCTACAACGTGTTCTGATAGATTGTACTAGCTTTGGGCTTTTAAAATAAAAAACCAAAACTTTATAAGAAAACTGAATGTTCTGATCAGCAGAACCGGCTTGAATAACCCTTGTGCATGAACTTTACGCTGATGCTTCAGCCTCAAATTGAGGAAGATCTTGACTAATATCTTCTAGTTTTCACAAGAGAATGATGGCTCTTTTAGCCACGCAAGGCATACCTCCATGAGTTTGAGTCCATGGACTTAAAAAACCCTGCATGCAATCACAAAAAATAAATGTAAAGAAGAGATATTGCATGTTCAACTATATTTCTTGTATTGTTTATTATATTCTTTTTTTGGATCAAGATGAATTCACGCCTGAAGCTTCGGTTACAAGCTTTTAGTCGGTAATATGTTTTAGTCTCGAATAGAAAATAGTTTTGAGGAATCTCTTCTTGTTTTTTCAGATACGAGAAAGATAATATTTTAGACTCGTATGGCATACCTCAACGAAACTTAGTCACTTGTTTTAACACACTTCTTATGAAGGGTCAATAAAAAATATTTGCGTCTAAACAACCGTCCAAATATAGTTTAAACACTAATCAACATTCGAACGTCCAACTAAACACCATCATTCGTGTTCTCTTCTATATGTGGACAGTTAAGATCTTCTCAAATAAAGTGGTTCACAATTTCAAATAGTTAGAAATCTTCCGAGAGCACCAAAACAGACCAAAGTAACCAAACGCGTCATGTTTTGGATTAATTCAAAACAAATACAGAACAGATCGACAAGTTCGAAATTTGAGTTGAATAAAGAGAGTAAACAAATCTTGTTACCAACGAACGATCCACGGCGGTTAAAACGGAGATGCTACAAAGATCTGACCATTCGTGTTAGTCACGCGCAACTCAAACGAGTGAAAAAAAAAAAAGAGAGATAATAAAGTCCCAGAATTTCGGATCCGGATCCGAAAATAGCTGACCCGTTTTGAAGCGGTTTTTCTTTGTTTTCTTTCGAAATGACCGTTTTGGGCCAAGTCAAAATGTCAATAGCGCAAGGCTCTTTGGTGTCTGTATATCGGCCTTTCCCGATTCTGTTCATCTGGAAACTCGCGCGATTCCTAGGGTTTACTAAGGGTTTCTCTCACTCTCTCTCTCTCGCACTCTCCATTTCCCAAACTCCACTCTCTCGTCCACAGCGTTCATTTCTCTCTCTCTCTCTATAACCTAGGGTTTTCGATTCTTCATCTTCTGGTGTAATGGATAGATACAAGAGAGTCGAGAAACCAAAACCAGAGTCTCCGATTAACGAAAATGAGATCCGTATCACCAGCCGAGGCCTTATCCGAAACTACATCAGTTACGCCACCAGCCTTCTTCAGGTACTGTGTCTACCTCTCTCGCTTCGAATTTCTTTCAAGCCATTAGCTAAATTCGTGATCGCGAAATGTTCATCGGAGAATATAATGCTGCTTATGAAATACCAGCGCCGTTTTTTCTTATCTTAAACACCGTTCTATGTTTTCTTCTTTAGTCATTGGATTGTGCATTCTCTTTCTGCGATGAGATCATTTTGGGATCTTTTGTGTCCCAACTTTCTGTTTCTTTTGCTTTTAGGAGAAAGCTGCGAAGGAAATTGTGTTGAAGGCAATGGGGCAGGCAATCAGCAAGACGGTGGCGATCTCTGAGATACTAAAAGTCAGTGCTCTATTGATAAACCTGGAAGAATATTATCTAATGGGGATTTTCTGATTTATAAAAGTGGCTAAGACTTTGGAATCTATTCTGCAGAATAAAATTCCAGGTTTGCATCAAGATATTGCAATCAGTTCTATGAGCATTACCGATGTCTGGGAGCCTGATGAAGAGGGTCTTGTGCCGTGAGTTTCTTGCATTGCTCTGTTCCTTGCTTTGGTTTTTGGGTGGCTTCAAGTGAATTACCTTTTGATGCAGGGTGGAGTTGACACGCCATGTTTCCTTGATTTCAATCACATTGTCGTTGAGTGAGCTAAATAAAGATTCTCCTGGGTGAGTTTTATTTTTGTTCATCCCTTTTTTCCTTGGAACTTGGAAACTCTAAATTCGTATAGTTCGTTTGCTGAAAGAGAATTATCTCGGTTGCTATTATCTGGTGGACTCGCAATAAGATATAGCCACAATAAAATGTGTTCAGGTACCAAGCCCCATCACTGAAAGATCAGTCTAAGCCTCAATATCAGCCACAACAAGCAAGACAAGCCCGTCTTCAGTACAATGCCTATGGTGAAGGTGATGCCACTGACTTTCTCGAGAGTTTAAAGCTGCTGACATCTTTGATAGTATCATAACACGTTTTTCTGATTGTGAATGTAGATTCTTATGGTCGAGGGAGAGGTCGTGGCAGAGGAAGAGGCAGGGGAAGAGGTGGTTATGGAAACTACCAAGGCAGTAATCTAGGGAAGTACCAAGGGAACTATCAAGAAGATTATCAAGGTATTCATATACCAGCGAAGAAAATTGTTCAGTTTATCTATCTTGAAAATCTTACGGCGGTCTTGTATTCTTGAGAAACTTCTATCTATTCGTCAGTAATATAATTTAAGGTAAGTCCTGTTTTTTTGCTCTGTAACTGACTCGTAGCTTTATCATGATTTGATTAGAAAACGATGGTGGCTATTCAAACTCAGGCAGTGGCCGTGGACGTGGCCGGAGCTATGGCTATCGTGGTAAGTCAGAACATTGTCAATTAACAAAAAAAGGGTAGCAAGGTGTATAAGTGATATGATACTATACCCTGTCAACATTGATTTTTCATATGTTCTTCTCATAGCTTTGAACTTTTCTTTATCAAGTGTTATCCTCTTTTGCTTACAATCTTTATGTTGTGTTTGAAATTCGATTGTTGGATTTGTGTTAGGCGCTGGATATCAGGGTGGCCGAGGCGGGTATGGTGGTAGGAGAGATGGCGGATATGGTGGAGGAAGAGACGACGGATATGGTGGAGGCAGAGACGATGGATACGGTGGATGGAGAGACGATGGTTATGGTGGTGGGAGAGACGACGGATATGGTGGAGGCAGAGACGAAGGATATGGGGTAAGAAGAGGTGGATTTCGAGGTGGTCGAGGTGGAGATAGAGGTGAGAGGTATGGTGGAGGTAAAGATGATGGTCACGGTGGAGGCCGAGGTGGATATGGTGGAGGCAGAGGTGGAGGCCGAAGTGACAGGTATGGAGGAGGCCAAGGTGATTGGTATGGTGGAGGCCGAGGTGACGGGTATGGAGGAGGTCGAGGTGATGGTTATGGAGGAGGTCGAGGTGACGGGTATGAGGGTGGTGGAGGTGGATATGGCGGAAGAAGAGGGTATGGTCGAGGACGTGGTCGGATGGGTAATGGTGGTCGTTCAAGGGGTGGTGCTAATAACCAAAACCAAGCCTAAGTTGTCTCATTTCCCAGTCACTTAGCTATATGGGCAATTTGCTGCATCTTTTTCCCTTACCTAAAAGACCTTTAAAATGTCGTAGCATAATCTACCGACCGCTCCCAAGGGTTTTCAATATGTTTTCAAAGGTTATGGTAAAATGATGGTAGTTTAAGGCAAGAGTTTCTTTTTGTTTTCTTCTCTTTTTTACTTTCTTCTGCACAAATTTAGCTAAGTGCAAGATCAAGTTATGTGTTCCGTTTTCTTGTAATTAATTGTGTGGCTACCTTTTAAGTTTTTGTGAAAACGTTTGTTGTAAATTTCTACTTAAACAATTGTGAGGAAATCAAATTAAATTTGAAGTTTTAGTGCAAGATTGGAGGAGTGAGAAGATCCAATAAGAAAATAAGAAAACAGCCAAACTTAGCTGCACTCTCTCGCGATTGCATCTACAAATACAAAATCGCTTCTTAACTCTTTACAACTGTTGAAAGTTGAAACAATCACTCAAATCTTTATTTAATCCATTTTTAAGGAAAACAAAATGTTGAATAAGTTTAGATGGACTAAAAAAAAATTGGATGACTTGATCTAAGATTTTGCCAGAATGAAAGAAGAGATTCAATTCTTTATTCGTAATTAAAATGTTTCAGATGTTTTTTATGTTTAAAACAACGATAAAATAAAAATGGTGCTGCCCAGGATCGAACTGGAGACCTTTTGCGTGTAAGGCAAACGTGATAACCACTACACCACAGCACCTTGTGTCTACAATTCGAATTATGGACAATAAATTAGCAAGCTTTGCTCTTTTGAATGATTTCTTTGACAAAAAGGGAGTAAATCAAAGGATTGGTAAAACATTAAATAATCTCCTTTATGGAGTTCAGATATTTTCTTTGGCCAACATTTGGAAATATCTTAATTGTAAGTTTTCCCTTTTTCTTTTAATGGATTTTATTTCAGGGGAGGGAAAAGACGACAAGGACGTAAAATACGAAATGACAGAAGAGTAGATGATTCGCTGTCAAAGCATACGACAGCGTTTCAAAGAATATCTGAGTAGAAATTGACCGATATATCCATCACTCCGACAGTTAATTGCGAAATCTTAGCCTGAACCGGGAGAGAACCACCACGCAGCCATCGACCCACTTTGGCCGAACGTGCCGCTTCTCTCTCTCTCTNTTTTTTTTTAAAAAAAAAAAAAAAAAAAAACAATTCGATTTTGAAACATTACGAGAAAAGCAAGAAAAGAATCGTATAATTATTATCCCATTCACTTTCTCTCTGGGATTCAAAAACACGCTTACGCAAATTCGAGAAACACGAAGGTGGAGCAATCGTCGTTTATAAAAGGTGAGGATCCAGATCGTTTCTGCTTGTGGAAAGAGAGGGAGAGATAGAGAATACGATGCCGGAAATCTCGCCGGCTAAAGTTGACAGGGTTTCTTCGTCTTCCTCTTCATCTTCTTCAAGTTCAGGCCGAGCTTCGGTGAAGATTGAGGAGATTGAAGGCGGTGGTGGTGTCGTCAATGGCTCTGAAGAAGTTGAGAGCAAACCGGAAACGGCTGTTTCCTCCATTGCCGACAACGCCGTGGCTGAATCTTCAGGAGGTATCGTTTTATCTAGTTTCTCCGCGCAATTGAAGCGCGATGACAGAATTAGACTTATACAGTTTTGATAAAATGTTGATCGATTCCCTTTTCGATGATTTTGAAGTTCATCAACACATCATTGCCTGGTTTTGGTAATTTGGGTTTTTTCAGGTGCTGGCAATAAAAGTTTTTCCCGAACGTGGACAATGCCGTTGGAGGGTTCTTCGAGCAGTGATAGGGCTGAATCATCATCATCAAACCCTAGGTTAGATAAATCAAAGACTGAGAGGCAGCAGAAAGTTACTCACATTCTTGCCGAGGATGCTGCAAAGATATTCGATGACAGAATCTCTGCAGGGAAGAAGGTACAAGCGTCTGTTTTTGGCTTCTTTTCTTTGCCTTGCTTCTATTTTTAGTTATTATCTGTTACCTACGAAATCTCTAGCTCTGACTCTGTGTCATATGTGTTTGCAGCTTAAGTTACTGAACCGTATAGCTACAGTGAAACATGATGGGACAGTGGAATTTACAGTACCAGCAGATGCAATCCCACAACCTATCGCTGTGGAACGTGAATCATCGAAGAATGGTGTTTCCCCGGATGAGTGTATTGATGGGGTAGACCTTCAGTACATTCCTCCTATGCAAATTGTGATGCTCATTGTTGGAACACGTGGAGATGTTCAACCTTTTGTTGCGATTGCCAAAAGGCTTCAGGTACAACAAACTTTAAATTTGAAAGGCTTAGCGTCCTGACTCCAAAATTGTGAATCCAGTGGAGTTGTAGTATACGTCTCTTCATAATGCAAGTTTTGAATCTCAATTTTATGCAGGACTATGGGCATAGAGTTAGACTTGCAACTCATGCAAATTTTAAAGAGTTTGTGTTGACTGCTGGATTGGAGTTTTATCCTTTAGGTGGAGATCCAAAAGTGCTAGCCGGTTGTATGTATCTCTACCAAACATTCCCATTCTTTCTTCATCCTTGTTACCTATTCTAGTTTATATCAGCAAGTCACCGATTTCTTTTCCTATGATGTGTGCAGATATGGTTAAGAACAAGGGGTTTTTGCCATCAGGCCCTTCAGAGATCCCGATTCAACGAAACCAGATGAAGGACATCATATATTCTCTACTTCCAGCATGTAAAGAACCTGATCCAGATTCTGGGATTTCCTTTAAAGCTGATGCAATCATTGCCAATCCTCCAGCATATGGTAAGTTTCAGCAACTTTTGACTTTTCTGGCTTCCCGGCTTATCATATGTTCACTTCTAATGGCTACTAACTTGTAAAAATTACCATTTCAGGACATACCCATGTGGCAGAAGCACTGAAGATACCGATTCACGTATTTTTCACCATGCCATGGACGTAAGTCTTGTATTAGCAAGAGATTCTGGCTGATTGAATGCCTGCCTTTAACACATTTTGTTTTCTGAATTCTTTTTGTTCTGAATCATTAACTATCTCTCTGCTATTTTAATGATTGATCCAGGCCAACTAGTGAATTTCCTCACCCCTTGTCACGTGTCAAACAACCAGCAGGATACAGAGTAAGGCTTGTTTACTCACATATTATACTATTGGTCAATTGTTGTTTGCTATTATACTTGACTTCTTCGTTTACCATCGACTTAATGCAATTTCAGCTTTCGTACCAAATCGTCGACTCGTTAATCTGGCTTGGAATAAGAGACATGGTAAATGACCTTAGGAAAAAGAAATTGAAGCTACGGCCTGTTACGTATCTAAGTGGAACACAAGGTTCTGGGTCTAATATTCCACATGGATATATGTGGAGTCCTCATCTTGTCCCAAAGCCAAAAGGTAGTATGGCTCATGAGCTTACTCATGAATGCTTTTTCTTTTTCGATGAATAGCAATTTAGATCGTGACTTTTCATCCTTTTTCAGACTGGGGACCACAAATCGATGTAGTAGGTTTTTGCTTCCTTGATCTTGCGTCGAACTATGAACCTCCTGCAGAACTTGTGGAATGGCTAGAAGCTGGTGACAAACCCATTTATATTGGCTTTGGTAGTCTTGTGAGTCTTTTTTCACCTGACTAGTATTCATAGAGGATCCTCTAATCGCTCAAAGTTTTTATCTATGGTTGTGTGATTAACTGATCTCCCGTTCTGATAATCTGTGGTAAAGCCTGTCCAAGAACCAGAGAAAATGACTGAAATCATTGTGGAAGCACTTCAAAGAACCAAACAGAGAGGAATCATCAACAAAGGCTGGGGTGGCCTTGGAAACTGTAAGTCTACCCTTACTTCAATACGTATAACGTTTCCTTTATTGGATGCTTGCCCGTTTGGTACATATTATTAGTTATATAATATATGCTTGATGTGGTTTTCATATAGTGAAAGAACCCAAGGACTTCGTTTACTTGTTGGATAATGTCCCACATGACTGGTTATTCCCGAGATGCAAGGCTGTGGTATGTCTATAGTAATCTGGAAGCCCTCTTAGAGTCTTAGTTCAGTCCCTTAACATCTTGTTACTTCATTTGGTTCTGGAAACTTTTTTTAGACCATTTTCCTTATCTGGGATTAGTTAGTACTTCTGAGTTTCATCTGTAACAACTAGATGGTAGCCTGAAATTGTTGCTGTTATGCTTTTCAGGTTCATCATGGTGGTGCTGGAACAACGGCTGCAGGTCTTAAAGCATCGGTAAGTTTAGTTTGAGTGTAAGCTAAAAACTCTGTTTCTTGAGATGGGACTTTAGTAGTTAATATGAAAGTGTTTTGGCTTTTTGTTGAACACACAGTGCCCAACTACAATCGTGCCTTTCTTTGGCGACCAACCGTTTTGGGGAGAAAGAGTGCACGCTAGAGGAGTAGGTCCTGCACCGATCCCAGTGGACGAATTCTCACTTCATAAGCTTGAAGATGCCATCAATTTTATGCTCGACGATAAGGTAAATAATACTTTCAGAAACCAATAGGCTTTTTTGTAAAACACATTTTGGTTTGGTTTATATGACCATCCCTAGTTATGATCAAACTGAGCATTTAAATGGGAGCAGGTTAAGAGCAGTGCAGAGACGCTAGCAAAAGCGATGAAGGACGAGGATGGTGTGGCTGGAGCCGTGAAGGCCTTCTTTAAACATCTTCCGAGCACGAAGCAGAATTTTTCGGATCCGATTCCGGAACCTTCTGGATTTCTCTCTTTCAGAAAATGCTTTGGCTGTTCGTAACTTTCTCTCCCCTCAGAATCTCCTCTTCTCTTTTCTCTTCTTCTTCTTTCTTGGTTTTGTTTGGTTTTACAACAAGTCGCGTAGGAAAAGTAAACATCTGTGAAGTGCTTGGGAATTTGATGCTTAGGTGATGCATATAATTTATAATTGTTATAAGCAGCAAAGAAAAAATTGAATACAAATTCCTTTAGATGTGCAGATTATTGAAACATCGATTTTTAATACACATATGACATTATTTGTTTCAGTGTCTTGACCTGCAACCTCAACCTCTGTGGAATGGTGTAAAGAAACATCACATCTCTATTCCCTTTTTCTTTCTACTGAATTGTGTTTGTTTGTTTGTTTGTGTGTGATGCCTTGTTTCTTGGGTCATTGATTGATCTATATGTAAGAGCTTGAGCCTGCTTGATTGCGTGTTGTTGTTGTTGTATGATTGTTAGGAAGAAAAATAGAGTTCGGAATGTGGTGATGATCTATTTTTTTGTTTATTTCTTCTTGTGTCATTCGGATAAATAATTATGATTTTCGGATTGGTTTTTCTTTTTCCTCTTTAAATACTCGCAGTTTGCAAACCTATGAAAGTGCATGTTTGGTCATTAGATACAATTGTGACGTTGGAATGCTATGTCACCGATATTAATGGAAATGCATTATGCACGTCCATTCCAACTCTACGGGTGGAAACATGAGCTAATGATGTTTATTTGGTTAAAACTGTTCATCTAAGTAACTAAAGTATATGTATATAGTTAACTTATTTTATCAATAGATCAGAGGAAGTAGTACACATAATTATCAGCCATGCTTATTTCTGTTGCAAATTGAATGGTGAGTGACACAAACACGAACGTGATTGGGTTTGTAAGTGGATATTTTAATCAGCAATATTGATCATTTCTTTATACGATTGTACCTTTTTGGTTGTTGTTTAAATTACTTTCGAAATCGCTGCTTATGAAAAATGAACTCATGAAAATAGCGTTTGCCATATTAAAACGTAAATAGTATCCATTAAAAAGGGCTACACCACTTGCTTTTATTCGTATAAACGTCTTCACCAAAAAATCAACACGTTAAAGTCTACTTTTACTACCGAATAGATATACCAGCAAATGAAGAATAAGTTGTATATATAACTTAGTTTCTTTAGACAAAATATGGTGGCCCTTCTCGAACGATGATTAGTTTGTTATTGCATAATTACAAGTTTACAACATTATTAGCGGTTAAAAACTGATTAACAATTAAACGTTTCAATAAGCATAAGGTATAATGGTCACACGGGGAAAGTCAATGTGCTGAATCAAGGAAATGAAACTACCCGGACAATATGAGACCTACAAGTTTCAATTAGCTGTCCCTCTATAACTCTATATGGTTTTAATTTTCCTTTCTCTTTGTCTCTTACAAATTATTATCCAATCACTTGCTAGAGGAAAAGAAGGATGAGGAATACAAATCACATGACATGATACCGTTGTTGGCCAAACTCATTATTGGCATCACTTAACGCTTATATTTATGCAAGTACGCATACTCACATGTTTTTCCATTTCTTAAGAAAAATAATAATGCTTTATAAATCTAACCCTTTTTAACAGTTGCTTCCTTATAATTTTTGTATATATACTATATTAGAAATCTAACCCTTTTTAACATTTGAATGTGTCTTAGGATTTCACATCGTTAACCAATAATAGTATATAAAAAAGTGTATCTCTATTGATTGTTATCAGTTTTGAGTTGTAAAATCATATTTATTTACATTCAGAATCAAGGCACTGTGGTCTACAAAATCGTGCATAGCTTTTATATCGTTTTAGTATTTACTTTTAGAGATTTTCTTTATTTACTCCTCCCAAGGAAAAAATATGCCAATAAGATAATCGGAATACTCACGCAGCCTTCTTCTTCTTATATATTAACTTCTCTCTCTCGTAGACTTTCTTCTACTCTTATTCTCCTGTTCTCTTCTTTTCTTTACATTCGAGAAAAGTCTCTGCCTCACGCAGAGACAACGAAACAGAACAGAGGAAGAAGAACAAAACCTTTAGCAACGGCGATTATGGCGGCCAAGAATCTTATCCTCTTTGCTTCTGCATTACTTATAACAACGCTCTTTATCGGAGTTAATTCATCCAGGTACCACTTATTATCATCACTAAAATTATTTCTTACATCTCCATTGATTAACTACATGTCCATTAAAGATTCTCCAGCTCAATGCAGCTTAATTCTACGTATTCTTGTTCATGAATCCGAGCAATTGAGCTTAAATAATTCATCAAGAGTAGAAAAACCCTGATGTTCTCTCATAAATCTAAAACTTAAATAGGTTTCTGTGGGTTTCAATGGATTTTCTATATAAAAGAAAAAAATATAGATCATTTTCGCCACTATGATATTAGAACAGTGTGTTGTTTAGTTATCAACAAAAAAAACAAATCATAATGTAATAATTTGTAGTATATATACATCATGTTGTAAATGAGACAGTAATGATTAGATTGTTTAATTTAATGATTTCCAGGTCCAATGAAACATGGCATGAACATGCAGTTGAGAACCCAGAGGAAGTAGCTGCCATGGTGGACATGTGAGTTTCTCTATAAAACAAAAATATATCCCACGAATACAGATGTTTTTTTCTTAACTTTACTATAATTAATTATTATCTACTTCATTGTTTTTTCGTCTATTGTAAACTTAAGTACTACTCAACTCTTCCCCAATTCCTTTATTAAAAAAAAAAAAAAAAACTCCTTCTCTTATTTACTTATAGGGGTCCAGCATCTCGTGATGCTTTTCTAAATAAAATAATTAAACATTTCATATTTGATATTCTTTTTAATCGAGAAAAAAAAATAGGTAGTAGAATTTATGACAAATCAGACTCAGAGAGCTCACATGAAGTTCTTGTTAACAGATTGACACGTCAGTTTCATATTCTAGTCAAAGTGGGTCCAGCAACCATAGCCACATTCCTCTTACTATTCCGTTTTCTTTCCACTTCAATTCTCCTTTATTCTTGATAATTAAATAATGATTTTCTTGAAATTTTTAGTACACATCATATCTTTTCCATCAAATATAACCTCTGTTTTCGTAAGACAATGTAACCATTTTAGATGATAAGTTAAAACTTTAGTCCAACGATAAACACTTGTTTTTGTAGTGACAGCGAAATGCTTAATTGCAGAAAAGTTCACTCAAACATGAATAATCCGGATTTGTCAACAATTTTATACCTTTGTTTCCACTTTCTCAACACCTAGAAAAGGAAATCAAAATTTGGTTTGTAGTCATAAATGCATATTTAAGCTTTACAATATGTCATTGGATAATTAATTGATATGAATTGGCAAGTAAGAAAGTACTTTTTGCTTATTCTCCCTACCACTCACTGTTCACATGCAAGTCTTCGATCGGTAGCATCTTCATTTTGATCATATAACTGACATGGTATATATTTAAATAAAATTTGATATATTAGGTAGTGAAAATTGTAGTGTGTATTATTGAGGGCATTGGTCCAGCCTCATGTGTGATGTTTTCAATACTAATAATCTTCGGAACAATGATTTGCCAGCCCTCCCACATGCTCGTGCCACATGCAGTGACACGTTCACTTCATGACATGTGTTGTTTTTTTCTTTAGCCGACAATATTCCATGCATTTTTTTTCTCTCTTTTTATGATAAACGATAAAACTATATCTTAAGTTTGAGTCTCACAGTACGATAAAAAGACTTACATACAAAAGCAGATTTCTTTACTTGTTTTTTATTTTCAGACAAGAAAAGCTTTTCGTCATAAGAAAATAATAAATTATTGTACATACGTAACATACCTTAAAAAAAAAGATGTAATTCTAATTCTTTTGAAAATAGGAAGATTTTGGCGCAAGAGTAGGTAATTAATTTGCAGTTAGAAGTTACGTACAGTATAAATACAATTTTCAAACTGCTATATTTTTTTTATTTGAACAACATTTTCAAACTGCTAGTATTCGAGGATTATCCAGTCATGTAAATAATTCCATTTCCTTATTTTGGTTGGACATTTGAATTGTGATGATGATGATGATGATGCAGGAGTATTCGCAACAGCACAGAGCGGAGAAAATTAGGTTATTTCTCCTGCGCCACCGGCAATCCAATCGACGATTGCTGGCGTTGTGACAGCAAATGGCAAGTCCGACGAAAGCGTCTTGCCGATTGCTCAATCGGATTCGGCCGCAACGCAATCGGCGGGCGCGACGGCCGTTTCTACGTCGTGACCGACCCGGGAGACGACGATCCGGTTAACCCGGTACCCGGGACGCTCCGTCACGCCGTGATCCAAGAGGAGCCGCTCTGGATCATCTTCAAGCGCGACATGGTGATAACCTTGAAGCAAGAGCTGATCATGAACAGCTTCAAGACCATCGATGGCCGTGGCGTCAATGTTCACATCGCCAACGGCGCTTGCCTCACCATCCAATTCGTCACCAACATCATCATCCACGGGATCCATATTCACGATTGTAAGCCCACCGGCAACGCCATGGTCAGAAGCTCTCCGTCGCATTACGGGTGGCGGACGATGGCTGACGGCGACGCAATCTCGATTTTCGGGTCGAGCCATATCTGGATCGATCACAATTCGCTTTCAAACTGTGCCGATGGGCTCGTCGACGCTGTGATGAGCTCCACCGCTATTACCGTCTCCAACAATTTCTTCACCCACCACAATGAGGTAAAAAAACCAGAATCACACACTTGGGATTGGGGATGATTGAATTGGAATTTGGAATAATCAGTTGTGTTATATATTTAGGTTATGCTATTGGGGCACAGTGATTCATACACTAGGGACAAAGTGATGCAAGTCACAATTGCTTACAACCATTTCGGTGAGGGTCTAATCCAGAGAATGCCAAGGTACAAACTTTGCCTGAAATTGGATCTTAACTTGAGAGTCCTCTGAAATTGAATATATTGGATCTTCTGCTACTTGTGTGATCGGAGAAGAAGAATAGATTCTAAGACCTTTTTTGGGGGGATCTTTGCAGGTGTAGGCATGGATATTTCCATGTAGTAAACAATGACTACACGCATTGGGAAATGTATGCAATTGGGGGTAGTGCTGATCCAACTATCAACAGCCAGGGCAATCGATTTCTTGCGCCAACGAACCCATTTGCCAAGGAGGTGACTAAGAGAGAGTACACAGGACAATCCAAATGGAAGCACTGGAATTGGAGATCAGAAGGAGATCTTTTCCTAAACGGAGCATTTTTCACACGCTCTGGTGCTGGAGCTGGAGCAGGCTACGCAAGAGCTTCGAGTTTATCAGCCAAATCATCGTCACTCGTCGGCACCATCACCTCTTACTCAGGTGCTCTTAACTGCAGGGCCGGTCGCCGATGTTAATGGATTCAACAACTATCAGAAAAGAAACCATTTTTATTAAAAAAAAAAATAACTTTTGGGGTTCTTGCGATATACACTTCCTATGGGATGTGGATGCCTAATTTAAAACGGCCTCAACTGTAATATAAAGTAAGTTGTATGATTATTCTTTTCACCTCCCATTGGTATAAAGTTGTTTCTTTAGTCGTTATCTTTGCTTTACTGGTCTAAAAGCACCAAAATGAAATAAAATATGGTGTGATTGGATTGAGAGACATAGGAAGTGAATGTGGTGGGGACAATTAAAAAGGAAACAGTGAAGAGACAACAAGCACATGAGATTGCATATCATGACTCATGACGACAAGTATGAAACCGTGCTTTAAGTCACGAAGAAGCGTTTCCTTTTGAGTCATGTGATGTTTTTTTTTGAAGCGTTTCAACATTATTGCATTTTGTTTCTAAATGTTTTTGAAAAATCATTAGTAACGAATTATAAACATCTCTGCCTAATGATACGCGTGCGAGTCGATTAATTTCGTAAATGAAATTGTAGCTTAATAATACGCCCTATATAATTGTCTAGCGGCAGCAATGCACTAGCTAGTGGTAGAATGAATAGTCATGAGTGGCCAACGAAAATGTTAATTGCTTCTCCAACATTAAAACCGGATAAGAAATTAAGAACTAATTTGATTTTGTCTTATTAAACGTATTAAACAGATTGGGTTGTAATGGACGAGAAGCGATATTTAGTTGCAACAACAAATATCAAGCCAACACATTGGCCAATTCGATATCTGGTACAAATTTTTATTGACCACTATACATTTCAATTGGTGCAACAACAACGATCGTAGTCCTTAATGTCAACGCATCGGCCAGTTGGGAAATTCTTCCTGATGCAATAACCCTCACAGTCGGCAAGCACTGAACATATTCCCAAGCAATCTCGTAGTATTACTGGTGCTTGAGCTTCAACTTTCCCTAATAATAAAATCACGTTAATTATTAATATTTCTCCTAGTTTAATTGCTACATTAAATTAGACATGTTGAGATGGAGCAACTCACAGACAGACTAACCTGGAACCATAGAAGAAAATAGGATGAGTACTATTGAAGAAATCAGCACGAAGCTCATGAATCCACTCTTGCAATTCATTTTCACCATATTATCTCAAATATATCACTTTTGTTTTATGTTTGTTCCTATGAGTTCCTTTTTATAGACTTTTATAAGACTCAGACAGAATCTGCTTGGAATGCCTTTTCACTGATTTCCAATAACTTGTTGCCAAACTAGGAGAAATACTTGTGTTGTGAGTGTTTATTTTTGTCTTTTTATGTAGATATCAAAATCTGGCAAGTGCTAATTTTCAATTATCTTTGATATTTTGGTTGTCAAAATCTGGCTAGTATTCAATTTTCAGAGATCTTTGACATTTTGGGATACTTGTGTCAAGTGTGTGTTTATTTTTTTTTCTTTTTATGTAGATATTTTGGATGTCAAAATCTGGCTATTCATTTTATCAGAGATCTTTGATATTTTGGAATACTTGTGTTTGTGTCTGGAAAGTCTAAGGCATTCCTCATTGCGTCCAAACAATATTCGCGTCTTTTACAGTAATAGCCGATTTCAGCTACTTTACCGCATCCAGTGCATTCGTTATGAGCTCATATTTTTTAAAAGAATTTTTTTTTTTTAATGAACGCAAATTTATATTCAGTCAAAAAGCATTTTATTCACTCATTACGCTCATTGTTCTTCGGATTTTATTCACTCATTACGTTGCATGCTTAACTAATCTATCCTAAAACTGGTACATCTCAATCACTTTTACATGCAAGACGTCCAAAAGCAGGCTATGAGAGAATTTTGATGAACACTACCAAATCAATTGTTGGTTCAAAGTTTTGTACGAACTTGACTAAATAAAACGTATAGGCCTCTAAACTAACTAATTCGTAATGTCTCATCATTTCAACTCTCATTAGCTAGGCTAATATTAACCATCAAGTTTTGGTTGGATCATTATTTAATCAAAAAGAATTGGTATATAAAAGTCTTAGATGATCACCAAATATCTTATATATAATAGGAGAGTTTTCTCTCCATCTAGCCTATTCACATCAGTAATTTTGACATTAAATTGTATTTATGATATTGATTTAATACATATCAGTTTATATTAATTGTTATTTTTATTTAATTTATAATCTGAAATTGAATGAAATACAAAAACCCAACTAAAGATATAGGAAAATATATTCATTAAATTTTTAATGTTAATTAGATAAAAAAAAATTTATGAAAAGATATTGTATTTTAACCAAAAAAAAAATATTTATATTTGTCCTATTTAAAATGATTTATCTATCTGCATTAATTTATCATGAAACACAAAATAAATAATTTTTATGTGACTTAATCATTTGAGAGTTACAACATATATAACTTCTGTAAGATAAATTTAAAAATCGAACATGTGTAAAATAAATACAAAGACAAAAGTAAATAAATAATTATCGATAATAACAGTAAACAACATTAAAATCTAAGTATAGAAATTTGTAAATAGCCGAATATAAGTGAAGAAAAAAGAGTGGTAAGAGATTAAAAATTTGAAAAAAAAACAACAAATAATATTTTATTACAATTATTTATCTATCATTTTATAGTTTCAATTCCGCCTAATGCGCGGGTTCATTTTCTAGTATCTTAAATAAGAGGATTCATTCAGATTCTACTCTAAACATTATTGATCAGCAATCAAAATCAGGCTAATCTTATATACATTCTAAGGCCCATGAAGGACACTGATTTACATTACAAAAAACCATAGATAGGTGTGACCCGTGAAGAGTTTTTAACTTTTAACCATGGAGGTTTTTGATAAAGAAAATGCCAATGTTTTTTTAGACAATCGATCAGAGTCTACAATCACCTCACATTCTCCATGATTCCACACCCAATAGACCATAGTTCATCATCTCCTCTTGGCTTCTTGGTTATTTTCTTAAACTTTAATTTCATTCACGAAAACTGATTGACGATAGTAGACAAGATTCATATGTATTCAAAGTTTATAATTGACTCGCACGCGTATTATTAAGCAGAGATGTTTATAATTCGTTATTAATGATTTTTCAAAAAAATTTAGAAAATATGATTATTGAGTTTGTTAATTAGTTGCAACAACAAATATCAGGTCAAACTATATGATGTTAAGTCATATCCTTGTAATTTTACCTTCTCTGCATTTTAATTGAAAGCCCTTTTTTAAAAAAAAAGAAAAAAAAAAGAAATATCAGGTCAACACATTGGCCAACTCGATATCTAGTATATATTTTTATTGACTGCTATACATATTAATTTTTGTAGCAACAACGATCATAATCCGTAGTGGCAAGGCATCGGCCAGTTCGGAAATTCCTTATGCTGTAAAAACTCTGACAGAGAGCACTCTCACAGCCAGCTTCCACAAAACATTCTCCCATATAATCTTGAGCTTCAACTTTCCCTAATAATAAGATCGACGTTATTAATATCTCTCCTTGTTTGCTACAATAAAATAGACATGTTGAGATCGCGCAACTCATAGTCAGACTTATCTGGAACAATAGAAAAAAATAGGATGACTATTGAAGAAATCATCAAGAAGATCATGAATCCAATCTTGCAATTCATTTTCACCATATTGTCTCAAATATATTACTTTTGTTTTATATTTGTTCCTATGAGTTCTTTTTATAGATTTCAAGACTCAAACAAAATCTGCACTGAATGATTTTCCATTGATTTCCAATAATTTGTTGCCAAACTTGGAGGAATACTTGTGTTGTGTGTGTAGTTTTGTCTATTATGTAGATATCAAAATCTGACAGTTGCTATTTAATTTTTCAGATATCTTGGATACCTTGGAATACATGTGTCAAGCTAAGTGTGTGTATTTTTATTTTTATTTTTATTTTTATTATGTAGACCTTTTGGATGTTAAAATCTGGCTACTATTATTTTTTCAAAGATCTTTGACATTTTGGAATACTTGTGTCAAGTGTATTTGTTTCTTTTTATGTAGATATTTTGGATGTCAAAATCTGGCTAGTATTCTAAGGCCCATGACGGACACTATACTTCACATTACAAAGAAGCATATACAGATGATATGTGATGAATTTTAACCATGGAGATGTTTGATAAAACATGCCAATGTTTTTTGAGAGAATCGAACGCAGTTGTCAACATCTCGCACGCTTGTAGATATACTCTAATCAGATATACTTGATTATTAGTTATTATTGATGATAATTCTCGATACATTTAGATATGAAACATTAATTAATGGTTGCAACAACAATTGTTGGGATTTTTCCAGCCAACGCATTGGCCAGTTTGAAATCCCATCTTGATGCAAGCGGTCGCACAATCAACAAGCATATCACATAATCCAATGCAACTGTCTTGAGCTTCAACTTTCCCTGCATTTTATCCAAAACGAAATATAAATAAAAAGACTAAGATATAATATAACATTATTAATATTTCTGATAGTTTGTTACTAAAACAAACAGAGATGTGCAGCTGATAGACGGATTATTAACCTGGAACCATGAGAAATAGGATGACTACTGAAGAAAGTATTACAAAACTCATGAACTCACTCTTGCAATTCATTTTCACTGTATTGTCAATTCTGCTTTTACATATGTTTATGTGAGTTCTGTTTATAGATTTTTAGACTCAAACAAAATATACTTTGTCTTACATGTCGTATTTGCTGCCAATTTAGGGCTATTTGCTGCCAAATTAGGGATATTTGCTGCCAGTTTAGGGGTATTTGTGTTTTACTTTTTGTTTTTATGTAGAAATTTTGACTTCAAAAATCTGAACTGTATTAATTTTTTTCGATTGACACATTAAAATTAATAACTCTATAGAGATATGCCATTCTCTCAATTTATTACTATTAGATTAAGAATTTTTTTAAGAAATACACCTCTTGGGGTGTCAATTTTCAAAACTACACCTCTAACGTGTTAATTTTCAAAAGTACACATTTTCCAAAATTTAATACATAAGTTTGGGTCACTAATCCTTAATTAGGGTTTAGATTTTGAGATGTAGGGTTTAGATTTAAAGGTTCAAAGTGATATTTTTGGGTTTAGGGTTTATATTTTAGGGTTTAGAGTTCTTTTACTCAATGAAAAAATGTAGTTTTAAAAATGTACACCATAAAGATGTATTTCTGAAAATTAACATCCAAAAAGGTGTAGTTTTGAAATTTTCCCGATTAAGTGTTAATTTAGGATTGTTTTTTTTTTGTTTCAAAGGAAGTCTAATTTTAAATTTTCTATTCTGAACTTTAAACAAAATTACAGTTTTGATCTTATTATTTTAATATATTGGTAAGAGAGATAAATTTATGTAGTGTATTAATAAGAAATATTGTTAGAAATTTTAATATGTTATCCTAATATATGTGTGAAAGCCATTCAAAATTAAACAAGTGAATACTTGATAAGTTTAATTCAGAAGTCCCTTGTATTTTGGTTATACATACTGCATACATTTCATGCCACAGTAAATCTTTGCGAAACCGGTTAAATTGTTAAGGGTGTTAAAAGTAAACTACACGAGCACAATATCACAGATATGACACCACAATTGACCCTTCAAGTTTCGAGCTTTGGCTTTATAGTTTCCACTTTCCAGATAAAGAAAAGGCAACAAGACATGGTGATTATGGTGATTGCGTAAATGAAACTTGTTGATTATAGTTTCCAATTAAATTTTCTTGTCGACTAAATTAGCCAACTTACATTACATTACAACAAACAGCGAAATACTATTTCCCTGTTAGCCAACTTACTCGTAAAAAGTATCATCGACTAAGTTAGCCAACTTACATTACATTACAACAAACAGCGAAAATATAATATAAACAAATGTTTTATGCAGTTTCACACTTAAAAGACGAATCCATACGGTTTTATGGAAATTCAGCTTCTCTTCAGACCTTACCCAACGAATCTCATCTCAGTCTCGGGTTTCAAATGACAATGACAAGTTTCAACAGACAGCCTAGGCCTTTGCAACCAAAAGTGAACTGCTCTTTCTTCCATCTGTCAAACTTCAGCAGGAGACTAAAGACGACTGTTTTTTTGCTTCTGTTGTGCTCTTCAACAGAGAGACCACGCTCTGGCTTGTGCTAGAGGCCTAGACGATGGGATCTGCTTTGTTTCAGGAGAACAATATGTAAAAAATATAATACATATACCTCCTCACAATTTTTTCTAAAACTAAATCTCAGCGCGCATGGGCACTGCATTGTAAGTTTGTAACAAGTGAATCTGTGTATGTATAACTCTTGAAGACCTCTAGCAATGTACTTTAGTCCAAAGCATTGTCAATTTTCAGCTTAGAGGTTCAGTTGCATTAGCAATATTAAGACAGACTTAACGATCAATTTGGAGTTGGATTCTCTACTAAATTGTTTACCTTCTAACAGAGTGAACTTTGTTCAAAACACAGAGATTGTAATCAACGGGAAGGAGAAGAAGATGAAGAGTTTACCAAAGTTAGGTTGTGAATTCGTAAGCGTTTGGGACATCATGAACCGGATGACCCTTCTGGTTTCTCTCAATTATCCTCCGTGCCAATGCTACTTGCTTCCCCACCACAAATACGAAAGCTTTGCCTTCTCCTCTAGCCCCTCTTGCTGTTCTTCCAACGCGTCTAACGTATTCACTCGGGTCACGTGGAAAGTCGAAGAGCACCACATGATCAACACCGGTGAAATCTATCCCACGAGAAGCTCTGTCGTTGTTTTTGGAAAAATAAAATAAAAAGGAAAGGATTAAAAAATCTTCAATGCTCAGGCAACATAGCATCACAAAACGATAACTTGAACCCAAATGAAGTACCTATCGGTGCAAACCAGAAACAGTGAGTTTTCTTCAGGCTGAGATGAGGTGAATTCTTCCATGTTTGCAAGCCTTGACTCTTGTGAGAGTGCTGCATGAAAAGGTAGGACGTGCAGCTGCCTTTCATTTCTATCGAGCCGCTTAAATATATTCTCAACTTTCCTACATGTCTCAATCTGGAAAATGAGAGGGTACAACTTTCGAACATGAGAATGAGATTTTCAAAATGAATTAACTAGAAGCAAAAACCAGTAAATCAGGGACCTTATTGCAGAAGATGATAGTCTTGGCAACAGGGTTTTCCTCGAGAATCTGAACAAGAGCATTTTTCTTGTTCAGAAAAGCAGTCTCAGGAGTTTTCTCTGCATTATCATCTCCACTGCAGTCAACAAGAATCTGCACAGTTAAACTCAACATTGATCATCCGCGAAATCCAAGTCCATCATTTCAGGGACAATGTAAAAAAGAAGACTATACAGCAAAAAAGGGTTCCGCTATATTGTTGTTCCTACTGTATGTTTCCCAAAAATCACTTGTGTTAATACCAACCTCTTCGAGAGCATTGCTAACACGGTGCACGCGAGGTCCCATCACAACTTCACAATCAGGAAAAACTTCTACAAGTTTGTTGTATATCTCAAGGGGCAAGGTTGCTGTAACAAACAGATACTGTGCAGTGACAGGGGAAGAGCTTATAAGATTTTGCAGGGCTGTCTCAAACTCCTCGTCACCAAAGAGTATATCCACTTCATCCAAGATAGCACTGCAAGAGAAGTTACCAAGATTGTTTGTCTCCATCAATTTTCAATTTTCAATTTTCTCACAAAACTAATGAAAGTTTGCATCGTTGAAAGATTTACAATACCATCTCAAGTTTGACAACCCCAAAATTTCTTCTTTCATGAGGTACATGAATCGCCCTGGTGTTGCAATCAAAACGTCAACACCTTGCTTTAAGTTTTCTAGCTGGGTTCGTTGTTTGAAACCACCCGTCACTACCATGGATCGGAAGGGGACCCCGGACTTTGATATCAATCTACAGTTGGCAAGAACCTGCCAAGGATTTCATTTACATCAAACAATTGTTTCTTCTGATAAGACATTCAAATACAAAGTAAACAATGAATCAGAATAGGAAAATCATTATATATTATAAAGAAATCAACCTGAGAAGCCAACTCTGCGGTCGGTACCAGAACAATAACTCGAGGACAACCAGGAGACGATTTGCTCTGTCCTTGAAGTTCCTCTTCTCTGAGACGCTGAATAACAGGGACAAGATATGCCAGTGTCTTGCCTGATCCACTTTGGTCAGCTATGATACAACTCTTTCCATCAACAACTGGCGCAAAAGCCAGAGCCTGCGTCATAAACACAAAAAGGGGTATAACGATAACGGTCACAAGAATTGTACTCATACACATGCACCTAGATGAATAATCAAGAGAAAAGGTAATTTCTGCACCTGTATATGTGCCGGGCGATCAAAATTATGTTCCTTTAAGGCCTTCATCATATACTCAGTACATCCAATTTCTGCAAAACTTTTCCGGCTAAAAAAGCCCTCTCTTGAAGTATTATTGGTTTTACTCCCTCTCTCTCTCCAATCCTCCAAGTCTCTTGCATATACAACAGAACGCCTATCACCCCAACCCCTGGAGTTACCAGCAGAGCGTCTTGAATATGAAGAATGAGATTCTGCTCGGTCACTATCAGCAAACTTTAGAGTATTCGAAACCTCCCTAGTAGATCTATCATTTCCTCCAAATGAATCAAACTCTTTAGCACCAAAACGCTTATCTTCTCTACCCCTGGAGTTTGCAGCAGAACCATTTGCATATGAACTCCGCGATCCTGCTCTCTCATTATCAGTAAACTTTCGAGGGTTTGAAAGCTCATCAACAGCTCTATCACCTCCCTTAAACGTATCTCTATCGCCTCTATCCCTGGAGTTAGCATTATAACCTTTTGAATATGAACTCCGCGACCCTGCCCTCTCATCAATATCTTCATCACGTCCTTCCAATCTATCTATATCTCTTGGCTCTCTAGACTCCCGCACTTTGCTGAATCTTTTTACCTCCTTTGGCTCTACAGATTTTCCTGATCTAGGAACAGCCTTCATAGCCAACTTCTTTCTCATCAAATCCAGAATTGATGATGAACCAAACCCTTCATCCTCAAAAAGATCCTCATCAGAGGCATCATCCTCGTCTTGTTCCTCATTGTGACTCGTATGTTGCTTCTTATGCGTTACCTTTCCAACAAGAGCTTTCACTTTCTGGGCCTTTAGCCTTCCAAAACTCGCAGTTACTCCTCTCGAACGCGAACCATTTCTTCTCGCAGATTCTGCCATAACAAACCATCAACACAAACATCGAACACAATTCTTAATACTAACATTCTACAGTAATAGTTCCAGGAGAGAGACAAATATCAAACGAAAGCCAAATATTCATACGGAGAGCTACAAAATACCTGACGGAATCGAAGAAAGTAAATCGGACGGAGGCGGAGGATAGAATTCATTCTCTTGATCTTCGGCTCTAATTACGATGAAGCCGTCTTCGGTGGAATCGTTAACGACCTCGTACGAGGCTGAAGTTTTCAGTGACCGCCGAGTGAAACCGGCTCTCGCTACCATTCCTCCGTCACGAAACAGCCGCGAAATCTCCCTCCGATTACAGGTTTTGTTCCTCGCGGGGAACGTAATAGACGGCGGTGGAGCTCTCGCCAACATCTGAGAAAGTCTCACTGGTCTGACACTTTCCCAAGCAGAGAGGGAAAAGGAAAACGAAACGGAGCGATAAGAGAGACCGATGATAATTTCCTTTATTTTCCAAAAATAAAAATAGAATGTGAGAGACTATCCGTAATAAAAAGAAAAAGAAAAATTAAAATTAAAATTAAAAAATAATAAAAAATTTTCCTGTAATATCCAAATTTCCGTTACCTATAAATATATTGTTTCCAAAACATTCTCCATTCCAAAACCCTGCCTTGGCTTTCTCTTCTTCCTCTTCGATTTTCCCAGCTTTCTTCTGCAATCAAATACTAAATATGTCTGCGCCAAACCAGAACAATCATGATCAGAGAGATACGAAGATCTTCGTGGGAGGTTTAGCTTGGAGAACAACAACGGATGATATGAGAGGATTTTTCCAGCAAAACTTTGGAGAGGTTCTTCATGCTAATGTTGTTCTTGAACCTTCCCCAGGAGGAAGATCAAAAGGCTATGGCTTCGTAAGTAATCCGCTTTTCTTTTTTTTTTGTCGATTCGTTTCTGCTGCCTGTGAAGTGCGATTAACTCGGAGAGATTTTCCAATTGTTCATGGCTTCGTAAATAATCTGCTTTTATTTTTTCTTCGGATTTTAATTTTTGTCGATTCGTTTCTGCTACTTGTGAAGTTGGATTACGTCGGAGAGATTTTCCAATTGAATACTGTGAATTGCAATTTCATTCATGTTTGTTTTGATAATTGGGCTCTAGGGTTAGTTTAGCCATGTATCTGTGGGCCTTTTGTTTGGTTTTAACTTAACAACCATGTCCAGCTTGTTTTTATATAATTGGGCTTTATAATCTCGTTATAATTGGGCTTTATATTGGTTTTTGAATTTTTCAGGTGACATTTAGAGACGTTGAAGCTGCCGCAAGAGCTTGTGAACCACCGCATCCGAAAATTGATGGAAGACAAACCAACATCAATCTGGCTTACCTTCGTGCAAAGAACAAAAACAACAACACTAACCAGTCGAACCAAAACGGTTTAATCTCTAGATTGAAATTTTCCTTTTCAGGTTCTTTTAATGTTTTATTTTTCTTTTGCTAATTTCCCAGACTAATCTTGCTAATCCTTTAATATTTGTAGGTGTAATTCATCAGGCGGGACCATCGCATCAATATCAGAACGGTTTAGTCTCTATATTAACACTTTTTTTTTCAGGTTTTTAGTTTTTGTTTTTTTGCTGCTTTCCCAAGACTAATCTTCATAACCTTTTGAAAATTGTAGGTTTATTACGTCAGGTGGGACCATCGCATCAGTATCAGAATGGTTCATTCAATCAGGCGGGACCATCGCTTCAGTATCAGCACCCAAATCTTCAATACAATCCACATTTTCCTCAATTCTACTGGTAAAATACTAAGATTTGCTATAAACCCTAAGTTAAACGTCGTATATTTGACAGTGATGAATAATTAAAGGGAATCTAATATCTTTGATTTCTTTTGTAATGTCCAGGGATGCAAATTGTGGACAATATTGTTACACGTCGTATTTTAACGTTCCATATTATCCTTACTCCAACCCAACCATGGTTAGTACTTATGGTCCATAATACAGTTTTGTTTAAATGGCTTTAGTTAATTAACACTCCGATTTTTTTTTTTATTGTTTATGGTATTTTGTGCAGGTCCCTCACAATGTTTCAACGTATGTGATGCCACAGAACTGGCATCAGATGAATAATCGACCACGTGTCATTATTTCTAAGCCTAAAAACTCATCGCCGATCCTTAAACTTGAAGAGATCAAGGAGACCATTCAAGACAATGACCAAGAGTCGGATACAGAGCCAGACAGTGATGATCAGCAAAAGGGAAAAGATCAGGAAGGAGGAAGCATTGAAAACGATAACGGCATCACGCTAGATGTTGAGTATCAGAACGGAGAGACCAGTGGACAAGACAATGGCATCGAGCAAGATGTTGAGTATCCGAACGGAGACACCAGTGGACAAGACAATGGCACCGAGCAAGATGTTGAGTATCACAACGGAGAGACCAGTGGACAAGACAATGGCATCAATACGCAACAAATCGTGGTAGTCCTTGAAGACGAAAACGAAAACAGAAATGGGTTGATCACGGAATCGAATGGTGAAAACTGGACTGATCATGAAGAATGTGAGAAGGACAAAGACTACATGAAGTAAGCTGTTAAAGAGAGAAGTTGCAATCAAACTCTTTTTTATCAGCTTGTACTTGGTATCAAACGCTTTTATTTTCTATTAAAAAAAGGAACTATTTTCTTTAAATTATTTCAACTACATCAGTTTTATAAATTTATAGAACACAACTCCTATCAAACTGAACGGACCGCACGAAATTGTACTGTTGATTGATTTTAGTTAGCTCCGTGCGATCTGTTCCGTACGGCGTATATGCTTTCTCTAAGCATTATGGAAGAGGGTTAATAGTTTTTTTTAATTAAATTTATTATATCTGATCAAGTTAACGAATTTTATATCTTTTATACTTAGGTAGTTGAGTGGGTTTTCTTTCGAGAGAAATCTGATGGCGCACATTAAAAGTGGAGTTTTGAACATATAAGAAAAAGAAAAAAAGGTTGGAGTTTATTTTTTTGTAGTTTAATGTACTTTGGGATTCGGTTCTTGCTCCTTTGCTTGAACTAGGACCATCTTAGCCACTTAAGGTATTTTATTTAAGTCCAAAACCTTACTTTTTGAGAGGAATCGAATGTATCTATATTAGGTGGAATTCGCAAAGGGACCAAAGTACGTACGTACTTTAGATTGTACCAGTTATGTCTAAAATTAAATCATATGATTTTTTTCATTTACGAGAATTTGTACAATAGTTGCGATTATATACCCCGATATCAATCAGGCTTAAGAATAGGATAATTATTTTTAATTTAAAACTAAGCTTGAAACCATCGTTTTAAGTACTCAGTACACTTTAAATAGCTAGATGGGTTATGTGGTAATTAATTTTTGGTCTATTCATTTTTTTGTTATTATAAAGGTTTGAATTATAAAAGACAATAGCGTTTAGAAACATCAACATGTCTACGAAAAGCATGTTCAATCCAATAAGCCTTACGAAAAAATGTGAACATTGTTCAACAGATTTTTAGCACGTCATTATTCTTACAAAATCCGGAGATATTAGACTCAATCTGTATCGTCTTTTTCTTTCTTTTACTTCACCTTACATTTTATCTTTCTTGGTTGGATATATGTGACCATAAGTACAAGTGTACAACAAACCTATATTCGAGTTTTAACAACACACACTATATAGACTTGTATATACAATTGAAAAGGGTCCTGTAATTAAGACAGCGTCTACGAAGTACAAACTTGGCTTTGATAATTTGTCAGCATAAACGAAGAGAAAGGTAAAGTAAAAGGGGTAAGACATGTTCTGAAAAGGTTAAAAAAATCTCAAAGGCGAGAAGCTTCCAAGAAGGTAAGCATTTAGAAAGGTAACAAAAGTGACTAAGCCTATATATAGAATGCGGATACTTAACCGCAAAGCAGTGCTTTAAAGCTGTCTTCAAGTTTGGGACACACAACATACAAAAAAGAGAGGAGGCACATGTATTAGTGAACCAAATATCTTATTTCTTAGCATATCGTTCTTTGACTGATTCTCATTGCTTTTGTATCGATTCGTGCCTACAAAAGCGTCTTCTTTCTAACATATATTCGTTTTTCCTTTCCAAAAGTTTGCATAAAGAACTGAGTTTTGGTTTCCATTATTTGGTGGATACCGTCTTACATATAATAAGAACGGACTGATTATTTGGCGAACTTAGAACTAGACACCTACCCTCAACTTTGTCTAGTGAACTCATAAGTCATCCAAAAATCATAGTAAATGAATACTATAGTTTATAACAATACAAGAGTAAAATATAAAGACATGAATGGCTTCGTTTTCAATATGGAAAAATTGTAAGTAACTCATCATAGATAAATATATTCCATATCGGTATTCAAGTTTAACCTGGAGAACAATCTTCTCGCCTTCCAAGACAACCTTTGTTTTAAAAAAGCGATTATCTTATATTATGTATACATTTTTTTGGCTTGAGCAGCTTTATGTTACCGATACTTCTACAGGCATTACAATCAATCCTTTCACAGACAGCTTTATGTTAACCCAATGTGAATTACTTACTCAAATGATCTCAAGGGATAACTTTTTCTTCCTTCATTGGAGACTTTTATTCACTCCAAGGTAAATATCAGCTCATTCGGTTTAGACTGTTTAGAACAACTTAGTATTTCTAATTAGGCATGTTAAATTGTCTATATATACGATCGGTTAGATGGTCTAATTCTACTAGATTATTTTATTGCAATGGTTCACTAGAGTTTTAGTTTTGTATTTTAAGTAAAAAATCCGATTTCTTGGCTATATATAGCCTATAGCTTTCCCATATCCGAAAGGGTTTTATACACATCCCTACAAAAATTGCAATAAATGTATGCAGAAAGCCGTCAACTTGAATTGTTTTGGTTTGTTATCCAGAAAACATAGATTTATCATAATATGTTGCAAAAACATAAACCAGCGTTTGATATATGATATATATCATTAGTGTGTGAAGTAATAACGTAAACAGAGAAAGAAAGAAAAACATATAACAAACACGACAGACTTGACAAATGATGATTAATTATATTTATTGGAATCACATAGAAACACTCACACTAAGAAAAAAATAACATATTTTCTTCCAAATTACTACGTCTAACGAAGCTGAAGAAGAAGAATTGAAGAGGGGGATGGAAGATGGAAGATGGAATCAGTCACGAGTCTCGTGGAACCTTTTGATGAAATCAGTGGATTTCCGATTAATAGCTGGTTCGACTACATACCAATTGTAGAAGTTGGCTTCGCTATCTTCACCATACATCTCGTCGTCTGTTCCTCCCGGGTTCGATCTCTGTCTTCTCCTCCACCATGCCTTGAAGCTGCCCAAGAAGCTAAACAAGAAACGCCAAGAACCTCCCATTATAATCCTCTTTAGAGAGAGAGAGAGAGAGATAAATGTATTTTGCGTGTATATATATATCTAAAGATACATAAGCATGTGATGGAATGTGAAGTCTGATGGTTTAGGGTTCAAAACACAATTGGTCTATTTATACATAAAAGCTGGACAACTTGGAATCCTAGAGGAACCATGCACGAAACACCCACCATCCAAAAATACATCACTTTTCACTTTTTTTATATATTTTTATAAAGAGTTCGAGCGATTAATTAACACACATGCATTGGGAAAATAAATTTCGTAACAATATTTACTTTGTATATGAAGCTTTTGTGACAAATTCATTGCTAAATTCTGTGTCACATATATAAACTTAGTTAACAATCGTGTCTTCTAATTTATTATGCATTCTTTATTCTTTATCTAGTGTCTAATTGCTACACCAAATATCTAAACCTCAAATCGTTTTTTCCATCTTAAATGGGAGCGATGCTAAATTTTTTCCCTATGTTTTATACATTTGCTGTATTTTGTAAAGGTTTTAGATAAATTTACACTGGAGATAAAAACCCTCTAAAACATTTTTACCATTGAAATCGTTTGCCTTTGCGTTTTGGCACACAAATTCAGCATATGTAGGAGTACAACACTTGAGAAATATATGCTCACGGTCACGGGAAAAGAAAAATATAAAATATATGGTAAACTTCAGAAATCAGATCAGCGACGTGTAGTTTTCTTATAAAAACTAAAAACGACAAGGTGTTTTCATAGTAAGTAAATACTGACGATGTTTGGTCATCTCGAGGTCAGCTTGTTGTAGAAACCGAGCGGCGGCGAAGACGACGGCCACGACGGCGATGAACAGGCTGAGAGTGGTCGGAGAGGGCGACATATGGGAGCTCGATATGTCGACTCCGGTGACACTAGAGGCCACAGCACGAGCTGTTTCCGACGACCCTCTTCCTCTTGGTCTCTCCAGAGGCACTCGTCTCTCTCGCCCTAAGCAAGTTGAGTTCTTCCACCGCTTCATGGCTACACCTCTCGTCCCTTCCTTCTCCTCTCTCCGTCACACCTCCGGTGTTGACGGAAATGGTGGATTATCTCTTCAGAGGGTCCTCACTCTCCCTTTCTCCAACAACTGGTACCTCCCCAAAATAAAATTCCGATTCATCTCCTGATACTTTCGGTATATGCTCGATAATCGTTTTCTTATGTAAATCTCTTAAGGTTTGTGTCTCTTTTGGGCCAATTCGATGTTCAAAGATTCGTATCGGAGGTAAAAAAGAGTGAAGATTTTGTTCGAGGGTCTTCGTCAGCAGCAGCTTCTCGTTTCAACACAGTTGCCAAGAATTTGAAGGATAAATCGTTGTACGCGTTAGGTTTCTGCTCGGAGCTGTTGTTAACACCTGAGGATACTTTGCTTCTTAGCTATGATACTTACAAATGTGATCTTGATAAGAATCCAAGGGCTAAAGCTGTCTTCAATCACAAGGCAAATTCCATTTGTTTACCTTCTTTTGATATCTCGTCTCGTATCAAATTTTCGCAATGTGGTTGGAAATGTGATTATTGATGTGATTTTTTTCAGTTTCCGCTTCACAATCTGACAGCAGAAGCGGTTTGGCCTGGACTATTTGTGGATAAACATGGTGAATATTGGGATGTGCCATTGTCAATGGCTATTGATCTAGCTTCTCTGCCTGCTGAGTCTGGTCCAAGTTACCATTTATGTTTACACCATAACAGAGGATCCCCCAAGAAGTTTAATTCTGATGCTATGGAAGTGCCTCCACCGTCTCTGCTTCCTGGTGTGTCTCTAAAATCCGCAGTCTCTTATAGGACAAACATGGATCTCTGGAGGGGTACCACTCCAAAGCTCGAAACCTGCAAGCCCTATGACATCTTCCTCAGTAGTCCTCATGTTTCAGTAACTGGGATTATTGGTATGATAACTTTCTTGGACTCATTTCTGTATTGTCAAGACCGGAAGTTTTGTGATTTATCTAATCTTGGATTAGTTAATTTGTTTTCCTCTGACTATGTTTGAGTGAGCCATCCGCTTAGCAAACACTGGTCCTTGTGACGTTACTGATAACTTTCATTAACCGCACAGGTAGTGTGATGACCGCAGCGTTTGGTGAAAAGTCAATCAGAACAAAACTTGAGAAGGATTCCGAGGGTGTTGGAGGTTTCTCTCTTCATCTTCCATCTGTAAATTGTGGATTCATGGCTGATGCTTTAGGACGTGCGTCGCTGACAGCTCAGTATGGAAGCTTCCAGAAGTTGTTCTTTGATCTCACCCGCTTCCATGCTAGATTGGACTTTCCGCATGGTCTGAGGTTTCTTACCGGTGCCACTAGCGTCGCACAAGAACTTTTGAATTCTCGGCAGCCTAGTTTAGAAGCATTTCAGAAGATCTGCCCTGAAGTATCTGTTTCTCTGCAGCAACAGGTAAAAGAAATGATTGTTTAAACTAGCTAGCAAGACAATTGTAATTCCGTTGATTCATTATAGTCTTCTATGGATTTGTTGCAGATTGTTGGACCGTTTAGTTTGAGAGCTGAGTCTGGAATTCAGATTGATCTGACCAACGGAGCTAACCCCGTGACTGTAAATAACACAGTGTTTGCCATCGAATATGCTCTCCAAGTGCTTGCTTCTGCCAAGGCTGTTGCTTGGTACTCTCCACAACAGAAGGAATTTATGGTTGAGCTTCGTTTCTATGAGACATAGCCTCATGATTTTCCACTCAAAATGTGAAACTTGATGATTGTAGTCTCCCAGAGAAAGTAGATAGACAGTGTTTTTATTTTTGGATTTCTATGTTAAACAGAAGAATGTTTTCAATAGAAAGGAAGTTTACATTTTGTTATAGTGTGATTTCTACCAAAACTAGTTACAGGACAATCCTGTGGAAGCTGTAGATGATCTTCCTTATACTTAACAGAGACAAGACAAAGACCATGGGGCGGCGCAGGCAATGTAAACTTTGCAAGCTCCCTCCTGTCTTTGGTTTCCAGAATCATTGGGACAATGTCTGAATCCAATGCTTCTTTTCCAACCTGAATCAGCAAAGCTACCTGCAAATGTGGAAAACAAAAAACATGGATAGATTTTCAGCAGACTAAAAACATTCTTTCACCATGTCAAGCATTGTTAAAGACACTATAGACTTGACCATGTTTCTGACTTGTCTGTACATAAAGCCTGAGCCTTCAACTTCAAGCTGCAGAAGAGATCCCTATACACCAAAAACACAAACAAGGTCAAAGTCTAAACCCTTAATCCTAACTTTTCCATAACCGATTAAATTTTTACCATTTGAATAACATCAAAGCGAGATATAGTTTTTACAGGATCAGGTACACCATCTTCCCTTGTGGCGTTAGCAAATGCAGAGAAATCATGTTTTCCAACAAAATGTTGTGCAGCTTCTCTCATTTTATCAGCATTCAGTTTATAAGCACAGTGGTAAGCCCAATGACGCTGGAACGGGTCCATGAAAGTGTCGCTGTATATCTGGTAGCGATAAACCTTGCTACGGCAAGAGAACCGAGCGTGGAACTCAGGAACCGATGCACTAATCTCTCTGACACGGATGTCTTCAGGAAGAAGACCGTTTAAAGCAGCGTGAATGCTATCCAAACTAGTATAATTGAAAGGAGTGACAAAATGAGCCACCTGAAGAAAAAGAAACCAAGATTTGTGTTGACATGAAAATTTCTTGAAAGTTGAGAAGACAGAGAGTTGGGATTTGAGTTGAACCTGACCCCAAGCGTGAACTCCTGCATCAGTCCTACCAGCTCCAACAAGAAGCAGCTCTTTTCTTCTGAGCTTTGTTATCTGAGTTAAGGCTTTCTCTAATAATGATTGGATCGTTGGTGGTGACTCCTGATATTGCCAACCTGAAAACCAACAAAGATAGATGCATCCAAAGTTAAAGTTAAAGTTTGATATAAGAAAACAAGACTGATAGATGCATCCAAAGTTAAAGTTCCAAAACTATGTCACAAATTGGAGAAATATTGAGTTATGTTTTAGCTACAAAACAAAGATGGTGAATTTTCAGAGCTATAAGAAACGTTCTCGGAACTGTTACTCAAGATTTCAGTGACTAAGTGGGACAAACAATATTTCTCACACAGATGACTCAAGTGAAATTTCAAGAAAAGTAACGAAATTTGAAGAAGCATACAGTCAAGGATTAGGAATATGCATTTCGTATTACGACGACCTATTGTATATACAATTGATGGTTCTATTTAAGACACAGAATTTTGATGAGTTATGACGAACCTGCAAATTTGGTGCCATCGTAGGCAATCACAAGGCGCCATTTAAAACCAGCAGGATCGCTAACCTTTACCAAACTGTTAAAGTCCGTTATCTACAAAACAAAAACCCAAGATTGAAACTTTCTGTGTAGTGGGAAACTGGGAATTACAAAAGCCAGCAGAGAAGTCGAAATTCGAAATTTCGAAGAGATTGTTTTTGTGGGGCTTACGGAGACATTTCGAGAAGACGATAGAGACCCGTTAGTGAAGAGTGAAGGAGGAAGCGCTGCTGCAGAGCAACCCATCCTCTCCTTCTTCTTCTTCTTCGTGTACTGTCTCTGACTCTGTGTGTAAACTGAAGATTCTGTCTGATTAGAAGTGGCGTGTAAAACGGTGCGTGTGACGATTAGTTAGGGAAGGTGGGAAAATTGGGTCAGATGGATAAGTACATTTATAGATTTGGGCCCAAAAATGAGAGGCCTGAAAGTTTTCAGGTTATTATATTGATTTGGTTAAACTACGGGTCTTTGGTGTGCAAAGAAGCCCAACTTTATAACAACACTAGGTTTTTCACCANTTCACCCGCGCTACGCGCGGGTTTGTATTAATAATTTGATTAAATATTTTTATTCATAAGTTTTTTTTTCATCAGTAGCATGATTGATTGTAGTGAATCAATGTTCTTATTTCTCTTCTTTTGTTTCACGTTTTTTAGTTTTTTTCCCTTTATTTTTCGCTCTTTATTTGTTTTGTTTTCTTCATCTTTACTCTTCCTCGTCTTCATTCCTTTTCAGTTATTTGTCCTTACAATTTCTTATTCGATCTCCTTTTTCATATTTGTTATTATTCTGTTTAACTTTTGTCCTCGTTCTTTAATATCAT
>OVBC01000026.1:0-127112 GCA_900406465.1 Noccaea caerulescens | reverse complement strand
TTCAGGAGGTGTTTTTTTCATGTACCACTATTCGGGTTCACTTCAAGAATGTCAGGTTTTTTTCTTTATCCCGCTATTTGCAGGGCAGTAAGACCCCCACCTCAAAATTCATCGGAAGCAAAGAAGTTAGGTGGGGGCCCTGCTGCCCGTAAAAGCCTGATTGGTGAGGGCTGATAATCAGTGGGGAATGAACAAAACCCCCACGGAATAAAGTTTCACTTTATTCCGCTAGTCGCGAATACCTAATGCGATTTTCGCCATACGTGACATACGTTCTTTCGACCACGGTGGATTCCAAACGACATTTACTTCTATTTCATTAACTTCAGGTACGTTTGTTGATAATACTTTTTTAACGTCTGATACGATTTGCCCAGCCATTGGACAACCGATAGAAGTCATAGTCATCGTAATGACAGCATTATTATTTTCATCTGCTGTAACATCATACACTAATCCAAGATTAACGATATCAACACCTAGTTCAGGGTCAATAACAGCTTCTAAATTATCCAATAATTTATTTTCAAATGCTTCTTGTGACATAAGCAGCCCCTCCTATATTTTAATGATATCGATTCTCATTATAACGGAAATGAGCATAATGTGCAGGAAATGAGCTCAAAAAAAATATCCCTCTTTGAAAGAGGGATATTTTTTGAAAATCTATTCTGTTTTAAAATGAGATACGAGTTGATCTAACTCTTCAACTGTTTGTTTCATTTTTCCAGCAGTTACTGTCATTTCATTCATAACGATAACTTTCTGTTCAGCAGATTGTGCCGTTGCGGCGGTTTCGCTGGATACTTCAGTCGAGATAGAAGCGATGTTATTAAGTGAAGCATTCATTTCTTCAGCACTTGCAGCCATCTCTTCAGCAGTTGCTGATATGTCTTGCATTTGAGTAGATACTTTATTTACTTGTTCTACAATTGTTGTGAAAGAAGTACCAGCTTCACGAATAACATGAATGCCTTCAAATGCTTCAGAACGGCCTTGAGACATCATAGAGCTAGCAGTTTCTGTATCATTTTGAATTTGATGTAGTAATTGATTAATGTCTGTTGCAGCTGTTTTAGATTGTTCAGCAAGCTTTCGAACTTCGTCAGCTACGACAGCAAATCCTTTTCCTTGCTCGCCAGCACGAGCTGCCTCAATAGAAGCATTTAAAGCAAGTAAGTTTGTTTGCTCAGCGATATTAGAAATAGATTGTACAGCGGTATCGATATATTTCGTATGAGTGATTAGACGTTCAACCACTTCTGACGTAGCATTTACAGCTTCGTGTATCGTTGTCATTTGTGAAACGGATTTTTGGATAACGGTACTTCCATCGCTAGCATGTTCAGATGTGGCAACAGCAAGTTCCGCTACAGATGAAGCAGATTCAGCAATACGTTGAACACTTACTGCCATATCGTCCATTGCAGTTGAACTTTCTTCCATACTAGAAGCTTGTGATTGAATACTTGCGTTTAAGTTAGACATTGAGCTTTGGACTCTTACTGTCGCCTCACGTGATGTATTCGTTTTTTCTAGCATGTTTTCAGAAGCGGTTTGTACTTCCACTGATGTTTTTTGAACACGATTAATAATATGTTGTAGGTTTTCTAACATTTTATTAAATGATGCTGCGATAGCACCGATTTCATCGTTGCTATTTACTTGTAGACGTGCCGTTAAGTCACCTTCTTGAGAAGCTAACTCTTTTAGTTTCGTGTCAATTTGTTGAATTGGTTTCACAAGTTTACCAGAGAACCACCATGCAAGAATAATTGCAGCGACAATACAAATAACAAGTGATAAGAAAATAACATATTCGATTAAGAGTGCAGATTGGTCAATTTTTTCAATAGATTGTTCACGTAATGTAGCTTGTTCATTACTATAATTTGTGAAGTCACCAATTACTTTATAGACAGTTCCGTTTTCTGAAGAAGCTACTTGTAAAGCTTCTTCCCATTTTTGTTCTTTTGCAAGAGTGAATACTTTTTCTTCAACGAACTTTCTCCAAGTAGACCCTAATTCCATTGTGCTTTTTACGGACGAAGAAAGATTTGGATTAGAAAGAAGTTTATCTTTTGAATCCTCAAGACGTTTACTCATCTCATTAAACTTGTCTAATTCGACTTGATCATGTTGTAGTAAATAACCTCTTAAAGCAGAGAGCTGTACTTGATAAGCATCTCCACGTTCTTTCAATTCTGTTGCCAGTGGAGAAATTTCTTTTTGTAATGTTTCAGCTTTACGAGATTGGTCAATAGCAAAAAATAAAATAAATGCTAAGGCGATACCGAATAAAGCGCAAATCGTTCCCATCATGAACATAAGTTTTTTTCTGATACTTACAAAATTCATATGATAAAAAGCCTCCTTTGTGAAATCTTAGTATTAGAATTAATAAATGTAAAAAATTGAAAGAAAGCTTTACTCCAGTTGGAATAAAGCTTTCTTATTTCCTTTAGGAATTATAGCAGACGGAATGAGAGATAGAAAGAGATATTTTAAAGTGAAAAAAGAGAGACTGTAAAACTTTCTTTCTTATACCTTTGAGCTTGTGTCATTTTCACTTTAAGCGTTTGTTTTGAAATGAGAAACGAGAATTTCAAGTTCTTGTACGATGGTTTTCATTTCAGATGATTTGTTAGCCACGATACTCATTTTGTTTACTTGATCACCAGCCGAATGTGCTGTTTGTGATGTTTCTGCAGCAACTTCGTTTGAAATAGAAGCGATATTATTTAAAGCTGCGTTCATTTCTTCAGAGCTTGCAGCCATCTCTTCAGCAGTTGCAGACATTTCTTGCATTTGCGTAGAGACTTTGTTAATGTGGTTAACAATTTCTGAGAATGAAGATCCAGCGGTACGAATAACCGTAATTCCTTCAGAAGCCTCTGCTTGACCTTGTGTCATCATGTCATTTGCTATTTTTGTATCGGCTTGAATTTGATGCAGTAAATGGTTAATGTCAGTTGCGGCTAGTTGAGATTGTTCAGCAAGTTTTCTAACTTCATCAGCAACAACAGCGAATCCTTTGCCGTGTTCACCAGCACGAGCTGCTTCAATAGAAGCATTTAAAGCGAGTAAATTTGTTTGCTCGGCGATATTAGAAATAGATTGAAGTGCAGTATCGATATGATTTGTATGTGTAATGAGTCGCTCAACTACTTGTGATGTAGCGTTAACAGCTTCGTTAATTGTATGCATTTGTGTAATAGATTTCTCAATGACTTTATTCCCATCATCTGCTTTTTCTGAGGTTGTGACAGCTAAACTAGTAACAGAAGAGGCGGCCTCAGCAATACGCTGAACACTCGTTGCCATGTCATCCATTGAGGTTGAACTTTCTTCAATGCTAGAAACTTGTGAACGAATATTGTGTTCAAGAGCATTCATAGTTTCTTGTGTCCTTGCGGTATTTTCCATAGAAGCGGTTGTTTCGATAAATACATTTTCGGAAGCTTCTTTTACACTTGTTGATGTTTGTTGAACTTGTTTTATTATATGCTGTAAGTTAGTGAGCATTTGATTAAAGGAATTTGCAATGTCACCAATTTCATCTTTACTCGTTACGTGTAATCTAGCCGTTAAATCTCCATCTTGAGAAGCTAATTCTTTCAACTTCTCATCAATTTGTCGAATTGGTTTAACGAGTTTACCAGAGAACCACCATGCTAATAAAATAGACGTTAATGTACATGTAATGAGTGAGAAGAAAATAATATATTGAATAAGTGATGAAGAAGACTCGACGTCAGCAATTAATGCGTCACGTTTCTCATTCTCTTCATTTGTATATTTATTAAAACGACCTAACAGATCATTTACATAATCTGTTTGTGCTAAAGCAATTTTAGATGCTTCGTCCCATTTTCCTTCATGCGCAAGAGGTAGTACCTCATTATCTATGACGCTACGCCATTTTCCTCCCATTAAAATGGCTTCTTTCATTCCTTCTGGGAGCTTCTTGTCACTTGTTACTTTCTCTCTAGTATCAGCTAATTTTTTCCCTTCTCGGTTGAACTTATCTAATCCTTTTTGATCATGTGATAGCAAATATTCTTGTAAACCAGCAACTTGTGCCTGGAACCAATCGCCACGTTCTTTTAAAATCGTCGCTCTTTTCGATACATCATTTTTTAACGTTTCGATTTCACTTGCTTGATTCATGGCGAATGAAAGAATAACAATAAGAGCAATGCTAAATAAAGAAGAAATGCTTAAGAGTGTGAACAGTAGTTTTTTTCGAATACTAACATATTTCATCGTTACCCCTACCCTCATTTAAACTGTTTATTATGATTTATAGATATTTGAAGCGGAATTAATAAAAACATTATTATGAAGTTATTAATCTGTTCAATGAAAATTATAGCAGATAATGGAAGGAGTCAGATTGGTATTAGAAAAAGTTCTTAAAATGTATACATTTGTATATCATAAAATCCATAAATAAATATTAGAAATGCTATTGAAATTTGAAATAACATCATGTATACTTCTAATTAGTTGATAACGATTATCAGTATCAACTAAAACATTACTCTTCGTTATGTTGGTCATACCCCTTTTTGACGACGTAAGTCAGAGACGAAATGTTGAAATATCTTGTGTCCTATTCTACAGAATTATGGTAATCTCCAACCTCAACTTATATGCGCGAGCATGCAAAAAGGATCCTATCCGTGAAGGGATCCTTTTTTGCATGCTCGCGCAATTATTGTATATAGACCGGGTATTTGTTCTTCAATTCCTTCTGGGGCAGTAGAAGGGAAGACCCACTTTTGATGAGGTCCCTGTTCTTCAATTAGTTTTTCAATCTTAAAATGTTCTTCGGCGAGTGTTGTAATAATTTCTCCTAATGTCCAGCGACGGATGGTTGTTTTCGGTAACGATTCTTTCTGCGCTTCTGTAAGAAGAATGCTATAAGCAACATCATCTTCAATCAATTCTTCATCGAAATAATTTCCACTTGCTCGAAACGATGGGTGGTCTACTCCTAATAGCTTTGTGTATATTGGATGGTAATCGCGAAGGATAAGTATTCCACCTGGCTTTAGTAGTTGAGAAATTTTTTTGAAAAGTGGTTTTAAATCTAGAAAGTAATGAAGTACACCAAGCTCCAGTAATACGATATCAAATGATTTGGAGAGATTTACATCTAGTACATCAGAAACGATGTAATGAATAGAGACGTCTGCGGCGGCAGCAAGTTCATTTGCATATTTTGCATTACTTGCTGAAATATCAACAACTGTTACGTCAGAGCCTAAAAGGGCGAGAGCAACGGCCTTATTCCCTTTTGATCCTAGTAAATTAATAATATGTTTTCCTTTCGGAGATTGTATGTAAGGTAAATAGTGATCTACCTCGCGCATAGGGTCTTCCATGATTTTTTTCGCATAATCCTCCGGTGCCCCATGGCGATTCGTCCAAGCTTCATAAGCAGCTGTATTCCAGCTTTTTTCATTAATAGTGCTTAGTTGTTTTTGGTTCAATGTTATCACTCCTTTTGTGAACGTATAGTTATTCGGCAGGGGGATGGGATTTCCTTTTCTTTCTGAATAAAAGTTTGATTTTTCTGTGATTAAGTCGTACAATACTTTTTATACGTAAAAGCGTTGAAAAGGAAAAGTAGGATGAACACATTCTTTCCAGAGAGCTTCGGTAGCTGAGAAGAAGCAAGAATATTCATTTGAACAATGGCCTTTGAGCTTCGTCCTGAACTTATCAAATGATAATAGTAGGCGGCGACGAGAGTTGGTACTCGTTATCAAAACCACAGTATAAGAGCATATAGCTCCGTACTTGTTAAGGCTAATTATGTGAGTAATTGGCGAAATAAGGTGGTACCGCGACTGTTTATACAGCCCCGCCCTTATCTTTTTTAAGATAAGGGCGGGGCTTTTTTATATTTAAAAGGAGGAATGTAAGATGAGTATTTTTATTGGAGGCGCTTGGCCGTATGCAAATGGCTCGTTACATCTTGGTCATATTGCGAGTTTGTTACCTGGAGATATTTTAGCACGTTATTACCGGGCAAAAGGTGAGAATGTGTTGTATGTTTCGGGCAGTGATTGTAATGGAACACCGATTGCAATTAGAGCAAAACAAGAAGGTGTGACAGCAAAAGAAATTGCTAATAAGTACCATGAAGAATTCCAGCGATGTTTTCGTGATCTCGGTTTTACGTATGATTGCTATACACGTACCGATAGCGAGCATCATCATGAAACTGTTCAAAAAGTTTTTTTACGTTTATTGGAAGAAGGCTATATTTATAAAAAAACAGTGGAACAAGCGTACTGTAAAACGTGTACGCAGTTTTTACCGGATCGTTATGTAGAAGGAATATGTCCACATTGCCATGAAGCAGCAAGAGGCGATCAATGCGATGCGTGTTCAGCTATTTTAGATCCACTCGATTTGTTAGAAAAGACATGCAAGTTATGTGGTAGTACACCATCTGTAGAGGAAACAGAGCATTTTTATTTTGCATTGCATACATTTCAGCAGCAAATTAAAAAAGTTGTAGAAATCGCAAAAGAAAAAGGAACATGGCGTGATAATGCAATTCAATTAACGGAAAGATATGTAAAGGAAGGCTTACAAGATAGGGCTGTATCAAGAGATTTACCAATCGGGGTACCAATTCCAGTGAAAGGGTATGAAGATAAGAAAATTTACGTATGGATAGAAGCAGTGGCAGGATATTATTCAGCGAGTAAATATTGGGCTGAAGAAACAGGAAAAGATGATCATGAGTTTTGGAATAGCGATGCGCAAACATATTATGTACACGGCAAGGATAATATTCCATTTCACTCCATCATTTGGCCAGCGGTTTTACTTGGAATAGGAGAGGAAGCAATCCCGCGTCATATCGTTTCGAATGAGTATTTAACAGTTGAAAAAAGAAAGTTATCTACGAGTAAAAACTGGGCAGTATGGGTGCCTGACATATTAGAACGTTACAATCCAGATTCTATTCGTTACTTTTTAACAGTAAATGCACCAGAAAATCGTGATACTGATTTTTCATGGCGTGAATTCATTTACAGTCATAATAGTGAACTGTTAGGTGCATACGGGAACTTCGTGAACCGGACATTAAAGTTTATTGAAAAATATTATGATGGCATTGTGCCGCAGGGAACTATCAATGTAGAACTGAAGGATAAAGTAGAAGGATTATATAAAAATGTAGGAGAGGCGATTGAGCAAACTACATTTAAGGTGGCGCTAGAAACAATATTCGATGCCGTACGTTTTGCAAATAAATACTTTGATGAGAGGCAGCCTTGGAAAGAAAGAGAAGATAATCCAGTTTCATGTGAAGAAACGATTTATAATTGTATTTATCTTATTGCTAATTTTGCAAATCTCCTTGAACCATTTTTACCATTTTCAAGTGAAAGAGTTCGAAGCACATTGTCGATTGTGAACCGAAATTGGGAACCGCAAAATACGTTGCCGAATAGAATTGATAGCGTGCAGCCATTATTTGAGCGAATCGATGTAAAACAAATTGAGCATGAGATAGAGAAGCTGTATGTAGCGGCAAAATGAGATAGAGAAAAAGACCTTTCAAGTAAATGAAAGGTCTTTTGTTATGCAGTATGATTCTCTTTCTTATCTTTCAAAAAGAAAAGTACAGCAAGGATTACAAGAATAATAGCTGCAATATCATACGTTATTTTAAATGTAGTATTAAAGTTTAAGTACTCTACGAAAGGAGTTTTCACTGCTCCTGCATATATACAAACGGGAATGAGAAGTAAATCGTAAAATTTCTTTTCTTTCATATATCTTATTAGGAAGAAGATACACATAATAGCAAAAAATACGATGCTTAAAATAGTCATTTATACCTCCCGATAAATTTACTTATTTTAATTGTAGTTATATTTTTATCCCGCATTAACGGGCAGTAAGACTCCACCTCAAAATTCAGCGAAAGCGAAGAAGTTAGGTGGGGATCAACTGCCCGTAAAAGCCCGATTGGTGAGGGCTGATAATCAGTGGGGGATGAACAAAACCCCCACTAATTAAAGTTTTACTTTATATAAATTCTGTATTTTTTTCAAGCGCTATGCACGCGATTATGTTTCCTTTCTTTCCTAGCCGTAAGCAGCTGGGGAGTGAAAATTCCAAGCAATATAAAAATAATTCCAATCCACTGCATGAAGGTTACGACTTCATGTACAAGTGTAATAGAAGCGATAATAGCAGTTGGTAATTCAGCTGCACCTAATATCGTGCTAAGTCCTGTTCCAACTTTTGGTACACCGATTGAAAAACAAATGACAGGTACAACAACGCCGAATAATCCGAGGAAGAAAGCATATTTCCATAGACCAGCTTGCAGGGCACCATCTGTTAAAAAGGTCGGCGGGAAGAATAGGCATACGATAAGAGTTGCACTTGTTGTCATAAGAAAGCTTTTCGTATAAGGGGGAACATCTGTAGCAACGCGTCCGCTTGCAAAAACATAGAATGAAAAAGAGACAGCAGCTAATAGTCCAAAGATAATCCCTTTCGTAGAAAAACTTTGTCCGAGGCCTTCAAATATACCACCTGCAAACAATGTACCAGCAAATAAAATAAGGATAGATATGATCTTATCGCGGCTTGGAAATATTCGATTTGCAATTGCTTCGATAATGACACCAATCCAAGTGAACTGAAAGAGTAGGACGACAGCGATAGATGCGGGTAGCTCTTCTACAGAAATAGCGTAGAAAATTCCAGTCATACTCATTGTTGTTCCGACGGTTAGTAATGAAAAGAATTGTTTTTTTGTTACTTTATGACGTGAAAAGAAAAGAACGAGTAGAAATAGTCCAATCCATCCGAAGACATATTGTCCCCCTAATAGTTGATGTGCTGAAAATCCACTTAGGAATCCGAGTTTGAAAATAGTTGAAAGTATGCCGTAGCTGCAAGCACCGAATAAAACGAGCAATGAATATTTAAACTTATCCATAAAAAATCCTCCTTTTAAGTAATAAAAAACGCCCGCTATCCAAATAAGGATAACGGGCGAACGAAACAGAGTAAGACACTCTACAAAATTCCGCCACTCACACATAAAGTATGAGTTTGGGGTATGTAATTATAGTGAATGCTACATTGCTTTTGGGAATACAATGGAGCATTTTACACCTTGAGCTGTGTTTTGTATTCCGTAAGGAAATTGATGTTTATCTAATATTTGTTTCACGATATATAATCCAAGACCGCTACCTTGTACTAAACCGTGTTTATCAGGGTTTGCACGATAGAAAGGCTCAAATAAATGAGCAAGTTTATCTTCATCAATTTGTGAACCTGTATTTAATACTTCTAATGCGTAACCGTTTGGTTTTTCATAAAGCTTTATATATACGTGCTGGTGGTCAATTGTATAATGAATTGCATTTGAAATAATGTTAAAAATAGCAGTTTGAATAAATTTAGGATCAGCTAAAATTTGTACGTCGTGTTTAATATTAGATTGTACATTTAATTGTTTTACAGATACAAAGTAATCTACTTTCTTCATAACATCCTCAATAATATTAGATAAAGAAATGACTTCTAAATTCGGTTTAAATTGAGGGTTTTGTATTTTGGATAATTCCGACATTTTTTCCGTTAATATGTTAATATCTTGCATCATTTCATAGGAACGTTTTAAATATTTATCTCTATCTTTATAAGCTCCAATTCCGTGAATCATGCCATCTAGTTGTCCCATAACGGCTGCGATTGGTGTTTTTAATTCATGGGATACCATAGACATAAATTCTTTACGAGATTGCTCTAATTGTTGTTCCTTTTTGAGCTCATTTCTTAAATCTTGATTGCTTGCATGTAAATTCTTCACAATATTTGGTACTTGTGAAGCGGCTACTTGCAAATTAAAATCTGTTTGATCTGTATTTTTGTTAAGTAGTTTTTTATCTGAGAAATCAAGATTCATAATATCTTTTAAAGCATCGCTCATATATTGAAAAGGTTTGGCAATTAGTTTTGTATAAATTAAAGATCCGAGTAGTGATAATGCAAGCATTGTCGCGCCAATATGTGGAGCTAATTGCTGCAACGCATCTGCTAACTTTGGATTATCATTTATATCATTTATTTTACTTGCTGCATTTTGTGTATGTAAGGCATCATTATTAGCGGCTTTCTTTTCTGCTTCTGTAAGCGGATTAGAAGTGCTATTTTTCCCCGAAAGGTTTTGTGTATGTTCTTTTGCTTTTGCAGTTTGGCTAGGCTGCAAAAGGTGATTGATAGCTGTAGAAAGAGATTTATAATCTATAATAGAAGATTGGAAATTGGAAATACTTCCCTCTGACACAGCTTTATTTTGATTCGTTTTACTTTGATTGTTTTGCTTATCTAAATCCGCCTGTTCTGTAGTCGGCGTTCCATTTTCTTTCGCAAAATGTTCTTTATCGTAGTTTGAAGCTAGAAAGTAAATAATTTGATAAAGACAAAGTGATAAAAGAATACAAAATAATAAGGTTTTGATGAAAATATTTTTGGTGATGTTGTCTTTGCTACGATTCGATTTTGTAGCCAATGCCTTTCACCGTTTTAATATAAGTAATTCCTAATTTTTTTCTTAAGTTTTTAATATGTGTATCTATAACTCTTACATCACCATAATGTTCATAGCCCCATACCTTATTCAACAAATCACTTCTTGATAATACTTTTCCTCGATTTTGCAGTAAAGTATAAATAATTTCAAATTCTTTTGTTGTCAATTCAATTTGATTACCATGAACATAAGCTGCATATGCTGTAGAGTTTAACATCAATTCATGGAATTGTAGTATAGTTGCAGCTTCTGCTTCCTTCGTTGCTGCCCTTCTTAATACAGCCTCTACACGCTTAATAAATACAGTGTAATGGAACGGTTTCGTAATATAGTCATCAATACCTAACTCAAATCCTTTAATTTCACTTTCTTCATTATGTAAGCCTGTTAACATAATGATTGGTACATCAGATTGTCCTCGCATAATTTTACAAATACTATAGCCATCTATATCTGGTAACATTACATCGAGGAGGACAAGATCGTATGAATTTTTTTGGAAAAGAAGAATACCTTCTGTTCCAGCACCAACTACATCAACAGTAAAGTTTTGTGCCATTAGAAATTCACGAATTAGTTCTTGTATATCTGGGTTGTCTTCAATCACCAGTATATGCGTCATAGTAACACCTCCTAAATAACGCTTTTTACTGCAATATTCGAATTCATCATTTTTCGAGTGACTCAGATTGTTTATACATATAATAAGCCCCCGCTATAAAATAATCATGAAGGTAGCAAGGGGAATAGTTTAGTGTTACTGAATAGTTCAGAATTACAGTAGTTCTATTATAGTATGTATTATAAAATTTATAAAACATTATAACTGTATAATTTTAATATCTACGTTTATCAATGTTTAAATATCAGCTAATCAAATCTATTCCTATTATATATGTAAATACAGTTGTTTTGCTACTGTAAATGAATAAATAAAATAAGCCAAGACATAAAATTCTTGGCTACACATAAATCTTGTTTTTAGGCTATTTTACAGTGACAGTAGCTTGCTGCTGAACGCGCTCAAATAACCAGTGTATATCATTGTTATACATACGAATACAACCAAGTGTTGTTGCTTTGCCGATTGCTTGATTATTGTTAGTTCCGTGAATCGCATAAGTTGTTCCGTAAGTTCCTGCCATATTTAATCCGAGCCAACGGTCACCAAGTGGATTCCGTGGATCGCCGCCTTTAATTTTGCCTGTATAATAAGGGCGGTTTTTAATTTTATTTACGATTTGAAAAGTTCCTTTAGGTGTAGGTGTTGCTGCTTTTCCAGTAGCGACAGCAAAACTTTTTATAAATTTTCCATCCTGATAATAATCCATTTTATTTAACTGAGTGTTTACGATTAATTGATCTTTCGTTGTAGCGGCCTCTGCGCTAGCGAATGGAAGAGTTAAAAATCCTAATGATAATAGTGCGCTTAATAATAATTTTTTCATTGTTATTCTCCTTTTACTATCGTAATAGTCTTACATACAATGAAGTTGTAATCCTCGTAAAGCTTTATTTACATTTTCATCTAATGTTTCAAAGAATGCAGTGATTTTGCTGTTGTGTTTGTTGTTTTTATCAATAAGTAATCTTTCATTTAATAAAAGCTCACCACGTAGTCCAAAACTTTGAACTTGAATATTTAGCTCATCTTCATTTTCAGAAATGATTGGTAAGAAATAATGAAAAGCTTTTGTTGGAATGATGTAGCTTTTGCCAATCATGCTTTCTTGATTTGAATTAATCCATTTTTTCGTGACAATTTTAATATTCTTTTTTGAAACGATAAAAGATAGTGTTGTAGATTTTGTTAAACTTACGTCAAATTCACTTGTTTCACACATGTGTAAATTAAAAACGGTTTCATTTTGATGAGATTCAACATTTGTATTAATAAAATCGTGCATTTTATATGCTTCCATTTCGTATTCACCCTTTTTTCAATTTCGAAAACGACTTATATTTATTCAAATTAATGCTTAGTCATATATTGGTTAAATTTTTCAACAAATTCCGATATAATCTTACAATACGTATATGAAGCTAATATGAAGTTAGGATGAGTTTGTGGTGGTTTTTTATTGAGAACAAAATTAGAGGGGTTTTTAAGTGTTAAAAAATGGATAAAACTTGCATGATATTAATGCGTCTTTTTGTTATTTCGACTTAAAAAATGATTTTTACTAATTAATAAAGAACGGAAATCATTAGTGTGACCCTTACAAAAATGTAATAAAAATGTAAGCTATTGTGATAGTTATTTCGACAATTTTTTTATACAATAATAGTAAGAAGTTGTACGTGATTGAAAGGAGAGATGACATGGAATGGATTCATGAATTATTTCAGCAATACGGGTACTATGTTGTACTTGTCGGCTTGCTGTTAGAATATATTGCACTTCCGTTTCCGGGAGAGCCCACATTAGCATATGCGGGATTTTTAGCGCAGAAGGGTGATTTAAGTTTACCGATTTTAATCATTCTATCCTTTATTGGGACAAGTGTAGGAATGACGATTCAATACTTTTTAGGAAATAAATTAGGTATGCCTTTCATTCAAAAGTATGGAAAATACGTATTTTTAACACAAAGAAAAATTGATTTAACGAGAATGTGGTTTGATAAGTATGGGTACTTCCTGATTTTTATTGGTTTCTTTATTCCTGGTGTACGTCATTTCACAGGATACTTTGCAGGAATTATTAATTTACCATTCCGTCGTTTTGCCATTACAATTTATTCAGGCGCTCTATTTTGGGTATCATTCTTCTTAATCGGTGGTTACTGGTTAGGTGGAAACTTACATGACATCTTTGGAGTGCTAGAAGATCATATCGGTAAAATCATTGTTGGAGTTATCGTTATCGTAGCAATTACGTTAGGTGTTCGTTTCCGCAAACAGTTAAAACGAGTATTACTACAAAACGCAAGCTAATATGAAATCCATTCTATGTCAGAATTTAGGAAGGCAGTGCAAAAGCACTGCCTTTTTTATTTTATTGTTAAGACTATGTTTAATGCACATTTTACATTCTTTATAGGAATTTGATACAGGATAAGAAATAAGTATCTTGTCAATTATTATAGTCGTAATGACAATTATAATTGACAAAAATAAGGATATTATTTACAATTTTAATTAAATAAATGAAAAAGAGGGAAGACATGAAGCTTCAAAATCGAGTGAGGGAATTGCGAGCAAAGCATCGTTTATCACAAGGGGATTTAGGGAAAGCGATTGGATCATCACGGCAAACGATTAGTTTAATTGAGCGCGGGGATTATGCACCATCTATTGTATTGTCGTTAAAAATCGCACAAATTTTCAATGTATCGGTGGAGGAAATATTCACGTTAGTGGAGGGGGAAGAGGATGATGAAGAGTAAACGAAAAAAACAATTTGATTCTGTGGGGAAAATAGCATTAAGTATGATGGGTGGCTTTTTAACGTCTTATATAGCTTTAAATTTACTCTCGGATGAACCGAGAAAATTATCATCCAATACATTTATAGGCATATGTACTATTTTTGGAATCTTAATGATGTACTACACTTGGAAGAATACGCGTATGTTAGCGGAGGCACGCGATGAAGAAGAGAGCGTACAAGGCAGAAAATTAGGCATTATAAGTATATATTTACGTGTAGGTGATATAGTGACGCAGGCATGGTTTGTATATGCAGTTATTACATGTAGACGTGCACTGTTGCAGGATACTAATGTTTCATTTGCGGTGTGGAATTTAGTAGCTTCTATTGTTTGTTTAACTACTGTAGTGATTATCGGGCTCATAACAAAAAATCGTTATAATAAGCTATACCCTGAACAAGGTGTAACGTATATGGAATCTATGAAAATGTGGACGAAAAACGCAGATGAAGGATTAAAGCACATTGTGCATGAGGCTGGATATAAAGCGTATGAATTTACGAATACAATATTGGCATATGTATGGTGGGCTGCCGTTATATATACAGCTGCTAGTGATATCGATTTTGTATTAATTGGCTTAATCTCATTTATTTGGATATTGCATCTCGGGAAGTTCATGTACGAAATGCAGAGAAAAATGATTTATTAAGGGGAGAAAAAGGTGGATATTTTAAGAAGGCCAGCTGGCTCAATGACAGTGGCGCTAATTCTGTCCATTTTATACGGAGTAATCCGAACTGGGAAATTAGAAGTAATTTTGAACCTATGGGCAATAGTTGGAATTTCATTGTTAGTGTTAGCCATTCATGAGCTAGGACATGTAGTATTTGGTGTAATAGGTGGTTTAACATTTAAATTTATGACAGTAGGACCCATTACTATTCAAAAAGAAAAGGGAAAATTACGCATTCGAGAAAATAAATTATGGGCGTACTTTGGAGGTGTTGCAACATTAGTACCACCTTCTATAGAGACACCGAATCTTTCGAAAAAGTGGGCGTGGCTCACTTTAGGTGGACCGATTACGAGTTTACTATTTGGTATTACTTCCGGTTACATATACATGGTGAGTTATTATCAATATCTTTTATATTTTTCCTTTTTCCATTTTGCAATCTTTGCGGTTACAATTGTGCCGATAAAAGGAATGCTTATGAGTGATGGGATGCAATTTCTTATTTTAATTAAAGATGATGAAAGAGCTAGAAATCACTTATATGAGATTCAAATATCGAGTGAGTTATTTAGTTATAAAAGACCGAAAGATTGGGATGAAAGATTAGTAGAACTTAGTGAGGAGAAAATAAAAGAGAATAAAGGGATAAGGGAGATAATGAGTAGACTTATGCTCGTCTTTTTTGCTCGTGCAGATCAAGAGGGAATGGAAAGAGCGATACCGTATATAGAACGAATTGTTCAATTACCTGTAACGAAAGAAAATAAGTTTTTCGTTAGTAGTTTTCATAGTTGGTACCTTTTATATAAAGCCCTTTATCAGATGGATAGTCTTTCTTTGCAAGAAGCAAAGGAACATGCAAAGGCTATTACAAAAATGGACCTAAGTGGATATTACCGTACACAAGGGATTATTAAATATGTAGAGGGCAATATGGAAGCGTCCCGTACTTATATGAAGAAAGCCGATCAAGAATTAAAGAGCGCCGAGAAGAGTGAGATGGGATATTTACAATTAGAAAGAGAATGGTTTAAGCAGCTGAAAGAGAGGGTATCTTACGATGGGTGAGGTATCCTCTTTTTTATATGTCATCTTATGCCGTTCCATAAACAGCCTAGGGCGAGTAAAATGAGATAAGAAGAGCAAAGCTTGGAGGAAGTAAATATGGAAATTTTATCAATTATTTTGATAGTCTTGCTCATTTATGTTGTTTTTAAAGTAGCATATGTAGCATTAAAGATACTCGCGATCCTATTGATTATCTTTTTAATCGTAGAGTTCGGCAGTAAGTTGCTTGGGGGATAGGGTATGTTGTACGTTTTGGATGTCTAAGGTTGTCGTTAAATCGATATCTTGTGCCGAATCGTTGATATAATGAAAAAATCGTTGATATAAGTGGAGAAACGATCGATATATTTGAAAAATCGTTGATATATTTAAGTGAATACGAAGTGGGGTATGTGGAAAAGAAGTTGCCGTTGGGTAGCTTCTTTTTATTGTAGTGCCGGTGTATGCAAACCAACATAAAAAAGCTGGAAGAATTCCTTCCAGCTTAAGAGTTACTTTCAATTTGGCGACCGCTATCTTCTTCATTGTCTTGTAATAGGTTGAATACGTCTGCTAAGCAGAATGCAATGAACCAAGTCCATAGACCGTGGAAGAAAGCTGAGCTTAATTGAAGTGGTAATGTATAGTTTGTCATTGAGTAGGAAATACATCCACCAACGATTCCAATCATTGTTAATAACATTGTTTTCTGAGCATTTTCTTCTGGATTGAAGAGGAAGTAAATGTATCCGCCTAAAATTGAAGCGCTTACAAGTGTTTCGATTCCATTAAAAATGATATTCTCTCCAAGCTGTGTGTTTGTCCAGAAACAAATCGTACCGCCGATAATAGCAAACAGGACAGCTATTGTATATCGTATATATTGATTCATATGTTCATCTCCCTATGTAATAAGATGATTTGGAAGTCAAAAAGGTAGGTATAGTATATTGAAGTGAGTTTTAATTGTACGTATCTTTTTATAAAAAGATCATTGAAGAGTAACTAAGATGATCGGTTGTTTAAACCGTTACGTGTATGGTGTCTGAAATATACCCGACTGCTCGTTTCTTTTTGCTTGTAAAATAAGAGAAACTTCCAAGTCTATATACTCTTTTTTTGTGAGTCTGCTTTCATTATAACACATTTAGGGACATAATAATAGAATTATCTGATTTTGTAATAAGTGTAAAAAATAAAAAGCGTAAGGAAATACCATTAACAATGCAGTTTAGTGGAAGAAGGATTTTAATTTATTATGATGAAATATGTAATCAAGGTGAGATCTAAGAAGGAGGCTTAAATACAATAAAAAATGTTTTGTAGCATGAATGTAAGGGAGGGGAGCTAACTTGGAGATCACAACAGAAAGATTAATAATTAGACCTTTTAAGAGTACTGATTTACAGGATGTATTTGCTATTTATAATAATGATGATACATGTAAGTTCCTATTACATAATAAGTGGACTCATGAAGACATGCAGAAAAGATTTAATAAGAAGCTAGCAAACAATGCACTTACTGAAGAATCAATATTAAGTTTGGCAGTTATATACAAGACTAAAGTAGTTGGTGACTTATCCGTATGGTACACAAATATGAAGGATACTGTTGAGATTGGTTATAGTTTTTCAAATGAAGTAGTTGGAAGAGGTTTGGCAACAGAAGCAGTAAGTAGTTTGGTGTTTAAATTATTTAATGAATGTAATGTACATCGTATACAAGCTAATCTTGATGCACGTAATACAGCTTCAAAAAAATTGTGTGAACGAATAGGTATGAGAAAGGAAGCTCATTTCATACAAGATTTTTGGAATAAAAATGAATGGACAGATAGTTTTGTATATGGAATGTTATCCTCCGATTTGTAGTAATAAACTTCGTGATTTTATTATGCTAAAGGGTGCGTTAGTTGAATAACAAAGGGCATAACATAGTATATATGACTAATATGTTATGCCCTTTAATGTATTAACCTTTTTTATATACGTTTGAAACGGCCGACAATTTCAACTGTTTCAGTAATGTTCATAAATGCTTTGTTATCCACTTGACGGATAATACGTTTCATTTCGCCTAACTCATAGCGAGTCACGACAGTGTAAATCATTTTTTTCTTATGGTTTGTATAGCCGCCGACAGCGTCTACCATTGTCACCCCGCGTATGCCGTGATGTAGTAGTGCGCTTTTTATTTCCTCGCCTTTTTCTGTAATAGTCATTATCGTTAATTTAATATGTTTCGTATGCACAGCATCGATAACTTTGCTGACTACAAATCGACTAATTAACGTATAAAGTGTAATATCCCATCCGAAAATAAAACCTGCTGCGACAAGTAAGATTAAGTTGAATACAAATATGATTGCTCCAATTGAAACATCTCGATATTTTGCTACAATCAATCCAACAACATCAAAACCACCTGTTGAAGAAGCAAATCGGAATATAATTCCTGAAGCTGCTCCGCAGATAACACCACCGAATACAGAAGAAAGTAAAATATCGTCTGAAACTTGGTGTACCGGGATAATATTCATCGCTAAAGATGACACAGCTACAAAGTACGCTGTTAAAAAGGTTGTCTTCTTGCCTAAGTAAAAGTGACTTAAAATAAGAAGAGGAATGTTTAGTAAAAAGATAAGTGCACCGATATTGTAGTGCATTAAATAACCGATAATCATCCCTACACCAGCGAATCCACCGCTAATCATATTATGCGGGATAAAAAACATATTCATAGAAATTGCATACAAAATAGAAGCTATAAAAATAACAACCAACTGTATCATAAATTCTAAATGAAATGTTTTAGCTGCTGGGAAGGATAAAAAGGCGGTGTCGGGAACGTAATCGGCGTCTCCTAGTTGACCCATAGTATGTTTCATCTCCATATTCATTTTTGATTACAAGAAGAGAATAAAGGTTTTTTCAAAAACTGGCAATAGTTTTATTATAATGCAAAAATTTTATAAATTTCTAATAAATCAAGCCTATTCATTGATGTGCGTGAATATACTAAAGAAAGCGAATACAACGTTTCTTAATTATTGTTTTCTTGAGAAAATATGCAAAATACTTTTTTTGAAAATAAAAGGAAATAGAGAATGTTTGCCTAATGTGCTAAAATGACCTTATTAAGGATGTGAAGCGATGGAATTTTTATTGCAGGATGCAATTTTATATATATCGTTTGTAACGACGGCACTTTGTTTATTAGAAGTTTTCTTCCTTGCTAATGTTTCTCGCTTTGTGCGTCAACAAGCATCAAGCGGTAGACAAAGAGCTTTTGCGTTAGTTGATACATGTGAAGATAGTGCGGGAAATGTACCGCTATTTTCTATTTTTTATAAATATGGAATGATTCGTTCTGTACGTAGACAAGAATCAAGTGAAGAGAATGATGAGGTCGGTCCGTATACACCAATGTTTCGCTAAATAATTACGAAACATTGGAGGAATGAACATGTTAAAATCATACCGAGCTGTGCTCGTTAGTTTATCATTATTACTTGTTTTATCTGGCTGCAGTAATGCAGTCCCAATTGATGCACATAGTACTGGGATTTGGGATCATTATTTCGTATATCCAATCTCGTTTATGATTCAATTTGTTGCTCATCATATACCTGGAGCTAGCTTTGGGATTGCAATCATTATTATGACGCTCGTTATTCGTTCAGCAATGATTCCATTAGCTGTTTCACAATATCGTAGCCAAGCGAAAATGAAGAAAATGCAACCTGAATTGCAGAAGCTAAAGAAAAAGTACGGTGATGTAGGCAAAGATCTTGAAAAACAAAAGCAGTATCAAAAAGAAATGTCAGAGCTAATGAAATCAGGCGGTTGGAATCCACTTGCTGGTTGCTGGCCAATTTTTATACAAATGCCGATTTTCTCTGCTTTGTATTATGCGATTAGCAGAACGGAAGAGATTCGCACATCTTCTTTTTTATGGGTGAACTTAGGACATGCAGATCCATATCATATATTACCGATTATTGCAGCGTTAACGACATTTATTCAGATGAAAGTTTTCCAATCTAATATTACACCTGGAGAACAAGTACAGATGCTAAAGATACAGCAAATTATGATGCCGGCAATGATTCTATTTATGGGGTTTGCGGCGCCATCAGGACTTGTATTGTACTGGATAACAGGTAACTTATTTACAATGACACAAACAATCGTATTAAGAAAAATAATGGAACGTGAAGAGTTACAATTACAAAAAGCATAGAGAAACACCGCTCATTATGAGCGGTGTTTTTTATTCGAAACGTTAAGGGAATTTTAAGAAACCAACATTACTATTGGCATTGTATACGAAAGTGTACATGCTTTAGAAATATGAAGGAGGAAATTTCCTATGAAGAAGAAAACAGTTGGGTATTTAGCGATTGCAGGTGCTTTATCATTCGGAATCATTGGAGGAGTCGGTATTCCGGCATTCGCGGCAACGAATACTCCAGCAGCTGAACAGTCTACAAAAACGGCGAAAAAGGATTTGGATGACGCTACAAAACAAAAAGTAAAAACAATTATGGACGATACAAAGAAACAGTTAGAGAAACTAGGTGTAAAGCTTCCGGAGAAAGAGAAGCGTAAAGACATGTTTGCAGGATTAGATGATCAGGCGAAAGCAAAAGCGAAGTCGATTTTAGAGCAAAAGAAATCTGGAAAATTAACGCATGAGCAAGCAAAAGAGGAATTAACAAAGCTAGGCGTGAAAATGCCGGAGAAAGGTAAACATGGAGACATGTTTGCTAACTTAGATGATCAGGCGAAAGCAAAAGCGAAGTCGATTTTAGAGCAAAAGAAATCTGGAAAATTAACGCATGAGCAAGCAAAAGAGGAATTAACAAAGTTAGGCGTGAAAATGCCGGAGAAAGGTAAGCATGGAGACATGTTTGCTAACTTAGATGAACAGGCGAAAGAGAAAGCGAAGTCGATTTTAGAGCAAAAGAAATCTGGAAAATTAACGCATGAGCAAGCAAAAGAAGAATTAACAAAATTAGGTGTGAAACTTCCAGAAAAAGAGAAGCGTGAAGACATCTTTGCGGGATTAGATGAAGCAACAAAAACAAAAGCAAAAGCGATTTTAGACAATGAAAAGAAACAATTAGAGGAATTAAATGTGGATCTTCCGCATCACAAGTTTTTTATGAAAAAAGAAGATAAATAATTGATTTATGTATCTTTCGTGGGGCAACCGGAAGGTACATGCGAGGACCGATTTCTACTTATAGAAATCGGTCTCTTTTAATGATTCAATAAGATTCTTTTCATTGTTAGTATGTATCCGAAGACGCAGTAGAAGATTGCAAAACCGATAAACACTTCCGTATATTGATATTTACCCAATACGTAGAAGGAAACAGCTGGTATAATAGCTATCGCTAAAATGCTATAAACAGGATACTTGTTTCGATACATGATAGCGAATAGAACAGAGAGAAACGTAGCGATGATACAAAAGACAGCAATCATTATTGGTACACCTCCTAAATGAATTATACCATTTTTAGGGAATTAGAGAGGTTTTGTATCTTCTGTTATAATATAAGAAGAGAAATATTTCCTATGTTATATAAAAAAATATATTGATTTTTTCTAACAATTCAATATAATGAACAATAACTACAAAATTCGACATCAAGAAGTGATGATGAGGACACGATTAATTTTTTACGATTCCCAGAGAGGGAAGCCTTTGGCTGTGAGCTTCCTAATACGGAAAAATAGATTACCACCTCTGAACTGCAGCAGTGAACGAACATCTAGTAATTGCTTGCCGGCAAAAACCGTTATTTAGACTTGAGAAATTGGTGAAGTGTGTTACTTTGCGAATTGAAACAAGGGTGGAACCACGAATACAACACTCGTCCCTTTTTTAGGGAGGAGTGTTTTTTTATTTCATTTTTGCATCACACTAGAATTGGAAGGAGGATACGCAGCATGCATCATGATGAGAAGAACAAAATTGGTTTAACAGTAGCACTTTCTATCGTAGTAGGAACGATTATCGGGTCTGGTGTATTTATGAAACCAGGAAGCGTATTAGATTACTCAGGGAGTTCTAATATGGCCATTCTTGCTTGGGTAATTGGTGGTCTGTTGACGTTAGCGAGTGGTTTAACAGTAGCCGAAATTGGAGCGCAAATCCCGAAAAATGGTGGGTTGTATACGTATTTAGAGGAGATTTACGGAAGTTTTTGGGGATATTTATCAGGCTGGATGCAAACAATTGTTTATGGACCAGCTATTATCGGAACATTAGGTTTATACTTTAGTTCTTTAATGATTAATTTTTTCTATTTAGATAAAGTGTGGAATTTACCAATCGCAATCGGAACAGTTGTGTTCCTTGGCTTTGTAAATAGTATGGGAACAAAATACGGAGGTATCGTTCAAACAATCACGACAATTGGGAAAATGATTCCGATTGTATTAATTGTCGTGTTAGGTTTTTGGAAAGGAAACAGTGATATTTTTAACGTAGTAGTGCCGATATCAGAAAATCAAAGTATCGGTATGGCAATTTTAGCAACGTTATTTGCTTATGACGGCTGGATTTTACTTGCTTCGATTGGTGGAGAAATGAAGAATCCAACAAAGTTATTACCGAAAGCAATGACAGTTGGGATTTTAATTGTAACAGCTGCATACGTATTAATTAACTTGGCGTTATTAAATGTATTACCAGCAGCGAAAATTGTAGACCTTGGAGAAAATGCAACAGCGACAGCTGCTGGTATGTTACTTGGAGAATATGGTGGGAAAATTATTAGTATCGGTATTATCGTTTCTATTTTCGGTTGTTTAAATGGAAAGATTTTAACGTTCCCACGTATTCCAATGTCTATGGCAGAACGTGGACAACTTCCATTTGCTAAGTTTATTGCAAAGGAAAGTCCGAGATTTAAAACACCAGCAAATGCGATTACTGTTGAAATCATTTTAGGAATTATTTTAATGATTATTAGTGATCCAAATAAGCTATCTGAGATTTCCGTATTCATTATTTATATTTTCTATGTAATGACGTTTATTGGTGTCTTCATTTTAAGGAAACGTAATAAGAATAAAGAGCGTGCATATAGTGTACCGTTATTCCCAATCGTACCAATCGTTGCGATTTTAGGTTCGTTCTTTGTAATCGGTAGTGCGATTATTAATGATCCGGTAAGTTGTTTCTTATCAATTGGAATTGTCTTTACGGGACTTCCGGTGTATTGGTACTTGAATAAGAAGAAAGAAACAGAATGATGGAAGGGTAGGCGTATAATACGCCTACCTTTTTTACTGTAAAAAAATTGTACTTGCGTCCACTTTCTGTTTTGGTTACTATAGTCGTAGTAACCAAAACAGAAAGCGTGGGGAAAGACTTGAATTTTCGTGTTTATATTTTAGCTATCGCGGCTTTCGTAGTCGGAACGGTTGAGCTAATTATAGGAGGAACGCTCGATTTAGTTGCCAATGATTTAGGAGTATCTATTAGCGCAGCTGGTCAGCTTATAACAATATTTTCGGTAGTATTTGCTTTGTCAGGTCCAGTTTTATTAGCTTTGACAGGGAAGTTTGAAAGAAAAACATTGTATGTTGGAGCATTATCGATTTTCTTAATCGGAAATATTATTTCGGCATTTAGTGTGAATTACGGAATGCTAATGTTCTCAAGGGTTATTTGTGCGGCGAGTGGTTCATTAATTATTGCACTATCGGTAACACTTGCTTCTAGTGTAGTAGAACCGCATTTTCGTGCGCGTGCAATTGGAATCATTTTTATGGGAATTAGTGGATCACTTGTACTTGGAGTACCGCTCGGTCTTGTACTCGGAAATGCATACGGATGGCGTGCGCCATTTGTATTGATTTCAGTATTAACAGTTATGGCAATTGCTTGTATTTCATTGTTCTTAACGAAAGTACCACCGACATCGGTATTATCAATAAAAGAACAACTTGCTACTTTAAAAGATAAAAAAATTGTAAGTGCACAGTTAACATCATTTTTGTTTTTAACGGGGCATTTAACATTGTATGCATATTTAACACCGTTTTTAAAAGATGTTATGAATGTTGAAGCAAATTGGATTAGTGTGTTTTACTTCATTTTCGGAATCGCAGCAGTAATCGGCGGTGGATTCGGTGGATGGCTTGCTGATAAATGGGGATCGAAGAAAAGTATTATCTCGATTATTATCGTATTTGCATGTGCAATCTTCATGTTGCCATTAATGACATTCTCATTCCCACTCTTCATCATTATGATGGGACTTTGGAGTATGCTGAGCTGGGCGATTTCACCAGCACAGCAAAATTATTTAATTGACATTGCACCGGAATCAGCTGGTATCCAGCAAGGTTTAAATAACTCTGCGCTTCATTTAGGAATTGCACTCGGTTCAACAGTAGGCGGAGTTGTTATTGAAAAATCATCTGTTATATATAACGCTTGGGTAGGCGGTGGCTTTATTATATTAGCACTGCTTTGCGCGATTTTCTCGATTACGAGAGGACGCTCTACTCAGTTTGCGAAAGAAGAATCTATCGTTTGATAGGTTCTTTTTTTTATTTGTAAAAAATTGCAGGTTTTAGTAGATAAATGGAGAAAGGGTGTATAGCGAGGTGAGGTATATGTATACGAATTTTTCAATTATTGGTCTTCTAATTTCAATGCTCCCTTTGTTTCTTATTATTCTTGCACTTAGATGGGTTCGTTTCATCTATAAAAATTCAGAGAAACAGGTAGAGCAAAATGAGAAAATCATTGAGCTGTTGATGGAGATAAAGGAACAAAACGAAAAGGAGTCTAAGTGAAAAACTAGACTCCTGTTTATTATTTAATTAGTATCTTAACTTCATCAACAAACTCTTAATTTCCTCATCTTCCATAAAGAGATCATGGTGTTTTTGAGTAATCTTTGCAAGTGCAACGTCGTGATAGAAAAATTCTGTAAAGAACTTTACGAAAGGTTGTGACATTGTTTTCATCGCTTGCCATGACTCTTGTTCTACGCCAGCAAATAAAATTTCACGATCGTCAACGATGAGTAGCAAGTAGCGCTCTAATGCATTAGGCTCTTCAGCTGGGATTAGAAAATGCATGTTTTCTAAGTCTGTTTCTACTTCTCCAACAATAAGGGATTCAATTTGAACACCTTGTTTTGCTTTTTGTTCTAGTAAAGGAAGATATTCTAAAAGAGTATCATTCCAAGCTGAAATACGGATTGATTCTTTTGCACTTTCAATGAGTTCTTTACTTTGAACTCGAATAGAAGATTGCATCTTTAAGCTCCAAACACGGTCATCTGTAAATGATTTTTTTGATATATTTGTTTCCAGTTCCTTAATATTTGATTGAAATTCTGTCGTTAATTTTTCAATTGCTAGCTTTAGTGGTAATGCTGTATACAATTTTTTCTTTTCTGAAACAGAATCCATTACCATTCCTTTATCGATTAGGCGTGCTAGTACTTCATATATTTTTGCTTTTGGAACACCTGAATGCTTCACAATTGTTGTAGCATCTAATGGTTCATTGCTTGATACGACAACTTCATAAGCTTGGCTTTCATATTGTGAGAAACCGAATTTTTGTAACATAGTTCCCTCCGAACGAATGAGATTATATTTTAAGGATAATGAACTATTTGTTTTTGCACAAGTGGTAGTCCGTTTTCTAATTGTATTAAGGTGAGAATTAATTTCAATTTTTTAATTTTATCTATTATACTTAATATAATGATTAATAATATTTCAATTTAATGCGAAGGGGATGCTGGGGGGAAGATGTTAAGAAGTTTACGTTTAAAAATTGCGGTAGTGTTTTCAGTACTTATTTCTATGATGTTCGTAATATTGGGTACAGCTGTGTATCAATTACAGAAAGAAAAGGAAGTGCGTTCCTTAGACGAGTATTCTCAAAATGCGATGGATCTTGTGACAGAGCAACTTACGACATTTGTTCAAAGAACGGATGAAGATATGGGGTATTACGCGAACAGTGAGATGATTCGTAATATGCTTCAAGGTGGGGTTACTCCAGAAGAGGAAGCGTTTTTAACGAAAGAGTTTGCGGAGTATAAAAAGAATCATCCTGGTATTTTAGATTTATATATTGGTACGAAAGATAAAAAAACATTAAGTGCCAATCTTGCTGAAGGTGGGCAAGTGCCAGAAGGATATGATCCAACGACAAGACCATGGTATAAAGATTCAGAGGCTGATGTAAAAAAGGTCCATTGGGGACAACCTTCTTATGAAATTGCAACAGGAAAGTTAAGTGTAGGTGTTTCTAAAGCAATTACAGCTCAAGATGGATCTGTATTAGGCGTTGTTGCGATGGATGTATCGCTTGGGACGATTCAGAAGTTGCTTCACAATATTCAATATAATAATGACGGAGAAATGTTTATTATAAATGATAAAAATATGGCTCTTGTTTATCCAGAAAAGATAGGGAAAGATGTTTCTAAAGAGCCACTTATAAAGAGCTTAAATAAAGAGGTAACAAAATATGCGGTCACTACAATAAAAGGTGAAGATGTAGTTGTTTATAGTCAATCATTTGATACGATGAAATGGACGATAGGAATCTTTTATCCGAAAGAAACGATCGATGGGCTATTAAATAGTACGAGAAATACAGTCATTATGATGGCGTGTATTAGTTTATTAGTTGGAATCGTAGCTTCCTACTTGTTCTCAAGAAGATTAGCAAGACCACTGCAATTATTAAAGAATCACGTTCAAAAAGTAGCAGAAGGGGATTTAACGCTGCGAATGAAGGTGACAAGTAAAGATGAAGTTGGAGAGTTGACGAAGCACTTTAATGATATGGTTGAACAAATGAATGAAATGGTAAGTAAAATTAAAAACAGCGTATCAACAGTGCAACAATCAACGAATAGTTTACATTATTTAACGAACGAAACAGTAGCGGCTAGTAGAGAAGTTTCCGGAGCAATGGATGATGTGAGCGGGGGAGCTTCTACTCTTGCGAATAGTGTGGATGAAGTTTCAGCTCAGCTCGAGAATATGGCAGAGTCAGTGGAACAAATGAATAGCTCCGTTGGTGAAATAAAAGGAGTGACTGGCAAAGCGGAAGAGGCATCTAAGCAAGGATTAAATACAATGAGGAACTTAGTCCGTACGAGGGGACAATCATCTTCGATTGTTGTTCATACAGAAGAAGCATCAGATAAGTTAGAACAAAGAGTTGGATCGATTCAAAATGTTGTTGAGCTTATAAAAGGTATTTCGGAACAAACAAATTTACTTGCTTTAAATGCCTCGATTGAAGCTGCCCGTGCAGGTGAGCAAGGTAAGGGATTTGCGGTTGTTGCTGAAGAGGTTCGGAAATTAGCGGAACAATCAAAAGAGGCAACAGGAGAAATCACAACGATGATTGGTGATGTGCAATTAGAAGTAAAAAGGGTTGTAGAAGTTGTAAGTAAATTGAAAGACATTGCAGATGTGCAAAATAAAGTGACGACAGAGGCAGAAATGGAGTTCCGCACAATTATGTCAGTTGTAAATACGATTAGTACTTCAGTTGAAAAAATTGTAGAAGAGGTACATAACATAGGTTACGAGCAAGGAGAAATTACAGCGGTAATGCATACAATTGCTGGTACGAGTCAAGAAAGTGCAGCTGTTTCTGAAGAGGTACATGCTGCAACGGAATCACAGGTTAATCATCTAGAAAAGGTAGCCCACACGATGGAAAGTTTGACAGAGCATATGAAAGATTTAGAAAGATTAGTTGAGCAGTTTAAAGTGGAAGAGTAACATATTAGTAAAATGATGAGGATTTCGGTAAAATAGACAATGGATATATAAGAAGCGATTATAGGAGGAAGACTACTATGGCAATTGTTGACGTATCGATTATTCCGGTAGGAACAGGTAATCCAAGTGTTAGTGAATATGTAGCAGAAGTACAAAAGGTGCTAGAGAAAAATGCGGATCGCGTGAAGTATCAATTAACACCGATGAATACAATTATTGAAGGAGATCTTCCTGTCATTCTAGAAGTAATTCAACAAATGCATGAAGTTCCATATACGAAAGGTGCACAGCGTGTTGCAACAACGATTCGTATTGATGATCGTCGTGATAAAGTAAGCACAATGGAGAAAAAATTAAACTCTGTCCGATCAAAATTATAAGAAAAAGCAGCGATCTTCGCTGCTTTTTTCATATAGGAGGTAAATAAAATGAGTGAAAAGTTTAACGAGCAGTTTGACGGTTTACTAGAGAAATACACTGAGCTGTTACTTGGCGAGAGTAATGAAGAGCGAAAAGAACAGGTAAAGAAGTGGGCACTTTATTCTTACATAGCGAAGACGATGCCAGCTTTAGTGAAGCATTGGAATGAAACTTATCCAGATGCGAAAGAAGAGATGGTGCAGTTAATTACGGATATTAAAAGGCTGAATGAAGAGAAGCGAAATGAGAATTAAAAAACTTAGGTGATGCTACTTTAAGTTTTTCTTATTAATATCCTTATATAATTTACATGGAATATTAAGGGTTTTATAGGCATGTCGAATATTTTCGGTATGCCTATTTTTGCCCTAGTAAACCCGTTTTTTCTAAATGTCGAAAAATATTCCCTTCATATTTGCATGCGAGAATATAGGTTTTTAAATGTTTTTATAGTATTTTATAAATTATCTAAATAATTATTTGTATCCAATAATTTTAAACAGTGATATAATTTTGAAGAGGGGTAAAAAACAGATAAATTACAGTCATAGGGGTGAATTACATGGAACAATTAATGCGAAATTCGTTTCTTTTCTTATCTAAAAATAAAGCGCTAACAAAACTGGCTAAAAAGTACGGTTTACGCTTTGGTGCAGGTCGCTTCGTCGCAGGGGAGACGATTGAATTAGCGACAGCTGCCATTCAGGCATTAAATAAGCAAGGTCTTTGTGTAACAATCGATTATTTAGGTGAATTCGTTGATAATGAAGCGGAAGCAAATGAAATGGCTAACCAATCGATTGAAGCGATCCGTGCAATTGGAAGAGAAGGTCTTGATTCGCAGCTTTCTTTAAAGATGACTTCTATGGGATTAGATATCTCTGATGAAATCGTAATGAACAATATGCGCCGTATTTTAGAAGCTGCAAAAGAAAATGGTGTGTTCGTTACCATTGATATGGAAGACTATACACGCTGTGGTAAAACAATTGATATCTTTAAACAATTAAAATCTGAATACGATAATATTGGTACTGTTATTCAAGCTTACCTATATCGTACAGAAAAAGATATTGAAGATTTAAATGCTTATAATCCTAATTTACGTCTTGTAAAAGGTGCTTATAAAGAACCTGAAGAAGTGGCGTTCCCGGATAAGAAAGATGTAGATGACAATTATAAAAAAATTATTAAAATGCACTTATTAAATGGAAATTATACTGCAATTGCTTCACATGATGAAGCGATTATTGAATATACAAAAAAACTTGCTGAAGAACACAACATTCCAAGGGATCAATTTGAATTCCAAATGTTATATGGTATTCGTAATGAGCGTCAACTTGAGCTAGTAAAAGAAGGTTACAAAATGCGTGTTTACGTACCTTATGGAAACGACTGGTATGGCTACTTCATGCGTCGTCTAGCAGAGCGTCCAGCAAACGTTGCGTTCGTATTAAAAGGTATGGTTAAAAAATAACCAAGGAGAAAATACTCCTTGGTTATTTTAATTGCTGAAATGCATAATGTGCCATTTTCTTCGTATCAGGATATAGTTGCGCGCGAGTAGAAGATAATACGACGTTAATGACGCGTTTACCGTCTTTTTCATCGACTGTTACGACTGTATATTTGCCAAGTGCTGATAGACCACTTTTACTTCCAATCGCATATGGATCGTCATATAGTTCTTCTCGTCCATAGTTTGCGATGTTTGGAGAGCGTTCTGAAGTATGTAGAGTTGTACGTGTTGAATTCATATATTCTAAAACAACTGGATACTTTAATGCTTCTTTCGTAATAATAGCAATGTCATATGGTGATACTTTATTCCCAATTGCATCAGCACCACTTGCATTCTTGAAAGTCGCATGCTTTGTACCAAGTTCCTTCGCTCTAGCATTCATCATCTTCACAAATTCATTTTTTGATCCTGCGATATGTTCTGCAATTGATTCAGCTATTGGATCTGCACTAATGATAAGCATAAGTTTTAATGCCTCATCACGCTTTAATTTTTCCCCAGCACGAAGTTTAATTTTCTTACTTTGACTTTCTGTTTTAATTGCGTTTTCTGTAACTGTAATTTCTTCATCTTCTTTTACATTCTCTAGTAAAAGAAGGGTTGTCATCATTTTGGCTATACTAGCCGGATAAGAACGTTCGTCTTCGCGTTTCCCATACAAAATTTCACCTGTGTCTGCATCGATTGTAACGCCATATTGCCCAGTAATCTTAGGTTGATCAGCTCTTACAGCTTGTTGCCTCTGTGCATAAGAGAAGAAAATCATCCCTGTAAATAGTGTAGCAATCATTACAATCATAACTATTGTTCGTTTCATCATCGTTCCCTCTTTTGTTTTCCATATGTACAAATAAATTGGGCAGAAAAAGCAGCCATTAATCATTATGCCACGTTCTCTGCCCAAAAATATAGCGTTATTTTTCGCCCATATTATGCTTCTTATATTGTTGATTATTACCTTGGCGTCCTTTTTCAACACCGTGATTATGCGGACCTGCATTTCCAGTTACACTAGCTGCACTAATTCCAGCCTTAGAGGGGTTCTTCTTAAGTTTTGCCATATATATTCCTCCAGTTTCGTCAGATTATAAAAAGGAAAAGTGCATTTAAACAAAGAAAATACACATGTATAGCATAGCCAAATGAAAGAAAAATATTTATTTCAGAAAATTTTATCAATAAATATATTGCGAAAATTTAAACAGTATCATATATTTATTAGTAGAGGCTCACTCATTGATTGCGACTTATGTCGAAAAATTGAATGAGCATTCATTCAAGAATAGGGGGAGAATTGGATGTTCCAAATTAAAAAGGCTGCTGTTCTAGGTTCAGGCGTAATGGGTTCAGGGATTGCGGCACACTTAGCTAATATTGGTATTCCGACATTATTGCTTGATATTGTACCACCTGCGCTAACAAAAGAAGAGGAAGCGAAGGGACTTACATTAGAACATAAAAGTGTGAGAAATCGTTTTAGTAATACGGCTGTGCAAAAATTATTAAAGCAAAAACCAGCTCCTCTGACAGTGAAAGGAAATTTAGCACTGATTGAAGCAGGTAACTTAGAAGATGATCTTGAGCGTCTAGCTGATGTAGATTGGATTATTGAAGTAGTAGTTGAAAACTTAGATATTAAAAAGAAATTATTTGAAAAAGTAGACGCTGTTCGTAAACCGGGTTCTATTGTAAGCTCGAATACGTCAGGCATCTCAGTTGAAAAAATGGCAGAAGGTCGTTCAGACGACTTCCAGAAACACTTCTTAGGCACACACTTTTTTAACCCACCACGATATTTAAAACTTCTAGAGGTAATACCGACGAAAGAAACAGATCCACAAGTATTAAGCTTCATGAAACTATTTGGCGAAGACGTTCTTGGAAAAGGCGTTGTTATCGCAAAAGACACACCAAACTTTATTGGAAACCGCATCGGTACGTACGGTTTATTAGTAACTCTTCAAGAGATGATAAAACGCGGCTATAGCATTGGGGAAGTTGATTCTGTAACAGGCCCACTTATTGGTCGTCCGAAGAGCGCGACGTTCCGTACATTAGATGTTGTCGGTTTAGATACATTCGTACACGTTGCAAATAACGTATATGAAAACGTACAAGAAGAAGAGCGTGATGTATTTAAAGTACCAGCTTTCATGCATGACATGCTTGAGAAAAAATGGCTTGGAAGTAAAACGGGTCAAGGCTTCTTCTTAAAACAAGGAAAAGAAATTTTAGAATTAAATCCTGAAACGATGGAATACGAAGCGCGTAAAAAATTAAAAGCTGCATCCGTAGAGTTAAGTAAACAAGAAAAAGGATTAGCGAATAAATTGAAAGCGCTTGTATACGCGAAAGACCGTGCAGGAGAGTTGTTATGGAACATCATTACACCAACTCTTTTATACTCTGCAAAACTTCATAAAGAGATTGCTGACGATATCGTTGCAATTGACCAAGCGATGAAGTGGGGCTTCGGCTGGGAGCAAGGGCCATTTGAAGTGTGGGATGCAATTGGTGTTGAAAAATCTGTTCAAAAGATGGAAGAAAACGGCGTAGTTGTTCCTACTTGGGTGAAAGAAATGTTAGAGAAAGGTTTCACTACTTTCTATAAACATGATAACGGCGATAGCTACTATTACGATAATGGCGAATATAAGCTAATCGAGCGTAATAAAAAAGCAATTTCTCTTAAGCAATTAAAAGCGAAAAATGGTGTATTAAAGAAAAATAGCGGAGCGAGCTTAATTGATTTAGGCGACGGCATCCTTTGCTTAGAGTTCCATTCGAAGAGCAATGCAATCGGTATGGATATTACGCAAATGATTAACTACGCTGTTGATGAAGTAGAAAAGAATTATAAAGGTCTTGTTATCGGTAACCAATCGAAGAACTTCTGCGTTGGTGCGAACCTAGCAATGATCTTAATGGAAGCACAAGACGACAATTACTTTGAAATTGAGTTGGTTGTGAAAAACTTCCAAGATGCAATGACGAAAATTAAGTACTCTTCTAAGCCAGTTGTAGCAGCACCATACGGTATGACGCTTGGCGGAGGTACAGAAGTTTGCTTACCAGCAGCTAGCATTCAAGCTTCTAGTGAAACGTATATGGGCTTAGTAGAAGTTGGTGTTGGCTTAATCCCTGGCGGAGGCGGTAATAAAGAGCTATACATTAAACACTTAAATAAAATGCCAAACGGTGTAGAGTTTGATCTGCAAAAAGTTGCGAATAAAGTGTTCGAATCTGTAGCGATGGCGAAAGTTTCTACATCAGCACAAGAAGCTGTATCGAACAACTTCTTAGGCGATAAAGACGGTATTAGTGTGAATGGTGATCACTTACTATATGATGCGAAACAGAAAGCACTTGCTTTATATGAAGCTGGCTATAAAGCACCGATTCGTAAAAAGATACCAGTTGTTGGTGAAACAGGATATGCAACTCTTGTACTTGGTGCAGAAGCAATGCATTTATCAGGTTACATTTCTGAACATGATCTTCACATTGCGAAGAAACTTGCATATGTCATTGCGGGCGGAAAAGTGCCGTACGGAACAGAAGTTGATGAGCAGTATTTATTAGATGTAGAACGTGAAGCATTTATTAGCTTAGTAAGTGAGATGAAATCACAAGCAAGAATGCAGCACATGCTTGTAAAAGGAAAGCCATTACGTAACTAATAACGAGGGGAGATATCGTTCATGAGAGAAGCTGTCATTGTTGCGGGAGCAAGAACACCAATTGGAAAAGCAAAGAGGGGTTCATTAAAAACAGTTCGTCCTGACGATCTAGGGGCGTTAGTAGTAAAGGAAACGTTAAAGCGTGCAAATTATGAAGGACCAATCGATGATTTAATTTTCGGTTGTGCGATGCCAGAAGCAGAACAAGGTTTAAATATGGCTCGTAATATCGGCGGACTAGCAGGACTTTCTTACGATGTTCCAGCTATTACAATTAACCGTTACTGTTCTTCTGGTTTACAAAGTATCGCTTACGGAGCAGAGCGCATTATGCTTGGTCACTCTGAAGCTGTATTATCAGGCGGAGCGGAATCAATGAGTTTAGTTCCAATGATGGGACACGTTGTTCGTCCGAATAGTCGCCTTGTAGAAGCGGCTCCGGAATATTATATGGGTATGGGACATACAGCAGAGCAAGTTGCTGTGAAATATGGAATTTCTCGTGAAGAGCAAGATGCATTTGCAGTAAGAAGTCATCAACGTGCTGCCAAAGCATTAGCGGCAGGAAACTTTGCTGATGAAACAGTATCTGTAGATGTGACGTTACGCTCGGTTGGCTCAAACAATAAACTGCAAGAAGAAACAATCATTTTCGCACAAGATGAAGGTGTAAGAGCAGAAACGTCGCTAGACATTTTAGGTAAATTACGTCCAGCATTTAACGTTCGCGGTTCTGTAACAGCTGGTAACTCTTCACAAATGAGTGACGGTGCAGCATCTGTACTATTAATGGATCGTGAAAAAGCAGTGAGCGATGGCATGAAACCGCTTGCGAAATTCCGTTCATTTGCAGTAGCTGGCGTACCACCAGAAGTAATGGGAATCGGCCCAATCGCTGCAATTCCAAAAGCATTAAAACTAGCTGGCTTAGAGCTATCTGATATTGGCTTATTCGAACTAAATGAAGCATTCGCTTCTCAATCAATTCAAGTTATTCGTGAACTTGGTTTAGATGAAGAAAAAGTAAACGTAAACGGTGGTGCAATCGCACTTGGACATCCACTTGGCTGTACAGGAGCAAAACTAACACTATCTCTTATTCACGAAATGAAACGCCGCAACGAACAATTCGGTATCGTAACAATGTGTATCGGCGGCGGAATGGGAGCAGCGGGAGTGTTTGAATTACTATAAAAAAAGTGGAAGCGGCTTGTTCAGAATGTGAGGGGGATGGAGCTTCAGACGTAGAGGCGCTCTTTGCCTCGTAGGAAGAAGCGAAGCCACCGAACATTCTAGCCGCTGGAACTGGATTATAAAAAAAGTGCAGGTGGCTCGCTCAGAACAGGAGGGCGTTGGAAGCCCTGACGAAGAGGCGCTTTTTGCCTCACAGGAAGGGGTGAAACGACCGACTGTTCTAGCCACTGGAACTGGATTATAAAAAAAGTGGAAGCGGTTCGCTCAGAACGAGACGACGCTAAAGCAAAGAATGGAAGCAACCAAGGTTTATAAAAAATAAAATTGAGAGCCAGCTTCTTTCAAAAAGAGAGAAGCGGCTCATGAAAATATGAAGGAGGAAATTTTCATGGAAAAAACAGTAGGAAATGCGGTTAAAGGCGGTAGCTTTTTAGTTGATGAGATTACGATTGATCAAGTGTTTACGCCAGAAGATTTTTCATCTGAGCATAAAATGATTGCAAAAACGACAGAGGACTTTATCGTAAATGAAGTTCTTCCAGAGCTTGAATATTTAGAACAACATGAGTTTGATCGTTCTGTTCGTCTTTTAAAAGAAGCTGGGGAGCTTGGTTTATTAGGCGCTGACGTACCAGAAGAGTACGGCGGAATTGGTCTTGATAAAGTAAGCTCAGCGTTAATCGCAGAGAAATTCTCTCGCGCTGGCGGCTTTGCAATTACTCACGGTGCTCACGTAGGTATCGGATCGTTACCAATCGTATTATTCGGTAACGAAGAGCAAAAGAAAAAGTATTTACCATTACTTGCAACTGGTGAGAAATTAGCTGCATACGCATTAACAGAGCCAGGTTCAGGATCTGACGCATTAGGTGCAAAAACAACTGCACGTTTAAATGCAGAAGGTACACATTATGTATTAAATGGTGAAAAACAATGGATTACAAACTCTGCATTCGCTGACGTATTTATCGTGTATGCAAAAATTGATGGAGAGCACTTCTCAGCATTTATCGTAGAGAAAGAATATGCTGGCGTATCTACAAGCCCAGAAGAAAAGAAAATGGGTATTAAATGTTCTTCAACTCGTACGTTAATTTTAGAAGATGCATTAGTACCGAAAGAAAACTTACTTGGTGAAATCGGTAAAGGTCATATTATCGCTTTCAACATTTTAAATATCGGCCGTTATAAATTAGGTGTTGGTACAGTTGGATCTGCGAAACGTGCAGTAGAAATTTCAGCACAATATGCAAACCAACGTCAACAGTTCAAGCAACCAATCGCTCGCTTCCCATTAATTCAAGAGAAACTTGCGAATATGGCAGCAAAAACATATGCAGCTGAAAGCTCTGTATATCGTACAGTAGGTTTATTCGAAAGCCGCATGAGCACATTATCTGAAGAAGAAGTAAAAGACGGTAAAGCAGTAGCAGCTTCTATCGCTGAATATGCAATCGAGTGCTCTTTAAACAAAGTATTCGGTTCTGAAGTATTAGACTATACAGTAGATGAAGGTGTTCAAATTCACGGTGGTTACGGGTTTATGGCAGAGTACGAGATTGAAAGAATGTACCGTGATTCTCGTATTAACCGTATTTTCGAAGGAACGAACGAAATTAATCGCCTAATCGTACCAGGTACGTTCTTACGTAAAGCGATGAAAGGTGAATTACCACTTCTTCAAAAAGCACAAAAATTACAAGAAGAGTTAATGATGATGATGCCAGAAGAAGTAGGCGATGAGCCATTAGCACTTCAAAAATATTTAGTAACTAACGCGAAGAAAATCGGCTTAATGGTAGCTGGATTAGCTGCTCAAAAATACGGTAAAGCATTAGATAAAGAGCAAGAAATTCTTGTGAATATCGCTGACATTGTAAGCAATCTATACGCAATGGAATCAGCTGTTCTTCGTACAGAAAAAGCAATCAAAACAACTGGTCTTGAAAAGAATAAACAAAAAGTGTTATACACTGAAGTATTCTGCCAAGAAGCATTTAACGAAATCGAAGCAGATGCGAAAGAAACACTTATCGCAGTTGAAAACGGCGACATGCTGCGCATGATGTTATCATCATTACGTAAATTAACTCGCCACACACCACTTAACGTAATTCCGAAGAAACGTGAAATCGCTGCGAAAATTTTAGAAGATGAGCGTTACACAGTTTAATAGATGAAAGAGAACCAGTAGCCGATTGGCTACTGGTTTTTTATTGCTGAATTCTTGAATAAAGCTGTTTTACATATGTATGTGTAAACAGCTCTTTTTTATGGAGGTAAAGAAGATGAAGGTAATAAGTGTAGGAACAGTTCATCAAATCGCATTTTTACCGCGTCTATTTCCAATTAACTGTTACTTCGTTGAAGAAGAGACAGGATTAACTTTAATTGATGCGGCTTTACCGTTTTGTGCAAAGAAGATTTTACAATCAGCTCGGAAAATAGGAAAACCGATTACGAATATCGTTATTACACATGCGCATGATGACCATGTAGGAGCGCTTGATGTTATAAAACAAGTGCTGCCGGATGTTCCGGTCTATATTTCAAAAAGAGATGCATGTTTACTTGAAGGAGATAAGGTACTGCAAGAGGGAGAACGAAATACACCAATAAAAGTGGGAGTGTCAAAACAGATAAATACGATTCCAGATATTCTTCTTCAAGAGGGAGATAAAGTTGGTTCTCTTGTAGCGATTGGAGCTCCAGGTCATACACCGGGATCAATGGCGTTTTTAGACACAAGAAATGATGCACTCATTGTTGGAGATGCATTTCAAACGAGAGGAGGATTAGCGGTAGCAGGACAGTTGAAGTGGCTTTTCCCGTTTCCTATGTTTGGTACGTGGGATGCAGAAGTTTCATTAGCAAGCGCGCAGAAATTGCTGGAGTATAAGCCGTCTTTATTGGCGACAGGACATGGGAAAATGATTGAAAATCCGTTAATACAAATGCAACGGGCGATTGAAGAAGCGGAAAGGAATTTAAGTAGAAAGAGCCTCTAATCGTTTAGAGGCTCTTTTTAGTTAAATGATTATTTAGCAGACTTTTTAATGAATACGATTTGAAAAAAACAGAATACTAAAGAAGAATGAAAGAAGAAAGGTAGGAGTATTCCATGCAAAATTTAACAGAGCTTGAAGTAGAAAACTTACGTCATTTAATTGGTGGACACGCAACAATTATTAACAAGTTGGAGCAGTATGCACAGACGTGTACAGATCCACAACTGAAACAAATGCTACAAAAAGATGCGCAAGATGCAAGAAATACGAAACAGCAATTAATGACTTTCCTAGGATAGGAGGAAGAGAAAGATGAATGAAAAAGATATGGTAAATGATTATTTAGCAGGATTAAATGCAAGTTTAACAAGTTATGCAAATTATATTGCTCAGTCTGATAATGAACAGTTACATCAAACGTTAATCCAAATTCGTAATCAAGATGAAATGCGTCAACGTAATATGTATGAGTACGCAAAGCAAAAGAGTTATTATAAACCAGCAGCACCTGCGAATCCGATGATTGTGCAGCAATTGAAAAGTCAGTTAAGTGCAGAATAATAGGATGAAAAAACGAGCGAAAATGAATTCGCTCGTTTTATTTTTTGTATGTCAATAAATACATAATAAATATTTTTCCAGTTGTAACAAATATGACGAAAATGGAATATAACAATTCACAAAAAGGACAAAAACTTTGTTCAATATTTCACAAAGTATCCATGGTTTCTATCGTGGGAACCTCTATAATTAAGAATGTAAAGAACAAAAGAAATAGATTATATGATCAATTAGGAGAGATTGCTATGAAAAGACATACAAGAAAAATTGCAATTATCGGTACTGGATTAGTTGGATCAAGTTGTGCGTATTCCATTGTAAATCAAGGGATTTGCGAAGAGCTATTATTAATTGATATAAATCATGAACGTGCAGTTGGGGAAGCAATGGATTTATCACATTGCATTAACTTTACAAATACAAGAACAAAAGTATATGCAGGAAGCTATGAAGACTGCAAAGATATGGACATTGTCATTATTACAGCAGGACCAGCACCAAAACCAGGGCAAAGTCGCTTAGATACTTTAGGAGCGAGTGCGAAGATTATGGAAAGTGTTGTTGGTGGCGTAATGGAAAGTGGATTTGATGGTATTTTCTTACTTGCATCGAACCCAGTTGATATTATTACATATGAAGTTTGGAAATTATCTGGATTACCTAGAAATCGCGTAATCGGTACTGGTACATCACTAGATTCTTCTCGCTTAAGAACAATTTTATCTGAAATGCTACATGTAGACCCTCGTAGTATTCATGGGTATTCATTAGGAGAACATGGTGATTCTCAAATGGTTGCTTGGTCTCACGTAACTGTTGGTGGAAAGCCAATTCTGCAAATTTTAGAAGAACAAAAAGAACGATTTGGTGAAATAGATTTAGATGAAATCGTTGAGAAGACTGCAAAAGCCGGATGGGAAATTTATAAACGTAAAGGAACTACTTATTACGGAATCGGAAATTCTCTAGCATATATTGCAAGCTCAATCTTTAATGATGATCACCGTGTCATTGCTGTATCAGCCATTTTAGATGGTGAGTATGGTGAATATGATATTTGTACAGGAGTACCAGCTATTATTACTAGAGACGGTATAAGAGAAGTTGTAGAACTCAATTTAACAGAGGATGAAGAATCTCGATTCGCAAAATCAAACGATATTTTACGTGATTATATGAAAACAATTGGTTACTAACTTATAGAAGAAGGTGAAACAAATGAAGGAATATATAATGTCTCGTGTATTTAAAGCATCTGCTGGAATCGCACAAGGTATTTTCGTATCCCTCGGAATTGGTTTACTGATCGAAAATATAGGAAGAATTGTTGATATACCATTACTTATTACAATCGGAGTTGTTGCAAAATCACTTATGGCACCAGCAATTGGTGCCGGAATTGCTTTTATGCTCGGTGCAAATGGCCTTGTAATTTTCTCGGCTATGGTGGCTGGAGCAATTGGTGCCGGATCCATTTCAATTACTGAAGCAGGTCTAATTATTAAAACAGGTGAGCCAATCGGTGCTTTATTAACAGCAACTTTAGCTGTATATATTGGTAAACGTTTAAGCGGAAAAACTGCGTTAGATATGATGCTCGTTCCATTTGCGGCAATATTAGGTTCTGGTTTAGTAGGTATTTGGTTATCTCATAATATTACTCCTGTTTTAAATACAGTTGGAGCATTTATTAAAGATAGCTCAGCTGGTAGCCCGTTTATCGCTTCTATCGTCATTGCAGTAGTTTGGGGATTATTACTTATCTCTCCAGCTTCATCAGCTGCGTTAGCGATCGCACTTAGCTTAGACGGTGTTGCAGGTGGTGCTGCTCTTGCAGGCTGCGTTGCTCAGTTTATCGGATTCTCTGTTATCTCAGCGAAAGAAAACAATTTAGGTGGCATATTAGCTCAAGCACTTTGTACTCCGAAAGTACAGTTACCAAATATCACTAAAAATCCAATGATTCTCGTCCCAACTGTCGTCGCCAGTGCTATAGTTGGTCCAGTATCCGCATTAATTTTCCAACTGGAAGCAGGAAAGGAAATTGCAGGTCTTGGATTAAGTTCTCTTATCGCACCAATTAATTTAATTTCTAGCGAAGGATGGGAAGTTGTCCCAGCGATGGTAATCACTTATATCATCATTCCAGTAGCTGTTTCTTATATACTTTACATTGCTCTTAAAAAAGCAGGTCGTATTCACTCTGGTGATATGACTGTACCGCAATCTTAAATTGAAAATCTCCTTAATAATAGATAAAAGCAGACTGAGCCACAGTCTGCTTTTTTATGTTACATTTTATGATTTTGTTTTACTGGAACTTTTATTGGTTCTTTTGCTAATAAGAGCTGAACTCCGAAGTATAGTATGCTTGCAAGTGTCATTCCAGAAACGGCATCTAAAAAGGCATGCTGCTTCGTAAATAGCGTTGATAAAATAATAAGTGTACCGAAGAAAGTAAGGATGTAATATTCAAAAGCATGTTGTTCTCTACGCTTAAAGGCAGCTAACATAATTACAAATGTAGTAAGAACGTGAATGCTAGGGAAACAGTTTACCGGTTGATCGATACTATAAATATAGCGAACTAGTTCAGAAAATACATCTGTTCCAACGACAGTCGGACGCGGTACAGTTGTTTGCCAAAAATAATAAATAGAAAAACAAGCAAGCTTTCCAAAAATAACACTACTTAAAGTGACATAATATTGCTTTCGGTCAGCGAAGCAGTAATAAATAAGTGCGCCGTATAAGTATGGAAACCAAAGTAAATAAGGAATAATAAATGCTTTTACAAATGGAATCCAATCATCTACTACAGTTGTAACGTCTACTGCGTGAACAGTCGATTTATTTAATACGTCGTAAAGGGGACTTACGAGTACGAGTAGAAGTATATAACTTAACGGAAGAAAAGATGAAAGTTTAAATTTCTTCATGTTAATCTCCTATGTTTAGTAATGTAAGTAAATTCAATTGATTATAATATAGAAACGTGAATTGGGCTATCGATTTTACTTACATTTTCTTGAATTAACCTTACGTTTTTGTCACTTGACTAAAAAGAAGGGGGAGGGTGCTAAATGAAGCGTTTATCGTATTTCTTATTTTTTATATTGATATGCCTAGTCGGTGCTGGGTGTGCAAAGGATAAAGAAGGAGAGAAATTAGAATATAACGGAAGAGCACTCGTAATTGGAGTTGTTGGAGAAAAGCCGAAAGATACGTTTAGGAATGTAAAGTTTGAGGAAATGAAGTTAGAGGCACTGGAAAAGAAATCTAAGGAAGTGGATGGTTTTCTAATAATGAAAGATCACTTTCAAGAAGCCTCAACAGAGCAGTATAAAAATGTATTTTCATCGCTAAAGAAACCAGTATTTTTTATCGGTTTACAAGATAAATTATATTCAATTTTTATTACAAAAGGGATAGAGTATAACAGTGCACGAAAAGATGTAAATGCGATGTATACGCAAGGTTTTGCGAATATCGGAAGTGGTGAAGGGCAACAATGGGCAATTGGTTTATCAAATGGTGGAAACACAGAAGAAAGTATTCATAATATGTATATCGTAGTATTTCAAACAATTGCAGATTATTTGAATAGATGATGAAGGAGCCTGCAAAAGAGGCTTCTTATTTTTTTAAATAAACGTTTGTTTAAGCTGTATGTTCGGTAGGAAGAAACCGATGTAACTTAAGGGTTAAGAAAGAAAAATGGAGAATTAATCAAACGCTTGTTTAAGCTGTATGTTCGGTAGAAAGAAACTCATGTAGTTCAAAGGTTAACGAAGAAAAATGGAGAATTAATCAAACGCTTGTTTAAGATATATGTTTGGTGCAGAATCTAAAAAATTTATATATTTATTTTTTTCTTAACAAATGGCGGAAAAATAAGAAAAATTCGCAGGATTATTAAAAATTATCACGAAATAAGTAAAAGTTTAGCGAATAATGGTTTGAAATAATAAAACGTTTTCTATATGATAAAGGTAAAGGTTAGTAAAAAAGTAGGTGAATTTATGACAGTAACATTTTATTCATATCCAAAGTGTGGCACATGTCAAAAGGCAAAGAAATGGTTTGAGGCAAACGATGTAGCATATGAGATGATTCATATTGTTGAAAATCCACCATCAAAAGAAGATTTACGTAATTTACATGAAAAAAGTGAATTACCATTAAAAAAATTCTTTAATACAAGTGGAATGCGTTACCGTGAACTTGGTCTGAAAGATAAGTTGAAAGATGCAAGCGAAGACGAAATGTATGAGCTTTTAGCATCTGATGGCATGTTGATTAAACGTCCAATTGTAACAGATGGAACGAATGTAACACTTGGTTTTAACGAAGAGCAGTTTGAAAGTGTGTGGAAAAAGTACCAATAAGGTATTTTTACATAATTAATACATTCACTGGAGGTACAGTCATGAGCATTCCAAATAATTTACGTTACTCTGAAGAACACGAATGGGTAAAAACTGAAGGTAATGAAGTTGTTATCGGTATCACTCACTTTGCACAAGGTGAGCTAGGCGATATCGTATTCGTTGAACTTCCTGAAGTAGGTGCAACAATCGAAGCTGACGAGCCATTCGGAAGCGTAGAATCTGTTAAAACAGTTTCTGAGTTATACGCACCTGTAAGCGGTAAAGTTGTAGCAGTAAACGAAGAATTAAGTGACCAACCAGAACTTGTTAACGAATCTCCATACGAGGGTGCATGGATGGTTAAAGTTGAACTTTCTGATGCAAGCCAAGTTGAGAAGTTATTAACTGCAGAAAAATATGCAGAAATGACAAACCAAGACTAATTATAGTCGACTAAAGGACAGCCTTTGTGCTGTCCTTTTTTATTTTATGTAAAATAATGAATGTAGAATCATATACTAATTATCGTGTAGGAGAACGTTTTTTGAAAAAAATTTTCGTTTAATCTTTATGCAGGTTTAGCCGTTTTTGTTTTTCGTTGTCTAGCTCCAGCGACTAGATTGTTCGGTGGCTTCGCTTCTTCCTACAAGGCAAAAAGCGCCTCTACGTCAGAAGCTCCATCCCCCTCACAATCTAAACGAGCCGCTTCCGCTTTTCATTGTCCATCTCCAGCGACTAGATTGTTCGGTGGCTTCGCTTCTTCCTACAAGGCAAAAAGCGCCTCTACGTCAGAAGCTCCATCCCCCTCACAATCTAAACGAGCCGCTTCCGCTTTTCATTGTCCATCTCCAGCGACTAGATTGTTCGGTGGCTTCGCTTCTTCCTACAAGGCAAAAAGCGCCTCTACGTCAGAAGCTCCATCCCCCTCACAATCTAAACGAGCCGCTTCCGCTTTTCATTGTCCATCTCCAGCGACTAGATTGTTCGGTGGCTTCGCTTCTTCCTACAAGGCAAAAAGCGCCTCTACGTCAGAAGCTCCATCCCCCTCACAATCTAAACGAGCCGCTTCCGCTTTTCATTGTCCATCTCCAGCGGCTAGATTGTTCGGTGGCTTCGCTTCTTCCTACAAGGCAAAAAGCGCCTTTACGTCAGAAGCTCCATCCCCCCTCACAATCTGAACGAGCCGCTTGCGCTTTTCATTGTCCATCTCCAGCGGCTAGCCCTTTATGTCTAAGAACCTTCCGCACGAGAAGACAAAAAGCGTCTTCTGTACGGAAGAACCTTAGCCAACAGGGCTAAACAGTCGGTTTCGCTTTTCTTTTGCAAAAATAAACAGGAAACAACATGAAAATAACGAATATACTATATACTAAGTTCAAGGTTATATAGTATATGGTGATCGGGTGATGACATATGATTTATGTAGAAAAAGTCATTATTGTAGAAGGTACATCAGATAGAAGAAAGATTGAATCTATTATTCGTGAACCGGTGGAAATTGTTTGTACAAATGGTACAATTGGTTTATCGAAAATGGATGAGCTCGTTGATCAGTTTTTTGATAAGGAAGTGTATGTGCTAGTAGATGCTGATGATGCTGGAGAAAAGTTAAGGAAACAATTTCGAAAAGAATTTCCGCAAGCCGAGCATATCTATATTGATCGCTCGTACCGAGAAGTGGCAACTGCGCCATCTACACACTTAGCAAATGTATTATGGGGAGCCGACATTGACGTTTATACAGAATATTTACGGTAAGGAATGATAGAAGTGATTGATTGGACAGGAGCCGAAGCTACATCCCTAATAGAGAACGAAGAAAAAACAGTGTTATATGTATATACTCCAATGTGTGGAACATGCCAATTAGCAAAAAAGATGTTAACAGTCGTTGAGATGACAATTGAAGAGTTGAAAATTGGGATGTTAGATTTAAATTATGCTCCACATTTAGCAAAAGAGTATGGGATTGAAAGTGTACCTTGTTTACTTGTTTTTGAAAATGGGACACTGATGAAGAAGATATACGCATTTCATTCGGTTGAATATTTATATACGGAATTAAAGTAGGCGGCAAAATTTTTGCCGCCTCGACATATTTCTTGGGAAATATGTCGAGATGCAGGATGGATACAGTATTTGTCGAGCGAAAATAACAGGATTGCTCTTTAGTGAGAGGGAATGGTATGTAATAGAAAGTGATATGAAGGATGTGATTTAGGGTGAGATTATATTCTTTGCTTCAATCATTTGTAAATTACGCTAATGGTCAATATCATTTAGAGCCGCTTTTAAGACGAGAGGAAAAAACTGTTAATTTCCGTTTGGGAGATGAAAGTTGTTCGTTACAAATTTCAAGAGATTATATAGAGCTGGTACATGAGGAAAGAGGAACGGAACAAATCATTTGCTTAGACGAAAAGGATATAGAACAATTGGTTAATGGAAATGTACGATTGCAAATGTTAATGAACGATGGACGTGTACAATATTCGGGAACGTATCGAACGATGCTATTAGTCGAATCGATGTTTCATATATGTAAACCGATGCCAGTAGGTGCTTAAAATTCTGAAGGTTCATTTTTTGCGAAAATTTCTGTTGACATGGTGTTTGGATATTGATACAATTCAATTCATAAAATATAGACAATTTCATAAATTACAAATCAGACGAAAATTGAATCTGATTTCTCTTATCAAGAGAGGTGGAGGGACTGTGCCCTGTGAAGCCCGGCAACCGTCAACTTATGTTGAAATGGTGCCAATTCCTGCAAAGCAAATGCTTTGAGAGATGAGAGAGAGGGATAATGTTGTTATATACGCACATAAACCTTTCTGCTTCTCTAAAGCAGAAAGGTTTTTTTATTGTTTGAATGTGGAGGACATTCAAACAATAAAAGTAGTGATAACGGTGGACTACACGCATTAAACATAAAAAATTGCGGAGTCGACCTAAACAAAAAAAGGGGTGATACATCATGATTCTATTAGAGAATGTAAAGAAAATATATAAAGCAAAAAGCGGTGATGTCACTGCTGTAGATAACGCCAATTTAAAAATAGAAAAAGGCGAAATATTTGGTGTTATCGGATATAGCGGCGCTGGGAAAAGTTCTTTAATCAGATTGTTTAATCAGTTAGAAAAACCGACTTCTGGCCAAATTACAATTGCGAATCGTGTTATATCAACAATTACAGGAAGTGAACTTCGTAAGGCAAGGCAAGAAATCGGAATGATTTTTCAACACTTCAACTTACTTTGGTCACGAACTGTACGTGAAAATATTGAGTTTCCACTTGAAATTGCAGGTGTTGATAAAACGAAGAGAAGAAAACGTGTTGATGAATTAATTCATCTTGTCGGATTAGAAGGAAGAGGAGACGCGTACCCATCTCAGCTGAGCGGGGGACAAAAACAACGCGTTGGGATTGCAAGAGCATTAGCTAACAACCCACAAGTACTTTTATGTGATGAAGCAACGTCGGCTCTTGATCCAGAAACGACAGATCAAATTTTGGATTTACTATTAGACATCAATAAGCGCCTTGGTTTAACAATTGTACTCATTACACATGAGATGCACGTAATTCGAAAGATTTGTAATCGAGTGGCGGTAATGGAGAGAGGAAAGATTGTAGAAACGGGTCCAGTACTTGATGTATTCCGTAATCCGAAGCAAGATATTACGAAACGATTTGTACAGCAGTTAACAGATTCTGAAGATACAAATGAAACGATTGAAAGTTTAATTGAAAAATATCCAGATGGAAAAGTAATTCGTTTGCAGTTTATTGGTGAGGCTGTAGAAAGACCAGTGCTTCAACGATTGATGCAACGCAGTGATATAGAAGTTAGCATTTTGCAAGGAAATATCGCACAAACGAATAACGGTTCTTACGGTAGTTTAGTTGTTCATTTAAATGGTGAGGAAACAGCGATCCAGCAAGCAATAGAAGGAATTCATCAAGATCAAGTAGAGCTGGAGGTGATTGCACATGGATAAGTTACTCGCAAATGTTGATTGGAATCAAATGTTAGAAGCAACGGGTGAAACGTTATATATGACGGCAATCGCAGCTCTTGCGACATTTGTTTTAGGACTAATTTTAGGATTGTTACTCTTCATGACAGCAAAAGATAATTTATGGGAAAACAAATCAATTAATACGGTGATTGGAGCATTCGTAAATATATTCCGTTCTATACCGTTCATCATTTTAATTATTTTATTAATCCCATTCACAAAGATTCTTCTTGGAACAATTCTTGGAGCAAGTGCAGCGCTGCCGGCTTTAATTATTGGAGCGGCACCATTCTACGCGAGAATGGTTGAAATCGCACTTCGCGAAATTGATAAAGGTGTAATTGAAGCTTCAAAAGCAATGGGAGCAAAAACAAGCACAATTATTTTGAAAGTGTTAATTCCAGAATCGTTACCAGCATTAGTATCTGGTATTACGGTTACGACAATTGCTTTAGTAGGATATACAGCAATGGCGGGAGTTGTTGGTGCTGGTGGCCTTGGAACACTTGCTTACTTAGAAGGATTCCAAAGAGGAAATAACGATGTAACAATCGTTGCGACAATTTGTGTATTACTAGTTGTATTTTTAATTCAGTGGATTGGTGATAGTTTAACGACTCGAATAGATAAACGATAATAAAAAACGGGAGGATGTTTCAAATGAAAAAATTATTACTTACGGCACTTATTTCAACTTCAATTTTTGGCTTAGCTGCTTGTGGCGGGAAAGATAAAGATGAAAAGAAGCTTGTTGTTGGTGCTTCTAACGTACCGCACGCTGAAATTTTAGAAAAGGCAAAACCGTTACTTGAGAAAAAAGGAATTGAATTAGAAGTGAAAAAATTCCAAGATTACGTGTTGCCAAATAAATCGTTAGCGGATAAGGATTTAGATGCAAACTACTTCCAGCACATTCCGTATTTAGAAAAAGAAATTAAAGATAAAAAGTATGACTTTGAAGTAGCAGGGAAAATTCATTTAGAGCCAATTGGTGTATATTCTCAAAAATATAAGAGCTTAAAAGAACTTCCGGACGGAGCGACAATTATTATGAGTAATTCTGTTGCTGACCATGGACGTGGTTTAGCAATTTTACAAAAAGAAGGTATTTTAAAAGTTAAAGATGGGGTAGATCCAGTTAAAGCAACTCCAAAAGATATTGCAGATAATCCGAAAAATCTAAAATTCAAAACGGATATCGAGCCTGGTTTATTGCCACAAGTGTATAACAATAAAGAAGGCGACGCTGTTTTAATTAACTCTAACTATGCAATTGATGCAAAGTTAAATCCGGAAAAAGATGCAATTGCAATTGAAGGAAATGATTCACCGTACGCAAACATAGTAGCTGTTCGTAAAGGCGATAAAGATAAGAAAGAGATTAAAGCTCTTGTAGAAGTATTACATTCTAAAGAAATTGAAGACTTCATTAATAAAGAATATAAAGGGGCAGTTGTTCCTGTAAAAGAATAATTGCTGAAAAGGGCTGGTGTATGCCAGCCTTTTTTATAACTACATAACTATAGGGGAGAAGGGGACATCATATGAGAAAGATTCTATTGTCAGTTGTTACAGCGCTGTCTGTATTTACATTAGCTGCTTGCGGAGGGAAAGAAGAGAATAAGCTTGTTGTTGGAGCTTCTAACGTGCCGCACGCTGTTATTTTGGAGAAAGCACAGCCAATCTTAGAGAAAAAAGGCATTAAGTTAGAGATTAAAAAGTTCCAGGATTATGTACTGCCAAATAAAGCGTTAGCGGATAAGGAAATTGATGCGAACTACTTCCAACACATTCCTTACTTAGATAAAGAAATTCAAGAAAAGGGATATAAAATTGTAAACGCAGGAAAAATCCATTTAGAGCCAATGGGGATTTATTCTAAGAAATATAAAAGTTTAAAAGAATTGCCAGATGGCGGAACAGTTATTATGAGTAATAACGTAGCGGAGCGTGGCCGTATGCTCGCATTGTTACAAAAAGGCGGCGTTATTAAATTAAAAGACGGTGTAGATGTTGTTAAAGCGACAGTAAAAGATGTTGTAGAAAATCCGAAAAACTTAAAGTTTAAAACAGATGTAGAGCCTGGATTGTCACCAAAGCTGTATGAAAATAATGAGGGAGATGCTTTATTTATTAATTCGAACTATGCAATTGATGCAAAATTAAATCCAACGAAGGATGCAATTGCGATTGAAGGATCAGACTCTCCGTATGCAAACATCATTGCAGTTCGTAAAGGTGACGAGAAGAAAAAAGAAATTAAAGAATTAGTAGAAGTATTGCATTCAAAAGAAATTCAAGACTTTATTAATAAAGAATATAAAGGTGCTGTACTTCCGATAAGTGAATAATTATAAGGAAAGGACTGGGAATTTACCGGTCCTTTTTTCTTTATATAAATAAGAAGAAAGGTGTATCATATAAAGGTGAAAAGGAAATACTTATATACATTTGTGAAAAAACGGTTACTTTTTTTCGTCGTTTGCGATATCATTTTATTTGATATAAAATTAGAATGAGAATAAAATGAGAATATGAACGTTTTAGGAATTTTTAAAATGTATATATAGGATTAATGGAGGTATTGAGATGGCTGGTTCTACATTAACGGTTAAAGACTTACACGTATCAATTGACGGCAAAGAAATTTTAAAGGGTGTAAACCTTGAAGTAAAAGGTGGAGAAATCCACGCAATTATGGGACCTAACGGAACAGGTAAATCAACTTTATCTTCTGCAATTATGGGTCACCCAAAGTATGAAGTAACAGAAGGTAGCATCATCATCGACGGTGAAGATGTATTAGAAATGGAAGTAGACGAGCGCGCACAAGCGGGTCTATTCCTAGCAATGCAATATCCAAGTGAAATTAGCGGAGTAACAAACGCTGACTTCTTACGTTCTGCAATTAACGCACGTCGTGAAGAAGGCGATGAAATTTCTCTTATGAAATTTATACGTACATTAGATAAAAACATGGAATTCCTAGAAATGGATCCAGAAATGGCACAACGTTACTTAAACGAAGGTTTCTCTGGTGGAGAGAAAAAACGTAACGAAATTCTTCAATTAATGATGATTGAGCCAAAAATCGCAATCTTAGACGAAATCGACTCAGGTCTTGATATCGATGCATTAAAAGTTGTATCTAAAGGTATTAACCAAATGCGCGGCGAAGAGTTCGGTTGCCTAATGATTACGCATTACCAACGTTTATTAAACTACATCACTCCAGACTTCGTTCACGTTATGATGAACGGTCGTATTGTTAAATCTGGTGGCCCTGAGCTTGCACAACGTCTAGAAGCTGAAGGTTACGACTGGATTAAAAAAGAATTAGGTATTGAAGACGAAACAGCAGAGCAAGAAGCGTAAGAGAGGAGCATAAACATGACAATCGGTACATTACCTTTCGATCAAGAAACAATCCGTCAGCGCGCAAGCGAAGTAAACGAAGCTGCTTGGTTGACTGAGTTCCGCTTACAAGCTCTTGCACAAGCAACAGAACTTCCAATGCCAACGCCTGATAAAACGAAAATTGAAAAATGGGACTTTATCGGAAAAGGCGACGCTGCTAAGCAAGAGCCTGTAAGTTCTTTAACAGAGCTTCCAGAAGCAGTGAAAAACTTAATCGATGAAAATAACAGTGTATTAGTACAACGTACTGGTACAACTGCGTTCGTTTCTTTAGCAGACGAAGCAAAAGAAAAAGGTGTTATTTTTACAGACATCGTAACAGCTGCAACAGAGCATGCTGAACTATTACAAAAGTATTTAATGAAAGACGGCGTGAAGGTAGACGAGCATCGTTTAACTGCACTTCATGCTGCATTAATCAACGGCGGTGCATTCGTATATGTTCCGAAAAACGTTGTTCTTGAAACTCCACTTCAAGCTGTATTCTTAGTAGACGGCGAAGAAGCTAACGTATATAACCATGTATTATTCGTAGCTGATGCGAACAGTACTGCAACTTATGTAGAAAACTATGTTGCAAATGAAAATGCTAAAGGTATTGCAAATATCGTAGCAGAAGTAATCGTGGAACAAGGCGCACAAGTTAAATTTGGTGCGGTTGATCTATTAGCAAAAGACGTAACAACTTACGTTAACCGCCGCGGTGTTGTTGGACGCGACGGCCGCATTGATTGGGCTCTAGGCCTTATGAATGACGGAAATACAATTTCCGAGAACGTTACAAACTTAATGGGCGACGGTTCATATGCTGATACGAAAACAGTAACAATTGGCCGTGGTAACCAAACGCAAAACTTTACAACTAAAGTTGTTCACTTCGGTAAACACTCTGAAGGTTGGATTTTAAAACACGGTGTACAAAAAGATAGTGCAACATCTATCTTTAACGGAATTGGTAAGATTGAACACGGTGCATCTAAATCAAACGCACAACAATCTTCTCGCGTTCTTATGTTAGATGAGAAAGCTCGTGGGGATGCAAACCCAATTCTTTTAATCGACGAAGATGATGTAATGGCAGGTCACGCAGCTTCAGTAGGCCGCGTAGATCCGTACCAATTATACTACTTGATGAGCCGTGGTATTCCAAAACGCGAAGCAGAACGTTTAGTCATCCATGGATTCTTAGCACCTGTAGTAAATGAGCTTCCAATTGAAGGAGTAAAAGCACAGCTTGTTGAGGTAATTGAAAGGAAAGTTCGCTAATGAATATTCATGAAATACGCAAACAGTTTCCAATTCTTGATCAAAAAGTGAACGGCAAACAACTTGTATATTTCGATAGTGCAGCAACTTCTCAAAAACCAATTCAAGTCATTGAAACGTTAGAACGTTACTATAAAGAATATAATTCTAACGTGCATCGCGGTGTTCATACGCTCGGTACGAAAGCTACCGACGCGTATGAAGGTGCACGCGAGAAAGTTCGCAAGTTTATTAACGCGAAATCAATGGAAGAGATTATTTTCACGCGCGGAACGACAACTGCATTAAATACAGTAGCGGCTAGCTATGGTCTTGAAAATGTAAAAGAAGGCGATGAAATCGTTATTTCTTACATGGAACACCATAGTAACATCATTCCGTGGCAACAAGTTGCGAAGAAAACTGGTGCAACTTTAAAATACCTTCCGCTTCAACCAGACGGTACAATTTCTTTAGAAGATGTTCGTCAAACAGTTACACCGAATACAAAAATCGTTTCTATTATGCAAGTTTCAAACGTGCTTGGAACGATTAACCCTGTAAAAGAAATCGGAGCGATCGCACACGAAAATGGCGCAATTATGGTCGTTGACGGTGCACAAAGTACACCTCACATGAAAGTAGATGTACAAGATTTAAACTGTGATTTCTACGCATTATCTGCTCATAAGATGTGCGGACCTACAGGCATCGGCGTATTATATGGTAAAAAAGAATTGCTGAACAATATGGAGCCAATTGAATTTGGCGGTGAAATGATTGATTTCGTAGATTTACAAGAATCTACTTGGAAAGAGCTTCCGTGGAAGTTTGAAGCAGGTACACCGATTATCGGTAATGCAATCGGACTTGGTGCGGCAATTGATTTCCTAGAAGAAATCGGTCTTGATAATATTGAAAAGCATGAACATGAATTAGCGCAATACGCTTTAGAAAGACTATCAGAAGTAGATGGCGTTACAATTTATGGTCCAAAGCATCGCGCTGGTCTTGTTACATTTAATATTGAAGACGTACATCCTCACGATGTAGCGACTGTATTAGATGTAGAAGGCATTGCAGTTCGCGCAGGACATCACTGTGCACAACCGCTTATGAAGTGGCTAAAAGCTTCTTCAACAGCACGTGCGAGCTTCTATTTATATAATACAAAAGAAGAAATTGATACATTTGTTGAATCGCTAATCAAGACAAAGGAGTATTTCACAAATGTCATTTAATAATTTAGATACGTTATATCGTCAAGTTATTATGGATCATTATAAGAATCCTCGTAACAATGGCGTGTTAGAAGATAGTGTTACTGTTAACTTGAACAATCCAACTTGCGGCGATCGTATTCAACTTACGATGAAAGTAGAAGAAGGTATTGTGCAAGAGGCGAAGTTTGAAGGCGAAGGATGTTCAATCTCAATGTCTTCAGCTTCAATGATGACACAAGCAGTAAAAGGTAAGAAAATTGAAGAAGCACTTCAGCTTTCGAAAATTTTCTCTGACATGATGCTAGGAAAAGAGTACGATGACAGCATCGATTTAGGAGATATTGAAGCATTACAAGGCGTATGCAAGTTCCCTGCACGTATTAAATGTGCAACATTAGCGTGGAAAGCGTTAGAAAAGGGCTTAAACGAAGATAAGTAATGTTAAAGGTTCCTAAAAATGAGGTTATCTAAGGAGGGACACACCAACATGGCGAAGCAACTGCCAGATATCGGCGATTACAAATATGGTTTCAAAGACAAAGACGTTTCGATTTTCCGTGCTGGACGCGGTTTAACAAAAGAGATCGTTGAAGAGATTTCACGTATGAAAGAAGAACCACAGTGGATGTTAGACTTCCGTTTAAAATCACTGGATAAGTTCTATGAAATGCCAATGCCACAATGGGGCGGCGACTTAAATGACTTAGATTTCGATGAAATTACGTACTACGTAAAACCATCTGAGAAATCTGAGAAGTCTTGGGATGAAGTACCTGATGAAATTAAAGCAACATTTGATAAATTAGGTATTCCAGAAGCTGAGCAAAAATATTTAGCTGGTGTATCTGCACAGTACGAATCTGAAGTTGTATACCACAACATGAAAGAAGACCTAGAAGCTCTAGGAATCGTCTTCAAAGATACAGATAGCGCATTAAAAGAGAACGAAGATATTTTCCGTGAGCATTTCGGAAAAGTAATCCCACCAACAGACAACAAATTCTCTGCATTAAACTCTGCAGTTTGGTCTGGTGGATCATTCATCTACGTTCCAAAAGGTATTAAAGTTGATACACCACTTCAAGCGTATTTCCGTATTAACTCTGAAAATATGGGACAATTCGAGCGTACGCTTATCATCGTAGACGAAGGTGCACACGTACACTACGTAGAAGGTTGTACAGCACCTGTTTACACTACTAACTCACTTCACAGTGCGGTAGTAGAAATCATCATTAAAAAAGATGCGTATTGCCGTTATACAACAATCCAAAACTGGGCGAACAACGTATACAACCTAGTTACAAAACGTGCGGTTTGTGAAGAAAACGCGACGATGGAATGGATTGATGGTAACATCGGATCTAAATTAACGATGAAATACCCAGCAGTTATCTTAAAAGGCGAAGGCGCTCGTGGTTTAACATTATCAATCGCGATTGCTGGTAAAGGCCAACACCAAGATGCTGGTGCGAAAATGATTCACTTAGCACCAAACACGTCTTCAACAATCGTTTCTAAATCGATTGCGAAGCATGGTGGTAAAGTAACTTACCGTGGTATCGTACACTTCGGACCAAAAGCGAAAAACTCTCGCTCTAACATCGAGTGTGACACGTTAATCATGGATAACCAATCTACATCTGATACAATTCCTTACAACGAAATCAAAAACGATTACGTTTCACTTGAGCATGAAGCGAAAGTATCGAAAGTATCAGAAGAACAATTATTCTACCTAATGAGCCGCGGTATTTCTGAGCAAGAAGCTACAGAAATGATCGTAATGGGCTTCATCGAGCCATTCACTCGCGAACTTCCAATGGAATACGCAGTTGAAATGAACCGCCTGATCAAGTTTGAGATGGAAGGTTCTATTGGTTAAATAGAAATGCGGAGCCGACTGTTCAGACCCGTTGGCTAAGGTTCTTTCGCACAGAAGATGCTTTTTATCTTCTCGTGCGGAAGGTTCTTAGACATGAGGGTTTAGGAGGCAAAGCTGGACAATATTTAAAGTGGAAGCGGCTCGTTCAGAATGTGAGGGGGATGGAGCTTCTGACGTAGAGGCGCTTTTTGCCTCATAGGAAGAAGTGAAGCCACCGAACATTCTAGCCGCTAGAACTGGATAATATATGTATGAAGAAAGCGCCCTGCTGTGCAGGGCGCTTTTTTGTTTTGCGGATTTGTCTTGGCTTGGGAGAGGATACCCGGGTGGGTGTTCAGCTAAATATATCAACGATTTTTCAAATATATCGATCATAAACGGGAATATATCAACGATTATTTCAATATATCAACGTTTCGACAAGGAATATCGATTTGTCGACAAGATAAGACAAAAGAAAATTCTCACATACCCCAAACATTTTATAAGAACAGAGAACGACTAGGTTTAAGACAAAGAGACTGACAAATCCACTTGAACAATCAACCACTGAATTTTATATTAAACTTTTTGACAAATCCACCCCTCCCTCCACTATCTGGAATTCTTTCCTGCATTAGCAAAAGTTTCTCATATAAAAAAGGGCAATCTTTTGCTTTTTCTCACAATGCGAGTACAATGTAAAATAGCAAGAAAAGACGAAAAGTATTTACAGGATTATTGTATGCGCATAGCGTAAATGGCAGTAAGGAACTGAGAGGAGGTTTTTTCTCTGAATATAAATAAGGAAACAATCATCCACCTTTATCATACAAACGATATACATAGTCATTTTGAAAATTGGCCGCAAATTTCTCGGTTTGTACAGGGAGAGAAAAAGCGAAGACAGGAAGCGGGAGAGACCGTTTTGACGGTTGATATCGGCGATCATGTGGATCGTTTTCATAGTATTTCGGAAGCGACGAATGGACTTGGCAATACGAAGCTTTTAAATGAGGCGTTATATGATTATGTAACGATCGGAAATAATGAAGGAATTACGTTAGCGAAGGAGCATTTGAATCGTCTATATGATGAGGCTGGATTTGAAGTGCTTGTCGCGAATTTATTTGAAAAAGAAGGTGTACGTCCGGAGTGGGCAAAGCCTTATAAATTACATACAACGACAGATGGGATTACGATTGCCTTTATCGGGTTAACGGTAGCTTATCCAGAGTTCTATCATATGCTCGATTGGCATATTGAAGATCCGCTTATCCATTTAGAGTCTATTTTAGAAGAAGTGCGAGATGAGGCTCATATTACAGTTGTCCTTTCTCACCTTGGAAAAAGCATGGATGAGTATATGGCAGAGCATTATGATATAGATGTGATTTTAGGTGCGCATACGCATCATTTATTTGAGCGTGGTGTTCTTATGAATAATACGTTACTTTGTTGTTGTGAAAAGTGGGGGCGTTACGTTGGTCACGTACAGCTTACTGTGGATATAGAGACGAAGAAACTACTGAAAAAAGACGGTAGAGCAATTAAGACGGAACGGTTAGGGGCTTATAGCGAGCCGTTATCCACAATTGAAATACTGCAGGAAGAAAGTAAGCATATAATGGCAGAGCCTGTCGTTCATTTAAAAGAGTCATTACCGGTTGATTGGTTTCATGAGGCGCCGTTTTCTCATATGTTAGCAAGTGCGCTGAAAACATGGTGCAGTGCAGAAGTTGGAATGGTGAATGCTGGTGTACTTCTTGAAGGATTAGAAGAGGGTGTTGTAACGCGCGGAGATATTCACAGAATTTGTCCACATCCAATTAATCCGTGTGCTTTGAAAGTTCCAGGAAAGATATTAAGAGAAGTTATTTTGAAAGCACGTAAACCGAATATGGAAAACCTTGAGGTAAAAGGATTCGGATTTCGTGGAAAAGTGATGGGGAAAATGATTTACGCTGGTGTAGAAGTAATTCCAGATACGATTCCTGGGAATAAAATTTTATTAGAAGATGTATTGATTAACGGCGAATCGCTGGAGTTAGACCGTATATATACAGTAGGAACAATTGATATGTTTACGTTTGGATACTTATACCCAGAGCTATCCACACTTTCTAGCAAACAATATTATATGCCAGAACTACTTAGAGATGTGTTAACAGATATGTTAATAACTTATACATCTTCCGTTAAACTATAGGCTAGTTAACTTGTAACACTCATTTTTCTCTTGTCATACAGATAAGAAAGAGAGGAGTGTGAACTATGGTTAATGTGGAGCCAATTATAATTAATAATTATACGTTTATTGCGGTTAGCGTCAAACTTCCAAAGACGAATTTGCTAGCTGTAATGAGCGATAAAGGATATATTATGTGTGGTGCATTAGATGTAGGTCTTTTAAATGAGAAGTTAGGTGATCGAGGAATTATTGCTGGCCGTGCGGTTGGTGTAAGAACGATTGAACAACTTCTTGAAGCGCCACTAGAATCGGTAACGACTGGAGCTGAAGCATTAGGCATTCCAGCAGGAACGATTGGAAAAGAAGCATTATTAAAAATGAGATAAGCATATATCGTCCCTCCTTCTTGCATAGAAATGATATAAGAAGGAGGTTTTTTTATGAGTATATTTCGCTCGAAAAACTCGCGGTTTCGAAAGGGACCTATCGCCTTTCGGTATATACTGCTTATGTCGTTTATTCTTTTTGTTATATTACTTACGCAAGGGCTGTGGATTGTGAATAATAGTATTCAGCCGACCTTAATTAAATATGGAGAAGTAGAGACAAAGAAAATGGCGACGGCAATTATGACGAAGGCGGTAAAGGATCGAATTAATGAAGGATTCGATGTCGATTCGTTAATGAAAGTACAAAATGATAAAAACGGGAAAGTATCCACAATTAATTTAAATACGAAGCAAGTAAATGAAATCGTAACGTCAACGACTACGTACATAGAAAAATATTTGCAGCAAGTAGAACAAGGGAAGTTGAAGGAGCTAGGTATTTCTGAAAAAAACGGGGCGACTATGGCAGTTCCTTTTGGGCGTGTAACTGATAATGCGCTTCTTGGTAATATAGGACCAGATATTCCGATTCAGTTCACGCCAATTGGGCATGTGAATACAGATATTAAACAAAAAATTGAGCCGCACGGGATCAACACTACAGCGATTCAAATTGTTATGGAAATGGAAGTAACGTTGCAAGTAATCATTCCATTTCATACGAAAGAGATAACGGTGAAACAAAATGTTCCGATTGCGACGCGTATCGTTCAAGGGGAAGTGCCTACGTATTATGGAAGCGGAAGTGTTGCTGTACCTGATAAAAAGAAAACAGATAGTTAATTGCATATAAAGTGAAACTTGAATCAATCGGGCTTTTACTGGATAAAAAATAACCGTAGCAATGCGCTACGGTTATCGTTTTGTATTTGCTCGTTCTTTGCGTTCCCAAAGGCTTAAATGCATATATGGATCGAAGGCCCATTCTGTATAGCCATTGTCTTTATATATGCCAAAATGTAAGTGGGGTGGGAATTTTCCGGCTGTACCAGGGGGGCCATAGCCAGTGCTACCAACAAACCCGATTACTTTTCCGGGCTCAACAATTTGTCCAAGCTGTATTTCTTTTGAGAACCCGCCTAAATGAGCGTAATAATGGTAATTGTTATGAAGGTCGCGAATACCAATGCGCCATCCACCAAGGCGGTTCCAACCTTTCGTTTCAATAATGCCATAGCAAGTCGATCTTACTGGCACGCCATATCCGGCAAAAATATCGGTTCCTTCATGAACTCGTCTGCCCCCAAAACTTCTTCCAGCACCGAAAGTACTACGGTAGCTATGGTCACTACGAATCGGAAGAGGAAAAGCATTTCCTTCTAAATTAATACGTCCATAATGTTTATAAATTTGGGCGTATTCGCTAATTAAATCAACTGTTTTTGCACGTCTATAATATTCCCAAAGCACAATTTTAATACGGTCTTCTGACGTTCCTTGTTTCCTTAAAATAGTCGCTGCGGTATGCAGAAGATCACGGTCGCTATTTGCATTTGCAAATCCATCTTTGTCACCATCTAAACCTATTCCGCCAAATAGAGAAATTGTATGGGGGAGAGTGTCGTTACTATTAACAGGTCCAGCCCATATTTCTGGTTTGAAATAAAGGGAAATGATGGCATCTGGTTTTTTTGGAATATCTTTTCTTACGCTCCGTATATTTCTTTCATATTGATCCATTGCAGCTAAGTAATACCATGGAATGCCTGAAGACTGCTCGGTTTCTTTATATAGTACCATGCGCTTTTCGTATATGCTTTGCTGATTATCTTCACCGTAGGCGATGTTTTGGTGGAGAAGAAAACAAATAGAAAGCAAAAGAGAAATTTTTCGAAGCATGAAATAGACTCCTTTCACAACATCACTCTTTTTAGTGTGGGATATACGGAGTATTTCATTATAGGGAACGATTGGAAAAAATCTTAGAATCTTCATTTGAGCAAATCGCTTTCATACGTTAGAATAGATATGTTACATTGAAAGAAGCGAACACGGTAAACTATTTCATATTGTGCGGAGTTGATAACCATGACAAAACAAACAGAATATAAGCGCAAGCCCGAATGGTTGAAAATTAAGTTAAACACGAATGAAAACTATACAGGCTTAAAGAAAATGATGCGTTCTAAGAATCTTCATACCGTTTGTGAAGAGGCAAAATGTCCGAATATTCATGAATGCTGGGCTGTAAGAAAAACAGCAACATTTATGATTTTAGGTGCGGTTTGTACACGCGCTTGTCGTTTTTGTGCGGTTAAAACAGGCTTACCAACTGAGCTTGATTTACAAGAACCAGAACGCGTAGCAGATTCAGTAGTACAAATGGGCTTAAAGCACGTTGTTATAACAGCGGTTGCACGTGATGATTTAAAGGACGGCGGAGCAGCTGTTTTTGCTGAAACAGTACGAGCAGTACGTCGTAAAAACCCATTCACGTCTATCGAAGTATTACCATCTGATATGGCTGGGGTAGAAGAAAACTTAAAAATGTTAATGGATGCAAAACCAGATATTTTAAACCATAACATTGAAACAGTACGTCGATTATCTAACCGAGTTCGCGCTAGAGCAAAATATGACCGTTCATTAGAGTTTTTACGTCGAGCAAAAGAAATGCAGCCTGATATTCCAACTAAATCGAGCATTATGGTCGGCTTAGGTGAAACAAGAGAAGATTTAATTGAAGCAATGGATGACTTACGTGCAAACAATGTGGATATTTTAACTCTTGGACAATATCTACAACCATCTAAGAAGCATTTACCAGTTATTAAATATTATCCACCAGCAGAATTTGCAGAGCTTAAAGAAATTGCACTTAGCAAAGGATTTAGCCACTGTGAAGCTGGCCCACTTGTGCGTTCTTCTTACCATGCGGACGAGCAAGTACGTTCTGCAAAAGAAAAAACAGCAGAAGCTAAATAATGAAAAAAGAGAGCTAACGATTAGCTCTCTTTTTGTTTGTACTCTAAAACGGTATTTGGACATGTTAATAAAATCTTTTTTAATTCTTCTGTGGATAATTCAATTGTAAATTCAGGAACACCAGGTGTAATTAAAATTTTATCGTACGTATAAACGGAACTGTCCACAATAATTGTTACATCTTGTGAATAACCAAAAGGAGCTACACATCCTGGAGTACAGCCAGTTTCCATTCTTAGTTCATCAGGAGAACAGAGCGATAAGCGTTCTCCAGTTATTTCTTTCATCTCTCCTCGGTTAAGCCGAGTTCCTTCTAACGTAAAAAACACGTAAAAATTTCCAGATGTTGATTTTAAAAATAAGCTTTTACTTGGAGTACCTTGTAAGCCAAGTCTCTCACGTACAATCCGATCTGTCTCATAATCGAGTACCGGTTCGTGTTCGAACTTTTCATAAGAAACATTTGTTTTATGTAGTAGAGCAAGTACGTCTTCGTACATATGAAATAATACCCCTTTCTATTGTTAGAACAGTCTCTTCTCGTGGCGTCAACTGAATGTTTTTGAAAGGGATATTACTTGGACGATGCTTTCCATAAGCGTGTTATGATACATTGTTCGTCGATTGTAATTTCGTAAATATCAGGATTCGTTAAAGCTCTCCATTCATTAAAGCCAATCGTATGATCAAAATGCTTTAAAATGAGTGTAAGTAAATTGCCGTGTGTAACAAGTAGTGTTGTCGTATGGTTTAATTGTAAAACATCTTGAATAAGCGATATGGCACGGTCTGTTGCTTGTTTTGTTGACTCTCCGCCTGAAAAGGCAATATCTATGTTCGTAAAAGTGGATTCTAGTTTTTGCATCCAATCATCCATTGGAACGTTGCTCAATATGCGTTCAGTTAATCGTTCATCTTCTTGGATAGATAAGCTAGCTTGGAGCGCATAGGGCCGAATGGAATCGATAGCTCGGACAAATGGGCTTGAAATAATATGATCGATTTGTAGATGATTTTCTAAGAGGAATGTAGCAAGGTTATTTGCTTGATCTTTCCCATCGGTCGTTAATTCAGCATCACGTTTTTGCCCAGTTGCTGAACAATGTCGTATTACAATAATTTTCTTCATAATTCATCCCCATCTTTCAAGTTGACGCTATATACTTCGACAAATGTGGAAATAATTCCTTTTTATTGGAAACGGCATATGGATTTAAATATGTGGAAAAGTAATGTGGATAATAAAAAATTGAGGTGCAATGATGAAAAAAATGATATGTATCATATTCATTATTTGTTTTCTTACGCAATTGTCCACAACATATGCAGAATCCAACCAAAAACTAAATTATCCAAGCAATCGAAATAAGTCATTTGTGAGTGAGGATGTTTTTTATAAACAGTTAGATAAGAAAATCTATAAAGAATATAAAAATGCAGCATATAGTGTTCGGAAAAAAATCTTATTTAAAGAAGTGCCTGATGAAGAATTTTCTTTCCTAAAAAAAACAGCTGTCGGTTGTCGAAGTAGAGTGGTGCTTCAAGATTTTTTTGTTCACCCTGATCGCCAAGTTTATTTTTTCGCTTCTTTTACTCAAAATGAAGTAGAAGAGTTTCATAAGTACATCGTTATAGATGCAGAAACAAAGAGGGAGCTAAAGGAGGGTAAAAGTTATCATCATTGTGATAGTCCTTATAAAAAATAACCCACCAACCGGTGGGTTATTTTTTTACTCTGGTACACTCATTAATTTCTCTTTCATTTTGCGAATAAGAACGACAGCACCAATTGTACACAGAAGTGTAATTCCTTCGGCAACAAAGATATTGATTGTCTTTGTTTGGTAAAGTGCCGCAAAGAAGTCTACAAATGCGTGGAATAGTATAGCGTATACTAGGAAGATATATTTCTTCTGTTTTACTGCGTATAAAACAAGCATTGTAAAGGCGATTTGAAGCACGAGTGCCATAATTCTTTCTACGCTACCAAGGAAGTATAAGTAGGCAGGTTGCTGAATTAACATGTCTTGTAAAATGCTGAGTTCGGGTTTTTGTTCAATCAGTTGAGCGAAGCTACCATCGTTAATAGAATTAGCAAAGATTAATGCTTGTAATGCAGAAAAACCGCCAATTAAAATAGATTCAATTCCGCCGTGACCAATTCCATAAGCGAAGCCATCTTTATATTCTAGATATTTTTTTAGTAAGAAGAAGAAGGCAACGAAGCGTCCTAATTCTTCAAAAATACCAGCAGTCAATCCGCCATAAATTGCGAAGGCAAACGGATTTTCTAAAAATGGAGCGATTGTTGGATTACCGCGCATAAATAGGTGGAATGGTGTTTCAAGAATTTGGGTAAATCCGATAAAGATAAGAACACCAATGCCGACCACTTTCCAATTAATATTATATTTTTTACGGAAATAAACGAGTACGATAATTGGGACCAGAATCGAGACAATGAGTTGAAAGATGATGCTGGCAATTACAGTATTTGAAACCATACTTTCACCGCTTTCTAATATATGTACATATCTATTATGCATGAAATACGGGAGAGATGAAACTTTTAGAAAGAAAATGAATTTACTTATTGACTCTAACGTTGCGTCATACTTTATCGTATGTACTAAGGGGGAGATACACATGACAATGAAGGTAAAAGAAGTAGCTGATTTAGTTGGAATTAGTGTGCGCACACTGCATCATTACGATGAAATTGGGTTGTTAACCCCAGACGAGACGACAGAGTCTGGATATCGTCTGTATTCCAATGAAAATCTAGAGACATTGCAGCAAATTTTGTTTTTTAAAGAGCTTGGCTTCCCTTTGAAGAAAATTAAAGAAATTATCATGAGTCCATCATTTGATCGCGAAGAGGCACTACAGCTTCATAAGAAAATGCTTATTGAAAAGCGTGCCAGATTAGATAAGGTGATTGCGACGATTGATAAAACAATTCAGCATACAAAAGGAGAGATTGAAATGACGAACAAAGAGAAATTTGAAGGATTCGATTTCAGCCATAACCCATATGAAGAAGAAGCACGTGAAAAATGGGGAGACGCAGCTGTAGATAAAGCGAACGAATATGCAAAAGGTATGTCAAAAGAGAACCAAGAAGAGTTTAATACTATTTATAGAAATTTAGCGGTACTGAGACACGGTGCACCAGATTCTAAAGAGGCGCAGGGAGCAATCAAAGTATGGTACGATTACTTGCAAAACTTTAGTCACTATTCATTAGACGCTTTTAAGGGACTCGGTCAAATGTATGTCGCTGATGAGCGCTTCACGAAAAATATCGATAAGTTTGGCGAGGGGTTAGCGCAGTTTATGTGTGATGCGATGGAAGTTTATGCGGATCGTAATAAAAAGTAAAACAGGTGGAGATTTTCTCCACCTGTTTTACTTTTTAATCATATCATTCAAGGTCTGATCCCCCGTATTGTTCAAATGAGGATTTTTACTTATTTCACGTTTTAACATATCGAGGCTTTGCGTATATTCTGTATCATTTAATGCGCCAGATTGAAGGCCTTGAATTTGGGAAATCAACTTTTGGTCTGTTGATACATATGCTTTATAATAGCGAGGGACGATGGACAAGGCAGCTCTATATACTTGATCCGCTACAAGTTTCGGATCCGTTGTGTTTGCACGGTATACAACGAACACTTCATCATCAGTAACGAGTGTAGCAGCGTTTGTAACGTCAGGAAGTTTGACTGTCATGCTTGTAATCATTTCAGCGACTTTCTCGCGATTAATGGCCCCTACTTGTTTGTTAGATACTTCATGCTTTTGTTTAGAAGAATAACCGACTCTTGTGAGTCTTGTATTTGTATTTTCCGTATGATACATGTCGTTTTTATTGGAAACAAGAACACGGCTTCCTTCTTCACGTTCCATTTCAGCTTTGTTCGCTGATTGGCACCCTGCAAATAAGGAAATAGTGAGAAGGGAAAGTAAAATTTGTTTTTTCACGATGTATCACCTCCTTCTCCATAGCATGCACTAATTTTCAATTTTTTGTATTTGAAATTGTTGGTTGGTATGCTTTGTGATACGATAAAAAGAAGAATGCTTAGAGAGGAAGTTAATGATGGAGCAAAAGCAAGAGCAAGAGATTCATGCTACGGTGAGCATTAATAATGTTCAGTACGAAGTAATTAAAAACTTTCGTGACGGTTTTAGTGAAGAAGCATTTAAAGAGCGCTATGCAGAAATTTTAAATAAATATGATTATATCGTTGGAGACTGGGGATATGAGCAACTTAGACTGCGAGGATTCTTTGATGATAGTAACCAACGTGCGACATATGATACGAAAATTAGTACGTTAACGGAGTATTTATACGAGTACTGTAACTTCGGTTGTGCACACTTCGTATTACGAAAAGTGAAGAAATAAAAAAATCCTCTTACAATTGTAAGAGGATTTTTTACATATTCTCGCTTATAAACAAATCGAGATATGATCGCCTTCAGAAAGTATTGTATTTGGCTTCATTTGTTGTCCGTTCAATTGAATATCCCCATTTTTAATTTTATCCACAATGAGTGTACGGCTCCAATCAGAGATATATGTGGATAAGGCCTTATCCATTCGGTGAGAACCAAAAATGAGGTCTAATACAATCGTGATTTCGGCTATGCCGTTTTCTTTATGTTGCATAATGGAAATAGTAGTACTTGTTTCCGTTTGATCTTGCTGGGTCATATCGATCGTTTCAACGTGATCAGTAAATGATTTATAAATACGCAGTTTTTGATTCCACGTATGATCTTTCGGACATTTATAAATAGCAAAGCGGTATATGTTTTTTCCATTGGCGTTATGCCTACGAATATTCGTATCAGTAAATAGGGTAGTACGTCCGCAATTTTTACAATATTTTTCGATTGTGTGTTGCTGATTTTCATATAAACTCCAAGAAAGTTGTACTTTCTGCATTTTCCTTCACCTCTTATAGTAGTGGCAAAGAAACGTAATACAGCTATTTGGATGTCTTGTAGTATGAAGACATGAGAAAAAGACAAAAATAAAAGGAGGTTCCCCAAAGAGGAACCTCCGTAAACATCATACTACAGATGCAATACGTTCCTTTGTAATGGGAATGGGCAGACTACTCCCTTGAAAAAGCGTGGTGCTTTTTTGAGAGTAATGCTATCCAATTGCTGGTCCATTACAAAGTAAATGTTGGCATACGTAGATAACGTCCTTTCTATCCAAATAGATTTATTCTTAATTATAACATAAAAAATTGAAAATTCGAAACTCTTATAACAGAAAAACACCAGCTAAAATAGCTGGTGCATACGATAAATTATATAAGTTCAAATAAAAATGAGCGTAACTCTTCTGCAATTTCTTCAGTCATAGAAAATGCGTGCTCTAAGTAGCCTGGTTCGTTTAAATCGTCAGCACCGATAATTGCAAATTTATTACTTTGCATATCAAGTACAATTGTTTTACCGTAATGACGATCGGAATATAAAAGCGCTAAATCATGACGCTCATTTTCTCCCATAAAGCTAACGAAACGAGTTTTTGTAGCGACAGTGTCGTCGTACAGAAAGAAACGTTCTTCCATACACATGGCTCCTTTATTAAATATCTAAGTTTAAGTGTGGTTTATGATCTAAATGGTGATGCGTTTTAATGAATCGTACTGTTCTTGTTTTGTAACGCATTACGATAGAGTATGTTTCAGCTAAATCTCCGCCTAGGAATTTCACGCCGTCTAATAACTCACCAGCAGATACACCTGTTGCTGAGAAGATTGCATCATCACCAGATACTAAATCGTCTAACATAAGAAGTTGACGAGGATCTTCTAATCCCATTTCACGACAACGAGCTTCTTCTTCTTCGTTCATTGGAACTAAGCGAGCTTGCATTTCACCTTCAAGGCACTTTAATGCTGCTGCAGAAATAACACCTTCTGGAGCTCCGCCAATACCTACGAATAAGTCGATACCCGTTCCAGGTAGTGCTGTTGCGATTGACGCACCAACATCACCGTCACCAAATAATTTTACGCGTGCACCTTTTGCACGAACACGGTCAATAATATCTTGATGACGCTCACGTTCTTGAACGATAACTGTTAGATCACGAATCTTTTTATTGTTAGCTTCTGCTACAATTTCAATTGTTTTTTCAATTGGATCATCTAAGCTAATTTTACCAGCTGCTTTTGGACCAACCGCGATTTTTTCCATGTACATATCAGGAGCATGAAGAAGGTTCCCTTTGTCTGCGATTGCAATAACTGCCATTGCATTTGCAAGACCTTTTGCAACGATGTTTGTACCTTCTAATGGGTCAACGGCGATGTCTACTTCTGGACCGTTACCTGTTCCTAGTTCTTCACCAATATACAACATCGGTGCTTCATCAAGTTCTCCTTCACCGATTACAACTGTACCTGCCATGTTTACTGAATCAAACATATCACGCATTGCTGTAGTTGCTGCATCATCTGCTTCGTTCTTCTTTCCGCGGCCCATCCACTGTGCGGATGCTAATGCTGCTGCTTCTGTTACACGGACAATTTCTAGTGCGAGTTCACGTTCCAAGATTTCATTCCTCCAATTTCAAAAATCATACAAATATAACTATAACAAATAACGGAGAAAAGGTGAATTCGAAAAATTGTCGATTTTTTCAGAAGAAAGCGTTACAATTAAAATGTAAATGCTTTAATTTCCAGGTAGGTGACATTCATGTATTTTGTAGACAGAAAGAAAATAGAACAAATGCTAGTATGTTTAGAACGAGCAACAAGTACATTTCAAGAGAAAAAGATATATGAAACCGAGTTTGAATTTTACGCATTAGAGCGCATAGCCCATCTTATTATTGATACTGTATTAGATGTAGGAAATGCGATGATTGATGGATTTATTATGCGCGATCCAGGAAGCTATGAAGATATTATTGATATTTTAATGGATGAGCGAGTGATAAGTGAAGAAGATGGACAAGGGATGAAAGAAATTATCCTTCTTCGAAAAATGCTTACGCAAGATTATATTCAAATGAATCATGATGAATTATATAAGACGATTCAAAAACATATTGCAGTGGTAGAAAAATACCCAGCAAATATTCGCAGTTATTTAGAAAAGGAATTAGGACCTGTATCTGCATTTGTACCAGAATAATTATGCTTATAAGATCCCCAGAGAATGCCTTTTGGGGATCTTATATTGTATGTGAGAAAGAAAAGGGAGAAGGGTGAAGTATGGGGGAAGCACGTACTACGAAAGACGAGATTGTACAATTGTTGAAAGTAAAGGGAGAGCACACAGTAGCGGAACTAGCTGACGTTTTAGAGATTACAGAAATGGCAATCAGAAGACATTTAAGTAATCTTGAGAAAGATGGACTCATTTATTCTAAGATGGTAAGGCAACATGTCGGAAGACCAACTTATTTGTATGGATTAAGTGAAAAGGGAGAAGATACATTCCCGAAAGAGTATAAGCAATTTGCGATTGATATGCTAGAAGATTTAGCTCGGATGGGCGATGAAAAAATACTTCAATATGTTTTAAAAGAAAGAACGAAGCGTATGGAAGAACAGTTGCAAAAGCGAGTGAGTAATCAAAAGAATTTAGCATATAAAGTGCAAGAGATAGCAGCTATGCAAGAGAAAAATGGTTATATGGTTCAAATAAAGAGAGATGGAGAGAAATCTTTCGTAATTGAAAAACAAAACTGTCCGTTAAAAGAAATTGCAGAGAGATTTCCGCAAGTATGTAAAGATGAAAAAGAGATGTATAAGCGTTTATTTACGAACGCAGATGTGAAAACGCTAGCAAACATGTGCGAGGGCGATTGTAGTTGTTCTTACCAAATAAAAGAGAAAAAATGAACGTTATGGGGCGCTTTAAGGTAAAGCGTTTTTTTCTTTGTAAAAAGCGGGTAATATAAGAGTGGTATGATAAGGTGAGAACGTTAGCATAAAAGGAGAGACATAATCGATGTATAAAGGTTACTTAATTGACTTAGACGGTACGATGTATCGCGGGGAAGAACAAATTGAAGAAGCAAGCGACTTCGTCAAAGCATTAGGAGAGCGCGGCATTCCATATTTATTCGTTACGAATAACTCAACTCGCAAACCAGAACAAGTGGCAGAAAAGCTTGTTCGTTTCGATATTCCAGCGAAAGCGGAGCAAGTATTCACAACGAGTATGGCGACTGCGAACTTCATTTATGAACGTAAACAAGATGCAACTGTATATATGATTGGTGAAGAAGGCTTACACGATGCACTTGTGGAAAAAGGATTTGAACTTGTGGATGAAAATCCTGATTTCGTTGTTGTTGGTTTAGATCGTGACATCACATATGAAAAATTAGCAAAAGCGTGTCTTGCTGTGCGTAACGGCGCGACGTTTATTTCTACAAATGGAGACATTGCCATTCCGACTGAGCGCGGATTGTTACCAGGTAACGGCTCATTAACATCAGTTGTAGCAGTATCAACAGGTGTGGATCCAATCTTTATCGGAAAACCAGAATCAATCATTATGGAACAAGCTTTAAAAGTTCTTGGCATAGAAAAAAATGAAGCATTAATGGTTGGGGATAACTATGATACAGACATTTTAGCAGGAATAAATGCTGGTATGCATACCCTTCTTGTCCACACTGGAGTCACAACTGTGGAGAAGTTAACAGAATATGAAGTACAACCAACGCAAGTTGTGCATAACTTGACGGAGTGGATTGAGAAGATGTAATGAAAAACAGGTAACCGAAGAGGTTACCTGTTTTTTTTATTAAAACGCACGATTCACAACATCTTTAACTTCTTCAAGATATTGTTTACGCACACCATCATCCACAGAAGGAACACTAGTATAGAATGTGTGCTCAATTGTTTCAATGCCTGTAAATTCAAAAATACCAACATCCACTGTTTTCTTCATTGCGTCAAACATCCCGCNAAACATCCCGCCTGCTGTGTATGCTTCTTTCGTATTGCCCATTGTAGATAATAACAATCCTTTTTTACCGCTTAATAACTTTTCAATGCCGTTTTCACCGTAAGCATAAGCGAATCCATGGCTAAATACACGGTCAACGTATCCTTTTAAAATAGCAGGAAGTCCCGCCCACCAAACTGGATAAATGAATGTAATGCTATCAGCCCAAGAGATATGCTCTTGCTCTTCTTTAATATCTTCTGGTGTGTTTCCTTGAGAAAATGAGATGAAATCGGAAGCGCTTAATACTGGATTGAAGTTTAATTCGTATAGATCGCGAACGCGTACTTCATGACCTTTTTCTTCTAATTCACTTTTTACCGTTTCTAAAATTGCATGGTTGAAGCTTTCTGTATTTGGGTGTGCATAAACGATTACATGTTTCATTGTTCTTCCTCCTATTTTGTGGATATGTGAATAGTTATTTGTATATATGTAACCATTATGGTTACTCCTTTTATGGAAGTCAAGTAATACATATGTATAAAAAGACGCTCAAAAATCGCCTTTTTATACCCCGCTCATACAAAGTACAAAGAAGACAAATAAAATAATGACAAGACCAATGCCGAAGTTAAATACGAGAGTGCTATCCATATATGTAGCCTCCTTGTTTGAAAGTAAAAAGCACTCTAGTTAAGAGTGCTTTTTTATTTTGAATCTACTTTATAACTTTTAGAAAGTGATTCATGCTTGTAATGATTTACATTATTTTATGTATTTATACTTTGAAATGAGTAAGTCCTTGTGGGATATAGAAAAAAAGACACTCTTTCGAGTGTCTTTTAAGATGACAAAATGTGCCAATTGCTTGAGGTTGATAAGACGCTAATTTCCGTGTTAGCGCCTTTTCTTTAATCAAGAAGTGTAGCAACAGCGATTCAAATAAATTGTACCATTTGTTTAATTGTGGTGCGTATGCAATTGTGCATATTTTAATCATGAGGTAGGTAATGAACTGTGAATAATTTGAAGTGATTTATTTACGATTTCTTCTGCGGCATATATGCCGATTGCGTCTGTTTTTAAAATATAGGATTGTAAGTTATCATGCATTGCTCCTAACTCACCATGAAGTGGTGCGAAGGCATGGTTCGCCTTTTCAAGCATGCATAAATCAAGTAAAGAATCCCCAGCTGTAATAATCGTATCTATTTGCAAAATTTCTTTTATATATTGCACGGCATCCCATTTGTTAATTGGTTTTGGTACAAAGTATAGCTTCCTACCTTGAAGTGAATGATTCCAGCCTTGTTTGTCTAACCAGGAAGTGAAGGATGATAATTCATCATAAGGAATGTTCTCCCGTTTAATGATGCAATAATGGAATAGATCATCGGCTGTTTTTTGTGATATAACCCAATCTTTATGAGCAATTTGTCCAAATTCCTTTAGTATGTCGTTTCTCTCTATACATTCAACCGATAGTCTTTCTTTTACTGTCCTGTTCCAAGTACCATCTTGTTTACCGTTATGAAGGATATTACCGCCGTTACTTGTAATGGCGTATTCGGGAATGATTTCGTTTTGGAATAAAGTAATACGCTGAAACTGCTCAATAGTTCTTGTTGTAACTGGGATGAAATGTGAGTGCAGTTGTAATTTTTTTAGTAGTGAAATGGTTTTATGTGATATGAAAGAAATTTCTTTCCCATCTAAAGTTTCAATGAGTTGAATTGATTCATCTTCTATAGGGGCACGAAACGATTTCCGGGAATAAATAAGCGTTTGATCAAGATCACTGGCGAAAATCATAACGTTTCCCTCCTAAGAGGCTTAATGAGCCCGCAACATGAATAAGTCATATTCTCATAGATTTCAATAGGGACATTCTTTTCTTTAGCGAGAAGTAAAATATGCTTTAAATCGGGATTGTTTTGCTTACATATTAAAATTTTCCACGGTATTCTCCGGAGTAATACGCGAGTTGTTTCACCGACTCCTGGTTTGATTAAGTTAATATCGTCAATTTCAAAGTGACTTTGGATAGACTGTATATCTTTTAATCCTTGCCAAGAGGGATCAGTGTAAGTTGAAGTAATATAACGTAATTGATTATCTATATGAGAATGAACAGAAGGGAATAAATCTGTCACCTCATCAATGAAGAAATTTGATAAGTCTTCTTGTTCTAGCTCTTTATAATATTTAACACCATGAAAATCATATGGACCAATGTAGGTATCATTTAGTACAGTGCGGCTAATGAGTCCAGAGACGGTTGCATTTAAGCAAGCGCTAGGAATAAGAAAATCTTCACGTGTACCGTAAATTGAAGTACAGTAACCGGGATCAGCAAGCACAGCCATACAATGAGAAATGTGTGTATTATTTCGTTCGTTAAATGTGTGTACTGCATATTCTAATTCTTTTTTTATTGCACCTTTCCCAGTCCATCCATCAATGAATTGAATTGTTTCTTTAGGGTGATGTTCCAAAATATAATGGAGTGCATTTTCATCAATACCGCGTCCGCGAACAATAGAAATACAATAGTGAGGTACATCAAGGTTGTATTGATAGCGTATGTAGCGTTTTATAAGAATGCCAATAGGTGTACCAGCACGAGCTAATGAAACGAGGACAAGGTTAGTTCCTTTAGTCTGTATAATTTGTTCGGCGACAACTCCAACAGCGATGGCTAGTTTGTGTTTGTATTGTTGCAGAGAAGAAAAGAATAAATCCATATACGCTTTAGATGGTTTATATTCCATTGGTAACATTTCAGAATAATGTGTGCCAGCTTGAATTGCTTGTTCTCTAGTTTCTGTGGAACTTTCTTTCATTAAATCACTAATATCTTTTAATAGAAAAATAGCATCATTTGGATCATAACTACTAATGTGAGAATTTACTTTTACCATAATTATCAACCTTCCTTTTCTATGCTATTTGAAAATGAGACGATATGAATAAAAGGAATAACTGTTTGTAACTGCTGTAGAAGAGGAGATAGGGCTTCTTCTCCTAAATCACGTTCAATAAAAACAAATACTTCATCGTAATCATGAGGTGAAATATTATAAAAGTAATTTGTAATAGTAGAATCTTCAGGACTTGGATATGAGAAATGATTATGAATGGCGTAGTTCACATCATTTGAAACAGGATGGATAGGGCTTCTTGTTGTAGATTGATATAAAATATTTTCACCCATTTCAGCAGCAATTTTCATTGGGATATACATAAATTCACCCGTTCCGAGGCAGAGTGTTCGTTTTCCAATTCTTTCTCTTTTTAAAGTTTTTCCTGCTTCTTGAGCGAAAGAATGAATGTGCTGTTGTTCATATGCTGAAATGCCAAATCGCCCAGTATATTTTATATAATTTGATGTATAGGGTAATTTTGGGCAGGTAAGGGTATGTTTTTTGAAATCAGGTTTTGTTTCTTCAATTTGAATATCTGTTTTGGCAATATTCAATGGTTGGCCAGTTGTATGAATAATGCCTTCTAATAAAGAAATAACATGAATCTTAATTTGAAGTTCGTCTTCTAATTGTTTAAATTGTCTTCTATTAGTATGAGAACGCCAGTCTAATAAAGAAGCAATAATATATTCTTCTCGTGGGAATTTATTTTGAATCGATCTAATAATATTTAATGCTGTTTTTCCTGTTGTCATCTCATCATCTACGAGAACAATAGGATTGCTGTTTTGAAAAAAGCTTTCATCCACATAACAACGGTGCGATGTTGCATGAGAATGTTCTTCCTCAAATGTAATGACAGATTCTAGGTGGGGTATCGATTCCCTAGTTGTATGTACATACTTTGCATTTTGAAAGCATTGAAACATAGAATGACCAAGTGCTGTCGCTGTCTCAGCGAATCCGATGAACAAAACTTCTTCTTGCAGAGGATATTGATAACGAAATACTTCCTCTGGGATTTCATGAATTTCTAATGAAATGAGATTTAAAATTTCTTTTTGAAATGGATGAGAAGTATTATGTAGCATTTCCATATATCTTGTAGCGAGAGCAAATCCACTTGATAGAGAGACTGCAGGTTTAATAGGAAGATGCTTTCCAAGGATTGTACTCACAAATAAAAAACTACGTTTCTTATTTATTCTAGCAGCCATTTGAAAAAGATTGTCTAGCGCTAAGTTATATGGATTATCACGTACTTCTACATGAACTTGTATATTATTTAAAACGTTATACGTGTTGCTTTGCGTTTGTAATAAGGAGATCGGTGAATTGTTTGTTTTCATGTAGCACCCCATAAATATTAGATTTTAAAATGGTTTTGCGAGCCCAGCCATAATGCGGCTTTACTTCATTCATTTTGTTAGAAAAACTGCTTTTTAGCACTCCATTATACGTATCTGCATTTTGTAAAATTGACCTCGCATCTAAATAATCTTCCATTGTGACAATGTGCATTGCCTGTACAACTTTAATATGAGATGGGTGAATAACTGTCTTTCCGATTAAGCCATTTGCATGGTCAAGTGATACCTCTTGAATGAGCCCTTCTTCATGATCATTAGAAAAATATTCCCATACACATCCTGAAATAATATATTCATTTGTTGCCCTTGAGAAAACGTTAATAATGTCTGAAATACAATCACGGACAACAGTAATATGATAGATAGGTGTGTATTTATTGCGCCGAATACTAAATATACTTGAAAAATCAGTAGCACCAATACGTACATTTAAGATGTAATCGTGATAAGAATCTAGTAAATCTTTTATTTGTAATAATGATTCTGCCCGTGTTTCCTTATACATAATTTCTGGTGATTCTAAAATCGGCATGCCATATAGCGATAATGAGTATAACTCGTTTATACATGCAAGCTGATCGATATAAGTCTTTCCGTTAATCGGTGTGAATTTTGGAAAGACAAAACCACATAAACAATGAACAGCACTACCTAATTCAGTAACAATTGTCTTCATTTGACTTGGCTGTCGAACTCTAATAAAAAGAAGTGGGATGTCTGCTTGATTTAGTATGTTGGCACTGACTAAGTTGGCTATTTGCTGTATTTGAACGACGATGTTTTGCTCTGCAAGTTTTACTTCTTCATCGCTGATAGCGTCCTCTAGACAAAGAATAATTGAGGTAGCATCCACATGTTTCTTTCTAATTATATCTTCCGCAATCGTTTCTTTCGTGCCAGGAGTATATAGTGTAGCGCCTAGTGCGTAAGCTAGTTGTTCTTTTCCTATATTTTTTGAAAAACTAAGAGGTTCTTTATAGAAAAAATTTTGCCGTTCTTCTGAGGAGAGATAAGAAAAGTAATTCAAATTGTCACCACCTTATTTGTAATGATTCTGTTTAATCGTAACATAATAAGAAAAATCTTCCATAAAATGAAGCGAGAAATTAAAAAAATATATTGAGAAAGATGAATTATAAGATGAATATCGAATATTGTTAATAGAAATATAATAGGGGGAAAGAGAAAGTGGATATACATAAGTTAACAGAGGAAGAAGCAAATGAGATAAATACGTGGGCGTACGAGGAACCATATAATTTATATAGTTTTTCAGGCGAGAAAGAAGTAATAAGAGAATTATTAGATGGAACTTATTATGGCTGTTGTAACGATCAAGAAGAGTTCATCGGCTATTTTTGTTTTGGAGAAAATGCACAAGTACCAGGTGGAAGAGATGCTAATTTATATGGTGGAGAAGATGTGATTGATATCGGACTTGGCATGAAGCCAGATTTAACAGGGAAGGGAATGGGAGAAATGTTTTTTCAAGCTGGAATAGCGTTTGCTGCTAAGGAATTTAATTCGAAGATGTTTCGATTAAGTGTAGCAACATTTAATACAAGAGCGATTACGTTATATAAAAATATCGGATTTAAGCAAGGGTCTATTTTTTTGAGTCGTGGAAGAGAATTTATGCTTATGGAATACGAAAGACCGTCAGCATGAAACTGACGGTCTAGAAAACATTATTATTCCGAGTGATCAGCTCGGTGCGCTAAACGGCTTGAGGCAGCGGCAGCAATTCCGCCAACGATATCGTCAAGGAACGTGTGCACTTTTCCAGTTGATTTATCATTTAAGTATTCTAAAATACCAGGTTTTAATTTATCGATATATCCAAAGTTCGTGAAACCGATAGATCCGTATACATTCACGATAGAAAGTGCGATAACTTCATCAATTCCGTATAAGCCTTCATCACGTTTTACGATATCTTGTAACGGCTCACTTAGCATTCCTTTTTCAGCAAGAACATCGAGTTCGATACCTGTAATCAGTGCGTTTTGTACTTCACGTTTTGATAGTACACGTTCTACATTATAACGGCATTCTGACATCTCTAAATTTGGATGATATTTTTTTTGAAGAAAATGAACAAGTTCAGCAATATCGTCAATTGTTACACCGCGTTCTTGTAATAGTTGTAATGCTCTTTCTTGTAGTTGATTTGATTCTTTCATGTTTATCACCTTTTTTTCTTTTTAGTATTTGTATACGTTTCGTTGCTTTATCATGTGCATAGGAATGAAAGGCGAGCACAAGCTCATATATATAAAGAAAAACCATAGGTGGCGACTGCGATGATTCAGCATATTTATGAGCATTATCACATGCATGTTAAAGAATTAATCCCCCTTGGCCCCTATAAAAGCTTTTGGATTCGCAACAAAATTTATGTACTTGTTCCAATTGGAGAAATGGAGGAAGAAGTACTTGTAGAGATGAAAAAGCTCAGTGATTATATGAACCAGCAAGGGGATATAACTGTAGCGACTTTCGTTCCGACTATACACGGCTACTATGTAAGTGAGATAGAAGAACAAAATTACTGCTTATTAAAAGGTATGCGCACGTTAGAACGACATGCTATGTCATTAGGAAGTGAGCTTTCTATATTCCATAAACGAGGTGCATTCTTTCCAGAAGAAATTGAGCAATTAAGCCGTATTGGTGAATGGAAAGCGTTATGGGAAAAAAGGCTCGATCAATTAGAAAAGTTTTGGCAATCACAAGTGATGAACCACCCTTCAGATGTATTCGATCAATTGTTTATTGAATCCTTCCCGTATTACTTAGGAGTTGCAGAAAATGCAATTCAATATGTTGTCGATACAGAAATGGATGATACGCCGCAACTAACGGATGCAGCAACAATTTGCCAAGAACGATTCACACCTTTATTATGGCATCAAACGAAGCGGCTCAAACTTCCTTTTGATTGGGTGTATGATCACCCAACTCGAGATATGGCAGAATTAATTCGCTATATGATGATAGAAAAAAAGAAAGACTGGGAGCAAACAATAATTCAATTTGTTACAGATTATGAACGTAATTATTCGCTATCCTCATTTGGCTGGCGCTTATTATTTGCAAGGCTCTTGTTCCCGCTGCACTATTTTGAAACGGTCGAACGATATTACCAAACTGGAAACGAAGAACAAAAAAGCATATATAGAGATCGCTTAGAAGCCATTTTACACGATGTGAACCGCTCAGAGCAATTTATGAAGCATTTTTATGGCTCACTTCGTTTACCAGTAGATAAGCTTGGGATTAGAAAATTAGATTGGCTATCTTAAACGTATAAAAAAGAGACCGCTGGAGGTCTCTTTTTTATACCACAATTTTATGTAATACATTATGCCCCTACCTGTTGATCTGTACATATATTTAAAACGAATTGATGTTTTTCGAGTTTTTCATTTACTTTACCCAATAATTCTTGCTGGATTTCTTTAAATAAAAATTGATAGCTTGTATTCCATGTTGGTATAACGGATGAAAGGCCTAATAAATACTCTTTTTTCTTTTCTAGTTCTTGAATTGTTAAAAAAGTGTTCCCCATTTTTGGCATGTGTCATCCCCCTATGTTTTCTTACTGTATATGTGTGAACGATTCACTATATAGTATTAATTATCGCATTTTTTGAGAAGGATTTCCAATTTTGTTTTATGATGTTAACGGATAAATGTGATTTGAATAAAAAAAGGAGACCAAATTTGGTCTCCTTTTAGAAGGCGATTCTGAACGAGCCGCTTCTGCTTTTAGATTAATATCCAGCTCCAGCGGCTAAAATGTTCGGTGGCTTCGCTTCTTCCGCCGAGGCAAAAAGCGCCTCTATGTCAGAAGCTCCATCCTCCTCACATTTTGAACGAGCCGCTTCTGCTTTTAGATTAATATCCAGCTCCAGCGGCTAAAATGTTCGGTGGCTTCGCTTCTTCCGCCGAGGCAAAAAGCGCCTCTATGTCAGAAGCTCCATCCTCCTCACATTTTGAACGAGCCGCTTCTGCTTTTAATTATCCAGCTCCAGCGGCTAGAACAGTCGGCCATTTCGCGCCTTCCTGTGAGGCAAAAAGCGCCTCTTCGTCAGGAGCTCCAATGACCTCCTGTTCTGAACGAGCCGCTTCCGCTTTTAGATTAAAATACTTGTTCTACTTCGATAACGCCTGGTACTTCTTCAAGTAACGCGCGCTCGATACCAGCTTTTAGTGTGATTGTAGAACTTGGGCAGCTTCCGCATGCACCCATAAGGCGTAGTTTTACGATACCTTCTTCAATGTCTACTAATTCAACGTCTCCGCCATCGCGAAGTAAGAATGGACGTAATTTATCTAATACTTCTAATACTTGTTCTTGCATATGTGGGTTTTCCATTTTTATCGACTCCTTTCATCAGTTTTATTATAATCAAGATAGAGGGGAAAATCTATTTTTTCTCTTCTTGTTTTATTGTCGAAATATTGTATCATGTTTTTTCAGTATAGGGGTATGGAATAAGTTTGTAAAATGATGTGCTTATGTAATAAGACATCTGAATATACTGTTGGAACAAGAAGTGGGGGAGAAGAAATGGTTAATGTGCAAGTGTATGGGACGAAAGTAATTTGTGCGAGCTGCGTCGGAATGCCATCTTCAACAGAAACGTTTGAATGGTTACAAGCGGCAATTGGTCGTAAATATGAAGGACAAGAAAATAAATTTAATTTCGAGTATATTGATTTTCAAGAAGAACAAGAAGATGAAGATAAGAAAGCATTCGCTGAGCGCGTAGTGGAAGAAGATTTATTTTATCCGGTCGTTCTTATAAATGGAGAAATTGTTGGAGAAGGAAATCCTCGCTTGAAGGATGTTTACGAAGAAATCGAGAAATATTTATAAAACAAGAAGTCTTTGCGAATTTGCAAAGGCTTTTTTTATTGGAGGGATAGATGTGAAAAATGGAGTGAAGCATGCGTTACCAACGGAAGTACAACAGTTAATGGAGCGGTACACAGTAGAATTAAAAGAAATTTTTTTAGATGAAAAAATAGTCGGGGTATATATTTACGGATCCATCGCACTAGGTGCATTTCATAAGGAAACGAGTGATGTTGATTTTGTTACAGTGATAAATGATTCCGTGAATGAAGCTGAAAAACAGCAGATTGTGGAACTACATAAGAAGCTTAGTGATAATACACTAGGTAAAAGAATGGATGGTATGTATATTCCGCTTGTTGATTTAGGGAAATACAATGATGAAATAAACGAGTATGTGTATTGTGCAGATGGTAAAGCTAATGTTGGTCATTGGGACATTAATGCGGTCACATGGTGGACGTTGAAAAATCAAGGCATTACAGTTACCGGAAAAGAAGCAGAAGATCTTCCGTTGCAAATACAATGGAATGATGTAGTAAATACGATGAAATATAACGTAGAACAGTACTGGAGTGAAAAGGCGAAGAAGCCATATTTATTTTTTATAGAAGATTGGATAGAATCAGCTGTCGTTACGATGGGACGTATTTTATATACACTAGATTATAAAACAATCGTTTCAAAAGATAGAGGATTGCAATACTTGTTAGAAAGTTCAGCGGAAGAATGGGAGCTTTTATTAAAAGAAGTAGAGCGAATACGGCACAATCCAAAAGAAAAGCGAATGCTCTCAAGGTGGAGAAGGGCAGATATGACGAAGAGGTACTTACTGCATTTAATTGAGACGTGTAGAGAGAAATGGTAGTAGCTTTTTATTTTGCATAATTTCATTTGCAAAAATGTCCTATATAGTTGAGGTAGGACTTATAATAAGTCCTATTTTTTGAAAAATTAAAAATAGATTAACGAAATGTGGAATTAAAGTTATGAAATAACAAATTGTAACCCCCTGTTTTTATTTAACAAATCTAAAAATTAAATCATCCCCTAAACACCTTACTTCCTTGCGAATAATGAGTTACTATTAATATATCTATATAATACATTTAGTATTGAACAAGACAGAAGGAGACATGTTATGGGATTTTTAGAAGTCGTAGGGAGTTTGTTATTTTTTGCATCACTTGTTTTATTAGTAATTTCATTAGTAAGTAAAATTAGAAAAAAACCAGCAAAAATATGGATAAAAAGAGCTATTATTTCATTTGTATTAGCAATGGTAGTATTAGGATTTAATGTCTCATTTTTAGGTGGAATAGCGGTAATATTTTTCTTTATGGGCTTATATGGTTTAGCTAAAATCATTCAACTATTGGTTAAAAAGAAAGATGGTAAAAAGAAATTTGCTATTCTTATGGTCATAGGATTTGTAGGATACTCTATTTTTGATAGTTCTTTTTTATTAAATGCAACTTACAATAAGCCTGCTGAAAAAGTTGCAAATGCAAAACAAGAAGAAAAGAAAGAAGAAAAGAAAGAAAAGGTTACATACAAGAAATATGGTATCGAAGAAATAAAATCGATGTTTACAGTCGGAATGACTAAAGAAGATTTTTCTAATAAAAAAGAAGAAGCAAGTCTTAATAATCGCTCCTTTGAAGATTACGAAGGATATTCTGTATACACTTTCAATTCCTCTGAAGGTAAAATAGCGGCTGTTGTTTTAAATAAGACTGCTGTTACAAAGATTGAAGTTTTTGATAATGAGGATTCTATTGCAAACTTTATTAAAGAGGAAGAAGTTAGAATTAAAGAAGAGCAAAGGATTATTAAAGAAAAAGAGCAGGAAGAGTTAAAGAAAAAACTTGAAGAATCATACAATAATAGTAAACAAAAACTAGAAGGATCTGGAGATTCTGTTACAAGTAAAATTAATTTGAATTCAGGTTTAGCATTCTTTGAGTTTACCAATCAAGGTTCAAGAAACTTCATCGTTCATCTAAAAGATTCTTCGGGTACAGCTACTCAATTATTAGTAAATACTATTGGGAGCTATAAAGGAACAGTCCAAACAACGGTTCCTTCATCTGGAGAGTACTATTTAGAAGTGAAATCAAGTGGAGGTTGGAGTAGCTCGGTAACCCAAAAGGCTTCTCCAAATAGAGAAAAAGCACCAGGCACAGTTAGCGGTCATGGGGACGATGTGGTATTTATCGAAGTACCAAGTGGTAACCACATAATTAAACTTAAACATACGGGCTCAAGAAACTTTATTATTAAAGTGAATGATAAAAACTTGCTTGTTAACAAAATTGGAAGTTATGAGGGCTCAGCTTCTCAAGTATTCCAAGACACAGGAATGTATAGCTTTGGTGTTAAAGCTGACGGAGATTGGAGCATTACAATAGAATAAAAAAAGCGGTCATAGGGATATGACCGCTTTTTTTATTTGAATGAGATTATAATCAATACAATTTATAGAAGTAATAAAGCATCGGAATTTCATTTGAAATTTCACCTTAAAAAAATCGTTTACTGTTATTTCATGTTGTTACATACCGTAAAAGTACTTTACAAGGAATGAGAATTCGACAGATAATATAAAAAAATATGTAGGCGGGGAAGCGGATGAGTAAATATAAATTACATATAGATAAAGAACAACTATGGAAAGGCTGGGTTTTAAATTCGATTGCCCATGCAATTAATGTAGCGCATTGTCCAGATTTCTCACATGAAAGTTCATGGGATGGATTTAACTATAGTATGCAAAATACTCAAGGCGGACAAGGGACAATTACGTTTCATCCGAATTACACGATCGTATGTCTTCAAGATGTGAATAGCGAGAGAATTGATGAGTGGATTGATGCGAAAGATTATTTTGAAGGGGCACCTTCGGAAGTAATAGATATTGCGAAAGAAGAAGCACTTCAATACGTATTAGAAGAAGTAGAAGGCGAAACAGTTCCTTTTATTACAACTGCATTTTGGATTGAGGATAGCGGTGCGTATTCAATTGATTCATTTGAAGAGATGGAAGAGCACGGCGGATTCTTATTAGAAATTCCATTACTTGATACAGAATCAGCAATAGAAAGACTGGAAGAAGAGTATGAACTGACAGAGGAACAAATAGAGCTTTTACAACTCGTGTATAAGAAAAAAATCCAAAGTCCAAATGAGGAAATTAAGTTGTCTAAAGAAGAAATAGCAATGATTGGAACGGAAGATAGCGAAGGATTGGAAGTTAGTAAGGAGTCATTTGAAGAAATGAATATTACTTGGGAGTTGTAGGATAGGATATAAAATTGTGATAAAGCAAAATGTGAAATCATATTGCACTTTCTACTAGTTTTTTTATATACATATCAATTTCATGAAAGAATACGAGCTCTTTTTCCTCGGTATTCAGATGCACGGAGCAATGTAAATATTGCTGTAAATAGCGATTAGCTTGTTCGTACTGTTTTAATTTGGAGAAAGAAAAACAAGTAAGAAGCAGAAACGCTTTTTCTCGTAATATTGAAACGACAGCTAGTACCGGAGTAATGGAATGTATATTCATTTCCACTAGATTTTCATAAGACGCTCACGTTTGAAACCAGTCGAAAATAGTAGAAAGGTAATTCGGAATAGCGATAGTTTCATGTGAAACATTATGCAATAACTGGTTCTGTTTGATATGCATAGGCTCTATTCTCGTTTGTAGAATGCAATCGAATATTGAAATGTTTTCTTTTAATTGTAATTGGTCCGTAATAAGCTGCGGGAGACCGATAGGGTGGACTCCTATATTTATATAGAATTCATCTCCAAACTGGCTTTTTTGTATGTTAATGAGCTTATAAAATCCGTTTTCAGCTTTGAAAAATGTATGTCTTTTTTTCTTAAAGCCGAGTGGTTTTAAAGTGGCGTGTAAATTTGTAATGAAATCTTGATCCTTTTTAGAGCGAGACTTATTCCTCGTCATATTCATACGTAGTTAAGTTTTGTAAGAAACTTTCAAAGTTAGGTGCTAATTCAATAATTTCCTCAAACTCATTATCGATAAATATAACTGGAGGATTTTCAGCTACATTTCGATAGTCTAATGCAATCCATGTATGTCCATCACCAGATAAAAGTACGATATTATCAGGCATTTCCCATTCTCGAATTAAATAGCGACTCTCTAAAATACTAGATTCATTTTCATCAAAAGAAATACCATATAAACCAGATACATTAACGTGATCGTCTGCCCAAGAATTTGGCTTTGAAGTAGGGTGAGTATCAAGACGAAGAGTTCCCCCATTTTGTTCTTTTAGAAGGTTTATGTATGATTCTGGAAGCTTTACGTTCAGTACCTCTTCTGCTTTTTTGATTAGTTCGTCGTTAATGGGTGCTAGTTTTAAATAGTCATCTTCTGCCCAAATTGTACTCTTCATATTCGGTCACCTCAAATAATAGTTTTAAGAATCTTATGTCATATATTATAGTTAGTTTAGATAACGCGCAATAGAGGGAGAAAATAATGAAAAAGTTTCAAATCGAACTAAATAAACTGCCAACAGAAAATGTCGGAGAAATAGTACTTAGTATAGATGAGAGTATTGTATTTCAAGAAAAGACGGACATAATAGACCCGATTTGTCAGTTGTTTGATGCTTGTATCGAGGTTTTTAAATATGATGACGCTACAATTTTCTTAAATGAATATGAAAAAAAGATGGAATTTAAGAAGAAAGATGGGGAGTTTCTCATTATTAATCAGAGAGGCAAGAAGTTAGCTAGTGTTGATAGCGAGCAATTTTTACGAGTACTCTTTTCGTTTCTTAAAAAGGAGATAGGGCAGATTTACATGAGTGGAGTTGATTCTTTTCGAATCAAAGATGCTTACCATAGAATGTTAGGAATTGATCCATTTGTTCCTAAACTTGTAAATGGAAATGATGAAATTATGTATCGAACTTATCATTCTACAAGTGACAAGTATGAATTAAAATGGAAGTATTTAAAAGGGAGAGAGGTTGACCCGATATTTACTCCGGTACTATCTCATGATAAGAAGAGTATCTTTTATGTAGAGGGAAATAACCACAGAATTCGTAAACTCGATAGTGAAACGAAAGAAGAAATTTGGCAGTGCCATATTCCAATAGTAGAAGATTGTAATTGCATAACTGTGAATGGTGTCACAATTATTTGGTATGCGAATCGATTTGGAGAAAGTATGGCGAAATTGTACGCTATTTCATCAAGTTGTGGGGAGCTTCTATGGGATTTAGAAATAGAAGGGCATATTATACAAGATGTAAAAACTACGGGAGAAGAGTTACCACGTTTACTAGTTATTACACAAGAAGGCTACAATGTTTTATTAGAGCTTGAAAGTGGAGTGAAATTATGGGAAAAGAATGTCCGAGTCGGGGGAGAAATGGCGCAGTGTCATCTTGGCTCAGATTACTATGTGTTAGCAGGAAATTCTTTTGATGAAGATGGGGAAGCTGATGTATATAGTAACGTTGCAATTGCCATTCAATTATTAGACGCTTCTACACTATGGAAACAAATGATGGAAGATTGTAATCCAAATGAACCAGTTACTTTAACTAATGAACATTTTATATGTGTAGCAATAGATTCATTACAAAAGTGGGAATATGGAAAAGAAGGTTGTAACTTAATTTTTGAAAAAGCCTTTGATGAGGTACAGTACTCTTACATTGCATCAATGGAATCAAAAATACTATTAACAAGAACTGAGTATGAATATGAAGATGTAAGTAGACAAATACAATGTTATGACCATAAGAGCGGTCAAAAATTATATGAAGTAAATATGCCTTTTGAAATTGAATTACCTCCATTTCTTACTGGAGAGATGATGGTATTGTCCTTAGGAGAAGGCAGAATTTGCGGTATTAATATTCAAACAGGTAAAGTGATTTGGAACAATACGACTCTACATGATGTTACAAAGGTTCTGTTATATAAAGATGGAGAAATTTACATTGCTACTTCAAATTTAGAATTAATCATACTTGATGCTGAATGTGGCGAAGTGAAAGATATAATTAAACTCCCTAAAAATGTTGTTGTAATAGATTTTATTGTATCAATTGAGGAAGTTAATAATGGACTATTCATTAGTTGTGTAAGTGGAAATATGTTTGAAATAGTAGAAGGCTAATTTGTGAGTTTTCTTAAGTCGAGATGTTTGTTTTAAAATAGTAGTATATATTCACTAAAAAAGATGTATAAAAATGATTTTGATGCATCCTTTTTAGTGAATATATAAAATAATTAACTTGGTGTATTAAAGGTATGATACATGATTATTTTAATATATTTAAAAGTAAAATGAAATAAGAAACAGATAATTGTCGGAATATATTCGATTTCCGTTCATTTTTATGAAATATGTGTACTTTTTGTTAGATTCCTTTATTTTGTACATATACAATAAATGTATATAGAAATAAGAAAAGGATGATGTACGTGAAGGACACTGTTTTACAAGAAACAATTTCTCAGCAAGAATTACATAAAGTTGTTCAAAAAAATACAGCTTATTATGATTTTAAGTGGGGTAAAATAGAAAATCCTGCGCAAGGGAATACATGGAATTGGGTAGCCTTTTTCTTCCCAACCTTTTGGTTAGCTTATCGTAAAATGTATAAGTTATTTATTATATTTGCGTTATTGGCTATACCTAGTATAGTTATACCCCCTTTTATAGATATTCCAGATGGGATTTATGTAACATTTAGTTTAGCTCTTCAATTAGGAATGATGATATTTACTGGATGGCAAGGAAACCGTTTATATTATAAGCATGCTGTTCGTGTTTTTCGTAAGGGAGAAGATGCGTCTGATCATGAGAAGGCGTATTTCTTACAATCAAAGGGCGGCGTTAGTGTAGCTGGTATGATTGGTTTACAGATTATAGTCGGGATTGTGTTTGGTTTAGCTGCGTTAGGGCTGTCCTTTTTACCAACTGAGCCGAATATTAAAAACGTTGTTCGTTCAAGTGATGAAGGGGTTACTTTAGAGATTATGACTGATAATCCAACTTGGAAGTTTGTGAAGAAAGAAAAAGAGTATGACGTAGTAGAGTTTACTGGTTATGATTATACAGAGAAGAAAAATGTGAAAATTAAATTTGCTGTTTATTTCGATGAAGATTATTTCGAGTGGCAAGAGGTATATGAAAATAATAAGAAGTTAAGTGAAGAAGAAGTAGAAGAATATCAAATTTATATTGAAGAAAATAATTGGGGTTTCTAGAGGGAACTCGTTCATTTTGAAAAGAAGAATCTTGTGAAGATTCTTCTTTTGTTTATTAGGGGAGAGAGAAATGATTTCAGCATTAATAGAAGCTCTAATAGGATCTATTAGTTTAAGTACGGGTTTACACACGAAAAAGATTGATGCTAACATACTTTACTTGCAGCAGTATGAGTGGTTTTGAATGATGTATGAAGACGAGAAGTATCGAAAGTTATTTATTACGAACTACAAAGTTCGCTCATATTTACAAAGTAAGCTGAGAGTTCGATTGCTGGTAAAAAATAAAAATGCACAACGAAGATTTTTAAAATTAGTAGAAGAGCAAATGGAAAAAAGGCATACGAATTGAAATTTTGTAAAATACAATAAAAAATGAGAATTTGAGGTAGGGTTGTCAATAACGTGAGACTATGGCACTATAAAGAAATGCTATACAAATTTTATTTATCGAGATGTAAACATCAATTTTGATTTTTACGTATAAATAATGAACGGAGGAAATGAATTTATGGCTACTTTACCAAATTGTCCAAAATGTAATTCAGAATATACGTATGAGGATGGCGTTCTTTTCGTATGTCCAGAATGTGCTCATGAGTGGGGCCAAGACGCAGAAGCTGAAAATAATGATGGTGCAAAAGTTGTAAAAGATGCGAACGGAAACGTTCTTCAAGATGGCGACGCTGTTACTGTTATTAAAGATTTAAAAGTAAAAGGAACTTCTTCAGTTGTGAAGATCGGTACGAAAGTAAAGAGTATCCGTCTAGTTGATGGCGATCACGATATCGATTGTAAAATCGACGGTTTCGGAGCTATGAAGTTAAAATCACAGTTCGTTAAGAAGGCGTAAGACAATAAAAAGAGGGGGCGAATAGCCTCCTCTTTTTATTATGTCACTTTTTGTCGGTAAATCGATATTTCGTGCAAAATCGTTGATATATTCTAAGTTATGATAGATATATTTGAAAAATCGTTGATATATTGCAAGTTATGATAGATATATTGAAAAAATCGTTGATATAATTTCACTCACCGAGAACAGGGCATCATTTACTGAGCGAAAGTTACGATTCACTTCGCATCATAGTCAACCTCTTTCAACTGACATCGCTTATTAAAGAACGTTTTATATCCAAGCTGTAAAAAGATAATGACAGCGAAAGCGGTACTTCCTGAAATACCGAGTATGATAGCGATTTGATATTGAATGGCTGTGAATGGTGATACACCGGATAATATTTGACCAGTCATCATGCCTGGTAAGCTTATAATTCCCATTCCGACCATAGAATTAATTGTTGGTAAAATAGCAGAATCAAAAGCGTCTCGAATGAGCGGAGCAGCTGCTTCTTTCGGTGTTGCGCCGAGCATAAGTGCACCTTCAATTTGACCTCTTTGCGATTTCATATTGTTTAAGAACGTATTTGCGCCGAGAGAAACACCAGTCATGGCATTACCGACTAACATTCCCGTAATAGGGACGATATATTGCGGAGCATACCAAGGGTCATGACCGATAATAACAAAGATAAATAGTAGAAGTGGCCCAATTGATCCAGCGACCATGGAAAGGGCGGCTACTCGTTTTAATTCTTTAGACATTGGGATATTAACTCGTTTATAAATATTAAAAATTGCAAAGGTAGTAATAGAAGTAATGAGAGCAATTGTATAAAATGGATTACTGTTTTCAAATACGTATGTAAGGACATATGCAACAAGTACGAGCTGAATCGTCATACGGAATGTTGCGAGCGCGATTTGTTTTTCACGAGGTATTCCTTTTAATTTTACAAGTCCAATTAAGATAAGGATAAAAATATAGGCAGCCGCCAGTTGCCAAATTTGGAGTTCAATAACGCCCTTCAATAGAGAGCACTTCCTTTCTAGTTGCACCGTTTGTTTTACTAATTTCAATAATGTCGTCTGCAATTTCTTTTGGAAGTTGTTGCGAGTGTGTGATGAAGATAACTGTTTTTTTCTTTTTTCGTGCTAGTTCAGTAAATTGTTTCATAACGCGGCGTTCTGTATCATTGTCTAGTGCTGAAGTGGGTTCATCTAATAAATAGACAGGCGGATCCATAAGTACAATACGAGCAAAGGCAAGTCTTTGTTTTTCACCGCCGGATAATGAGGAGGCGCTATCTTCTAATTGCTTGTCTAAGCTAACGGTTTGTAATGCACTCCGCAGGGCATCATCATTTGGAAATGGTTTTTCAGAAAGACGAAGTCCCGTTAATAGGTTTTCTTTAACGGTTCCATCAAAAATAGGTGGAGTTTGCCCAAGCATAACTACGTCACGACGTAATTGAATAGGCGGATAATCAGAAATTAACTTTCCGTTATATTCAATTGTACCGGATGTTGGAGATTGTAAATCGTTTAACATGCGAAGCAATGTGCTTTTTCCACTTCCACTTTCACCGATAATGCAAGTGATTTTTTCATTTTGAATCTGTAAATAAGGAATGTGTAGGATATCTTTATATATAACGTCTTTTAATATAAACATAAATCGCTCCTTTCTGATTCTATTTATATCGTATCAAAAAAGGGAGGATAAGGGTTATAAAGAGCAACGTTTTTTCTTCATCTTGAGTTTTATTAATAAATTAAGTAAACGATCTAATTCTTGGCTGAAAGAAATCACTTTATTATGAGTTAATCCGTATCGTTCAACGAGATAGATTAACTCTTTCTTTTTCGCTTCTATTCGATTGTTTAGTTTCGATAAGTTCATAAGTTGAATGTAATGCCTCCTACAAAAGTATTTATCACATAAAAAATAAGACCGAATGAATTCGGTCTTAAAGGAAATAATAAGACAACTTACAAATAGCATACACTGTTTATCAATAGTTTTTAATATAAAAATGAAAAATAAATCATTATACATATTGAGAAAGATGTGTCTGATAATTTTTAAAAACTGATGCAAAGAGGCTGTCTACATAGTAGACAGCCTGTAAGATATTAACCCTTATGATATTTGTACATCCAAAGTAGACCGGATTTTAATAATCTTGGTACACGTCCCATTAATGGTTGGTTTGCAAGTAAACCGAAGCCATGCTTCTTACCAAGAGAGCCGAGAACACCTTTTAATTTGATTATAGGTAGTTCGTCAGGAAGTGGTTCATTGTTCCAACGTTTTAATAATATTTGGACAATTTGCTCTCCTTGACCTTCAGCAAGTTGGGCAGATGGAGCGTGTGGAAGTGCTGCGCAATCTCCTACAACATACACGTGCTCGTTATTTGGAATATTATGATATTTAGTTAAGACAACCCGTCCGCTACCATCTTGTTCAACTGGAAGGTTTCGAACAACTTCATTTGCTTGAATACCAGCTGTCCAGACGATTGCATCACATTCAAGTGGTTCATCGTGGTTATACACAATATTTGGTTCCACTTTTGTAATGTTAGAGTTTCTTATAATAGTAACTTTATGTTTTACGAACCATTCTTCTACGTATCTACTTAATTTCTCTGGATACGGGAATAAAATTCTATCTTTTCGATCAAATAAATAGATTTTTAAATCAGAACGGCTTTCGCGAAGTTCACTGGCAACTTCCACACCACTTAAGCCAGCGCCAACGACAGCTACTGTTGCATTTGGTTCTAGACTATTTAATTGTTCATATGTCTTACGTGTTTGTTCAATCGATTGTAGGCTATGTGTATATTCTTTCGCCCCAGGAACGTTATGATATTTATCCTCACAGCCAAGACCGATAATTAAATCATCATATTGGATCGCTTCGCCGCCATCGAGATGAACAGCTTTTTCTTCGAGATCAATATTTGTTATTGTGCCGTATTGAATATTGAGTCGTGGGTGCTCGGGAAACGGTATACGAATATGTGTTTCTGAAATAGTACCCGCAACTAATGCATAATATTCAGTTTTGAAGCAATGATATGGTACTTTGTCGATTAATGTCACTTGTACATCATCTGGAAGTTGGTTGCTTGGAAGTAGCCTTTGTAGAATTCTCATTCCACCGTAGCCGCCACCTAGTATTACGAGGTGTTTCATGATGGATTACCCCTTTTCTGTTGAAATATCCCCTAATCATAAAATTTTATATTAATAAAATATTTTGACTTTACTCAATCAAATTATATCGAATTTGTGAACAAATAACAATGCATGAATGAATACTCTGTTGTACAATAAGAAGAAAAGTAAAGTAAACTGTTTTGCCTTTTTAGTTACTATTTTATTGCAAGTAGCATGTTATATAAAATAAAACCATCTACTTTGAAGTGAAATAGTGAAGTAACTAAATAGTTTAGGATGTATAACGAAAACAACAAGAGACAGCTTAGTTTTCTTCTTATAGATGGAGTCAGAAGGTAATTTGTTTTGTAGTACAGGGGGGAGAATTTTGATTAAACCATTAATTGAATTTTGTGTAGGTAACCTTGCAAGTGGTTCACAAGCAGCTTTAGAGAAATTAGAAAAAGATCCGAATTTAGATGTAATGGAGTATGGTTGTTTAGGATATTGTGGCATTTGTTTTGAAGGACCGTTTGCACTTGTAAATGGTGAAGTTGTACAAGGTGCTACAGTAGAAGAACTGGTCAATAATGTATATGATTATTTGGATGAAAATCCAATGTTTTAAGGTGTTGCAATCAGCAGCACCTTTTTCATTAGATAAAATGTTATTTCGTAGGGGAGTTTAATACTATAGATAAATAAAAAAAGGCCCTTTTTAGAAGGGCTTTTTTCTTACACAATGTGTGTAAGAGTGGCTCATCGCCAAACGTTGTCAAATATGAGAAACGGGGGACATTCATATTGTGTTCTAAAAGCATGCATTCTATACTTAAAATAACAAATTATTTTTGGAGTGAATATAAATGAGCCAATTTTCTTTTACAAAAATGCATGGTCTTGGCAATAGTTATATATATGTAAATATGTTTGAAGAACAAATTCCTGAAGAAGATTTAGTTCTTGTGGCGGAAAAGGTTTCAAATATTAATACTGGTATTGGAGCAGATGGGATGATTTTAATTTGTCCATCTGACGTAGCTCCGGTGAAAATGCGCATGTTTAATAATGATGGTTCAGAAGGAAAGAGTTGTGGTAACGGTTTACGATGCGTAGCGAAATATGCGTATGAGCATAAACTAGTAGAAGAAACAGTTTTCACAATTGAAACGTTAGCTGGTATTGTAACAGCGGAAGTAACGGTAGAAGAAGGGAAAGTTACATTAGCGAAAATCGATATGGGAGCACCGCGTTTAACACGTGCAGAAATACCGATGCTTGGTGAAGGTGAAACACCATTTATTCGTGAAAACTTCTTATACAATAATCATCGCTATGCATTTACAGCTGTTTCAATGGGGAATCCGCATGCGGTTATTTTTGTTGATGATGTAGAGCAAGCACCTCTTACAACACTTGGTCCAGTCCTGGAGACACATGAAATGTTCCCAGAGCGAGTAAATGTTGAATTCATCGAGATTTTGAATGATGCAGAGATGAATTTCCGCGTTTGGGAACGTGGATCTGGTGTAACGCAAGCTTGCGGAACAGGAGCGTGCGCTGCAGTTGTCGCTGCTATTTTAAATGGAAAGATGGAACGTGGTAAGGAAATTACAGTCCATTTAGCTGGCGGCGATTTAATGATTGCTTGGACTGAAGAAGGAAACGTGTTGATGAAAGGGCCTGCGGAAGTAATTTGCCGCGGAGTGTATGAGTACAAGATAGAAGCGTAAAGATGTATAATAGAATGAGAACAGAAAGGATGGTGTATTTCATGATTGAAGTAACAGAACAAGCAGCTTTTCAAATTAAAGATATGTTAAAAGATGCTGAAGATGGAGAGAAGTACGTGCGCCTTGCTGTACACGGCGGCGGATGTACTGGCCTTTCTTACGGCTTAGGATTTGAAGTAGAACCAAAAGAAGACGACACAGTTCTTGAGTTTTTCGGTGTTGAATTTGTTATCGATACAGAAAGTGCTCCAATTGTTAAAGGAGTAAAAATTGATTATAAACAATCGATGCTTGGCGGCGGATTCACAATCGACAATCCAAACGCAATCGCATCATGCGGATGCGGATCATCTTTCCGTACAGCGACGAATGCTGGTAAGCCAGAAGAGTGCTAAGTTTTTAGCCGAAATAGAAAAAGACCTTTTTAGCGATGGAATAAAATCGTTAAGGAGGTCTTTTCTTTTGCCGTAAAAGCCCGATTACCAAGGCTAATCAATATTTCACTTTATTTTTGCATAGATGCAAGTATCAGTTAGTTGTTTGCCGTCAGCTGAAAAATCTTCATTACGTAATATCCCTTCAAGTTCAAAGCCTAGTTTTTCAGGGAGTGCACGACTTTTCGTGTTATTACATTCACATCGTATTTCAATCCTTCTAAATTTGAATAACTGAAATCCAAGGTTTGTTAACGCACTTACTGTTTCTGTCATATATCCACTGCCACTAAATTGCGTGTTAATCCAGTATCCAATTTCACATTTAGAAACCTTCCAATCAATTCGATGAAGGCTAGCTGTTCCAACAAAATCATTCGTCTCTTTATGATAGATAAGATAGCGAAAGCTTTCTCTTTTCAAAAAATCTATATGCGCATTTCTCAGGAGAATTTCCGTTTCTTCAACAGTAGGAATGGACTGGAATAAAGACAACCATGGCTTTAATTCACGAATTGAATCTTTAATAGCTTCATGTACTACATTCCCTTCACCTGCTTGAAGTGGTGCTCGAAGAATGAGTCTGTCTGTTTCTATTTGTAACGGAACATCTAATAAAATAGGATTCATATTATTTCTCCTCTCGAAACCTTTAAATTATGACAGAATGAAACTTATATCATAAAAAAACTTTCACCCAAAAGAAATAATTCTTGAGGACGAGAGTCGCAATTTATAATAAATGAATTGAAAAATACTTTATCTCACTAATAGAAAATCACGTCACAGCATCACTATTAGTTATTATAGAACTGTGTGAAGTACAGGAATATAGTAAAGCTTATCTTCCCATAAAGGAACCTCTCAAAAACGAGTAAACAATAAATATATATTCAATTCATCATTTAGAAATCCCTTTTCACATATTGAAAACTAAACTATCAGTTGGTACAGCAGCATTAGGTTGTTAAACTAATGCATATGTTAATTGAATAAGGAATTATTATTTTTTAAACTGCTTTAAATTGAACGCATAATTCAAGATTGATTATCTATACACAATCGCATCATGCAGATTTGGATCATCTTTCCGTACAGCGACGAATGCTGGTAAGCCAGAAGAGTGCTAAGTTTTTAGCCAAAATAGGAAAGACCTTTTTAGCGATAGAATAAAATCGTTAGGAAGGTCTTTTATTTTGGCGTTAAAACAGAAAATGCATGTAAAGTTACTTTAGAATTTAATTTAAATGTTATTATATACGGGATATATGATTAATCGAGTTTCATATTGTTCGTTTTAAGATAAGATTATGCAACAGAAATGTAAATGAATAGGAGAAATATACTATTTATTAATTATATTTAATGTTAATATTTGTAACGAAGATGATTGGTGACCATGTTTGGATTAGCTGTAGCTGCATCGGTTATGACTAATAGGTAGATTTATTCCATAAAAGCCCGATTGGTGAGGGCTGATTAAAGTTTCACTTTATATAAAAAAGGTGCATGAGGGAGAAGGCTATAGCAAATTGTATAGAACTGAATAGTTCCGTATTAATTAAAATACGTTGATTACTAGATATTAAAAAATACCGGGGGGATTAGAGTGAAGTCATTTAAGAGAGTACTTATAGTAGGGATGGCGTTGACTACAGTATCGATTTTGGGAGCTTGTTCTAGCGATACAGACGTATTAACAAAAGTAGGAGTAAAGCAACCAGCGAAGGCGGAAGGTGACGTACTAAAAGAACAGAAGAAAACACCTATGACTACGAGTAAACGTGAAAGTATTAAAAATGAGGACGCTCCATCATCACAGAAGCGTTACATTTCTCATGATGAATCTAAAAAGATTGAGGAAGGTATGATGTATACGGATATTCTTAATACGATTGACTACGGTGGTGAGAACATAAAACATTATAATAACAATGAAAAACGCGTATTTTATACTGAAAAAGATACAGATGGTACATATGAAATTATGGTTGAATTAAATACATATGGTTACGTTGTGAATATTGAACGTACTGCTATAAAGGATACAGAGAAAGATACAGAGAAAGATAAAGAGAATCGGGTATCTACGAAACGTATTGAAGAGCCTGTAAAGGAATATGAAGAAAAAAACGATCGTGTACCGTGGTATAAAGATGTAAATAACAATCCGGCAGCAGTAAGTTACAATCACTATTTGAAAATCAAAAAAGGTATGCCTGCGAATCAAGTAAAAGCTGCAATTGGACAGCCACATGTGATTGAGAAATATAAATCTTATTCAGTATATGACTATACTGGTTATGGTGGAGAAGGATCATTACGTGTAATCTTTGAACCGAATGGAACTGTTACGGATGTAGTGGAAGACGGTTTACCACGATAATAAATTAGTTACGGGAAGAGTTGTAGTAAAGTTTTCGTTGATTTTATAAAGTTTTTGGGAGCATACCCGAATATAGATGGAAAGTGTTTGTATTAGCCATGTTAACTATAGTATCAGTATTTACCGAAGTTTCTTCCAAATTCAATAGCGTTATTGTGGATGTTGTTGTCGTATTATTCTTGTTGGTATATATCGCAGTAGGACAGCGGTTGTAACTGAACGTAAGAGGACGCGTAGTAGCAGCTTCCTTTTGAAAGAAGGAGGAAAATATGATGGAGGATATTCTTGAATTCATAGGGAGATACGTAATTAAACCTATTATTAGTTTAGTGAGATATCTTGTAATAGAGATTATAATTGAGGGCGTAATAAACGGTATAAGGAAATTACGTGATAAGTGGCGAAATTGGCGTGAAAGACGTTATTGGCGGTAGTGTAGGTGATGAGTGTGCGAAACAAAAACGTTATACAGAAGTTATGAAGAAGTTTAATGAAATAATAGAAAACGACTTGCATTTAGAATCTGTACTCGTTCCAATTGGTGATGGAATGACGATTTCTAAAGTGAAGAAATAATTATTATCTTACAAAAGTGTAATGTTCATGTCATGTTTTTGAATTTCTTCTTTAAGCTCTGCGCTTTAAGATAAGAATATAAGAAAAACATATGAGGTGAAGGAAATGAAAAGATACATTGCACTATTTAGTATTTTAGTTGTATTTGCAAGTCTGTTAGTTGGTTGTGATTTAAACCGTATGGGTAAAGATGAGTATTATGTTCAAATTACAGTAGATGGAAAAGAATTTGATAGTAAAGCTAGTGATGGGCAGAAATTTAAAGATTATGAATATAAGCTGACTGGCTTTGATAAAGACGGTAAAGAGAAAGAATTAGAATTCATAGCTCAAAAAAATCTTCGTAAAGAAGCATTCCTACGCGTATATCACTCAGATAAAAAAGGTGTAACAGCTTGGGAAGAAGTGAAGAAAGACGAGCTTCCAGCGAAAGTGAAAGAAAAATTAGGCGTGAAATAAGACAGATAGAAAAGGAATTGACGAACAGGGTCAATTCCTTTTTTTGCTTTCAAATTCTTCTTCTGAAATGACTTTAAATCCGTATCTTTTAAATAAAGCAGTAGTTACCCCGTAACCAGTTTGCTTATTACCGTTAAATTCTCCAGTATAAATCGTAGAACTACCACAAGATGGACTACGTTCCTTTAAAATAATATATTCTGGTTGTAAATTTTTAATTTGTTCTAATGCTTTATAAGCGCCATTTACGAAAGCTTCTGTGACATCTTCACCATCTTTTGTCATCACTTTCGCTTTTCCGTCCAAAACGTCGTCGCCATTCCCGCCAATAATTTCAGCGGAAGGACGAGGCGTTGGTAGTCCCCCTAATACTTCAGGACAAATGAGGACGGTATCTTCTTTTTGCAGAAGCTCCTCTATTTTTGAAACGAGATTGTCATTTCCGTCATATCGACAAGCGATACCACCTAAACAAGCGCTAATTACGATCATATTTTCATCTCCATTAAAAAAATATTAAATTCCACGCCAAATTCTCTTCCTGCCTCTTACTTATAAATGAGGTGATATAAATGGGAAGCTTATATAATTTAATGAAACCATATAGTGAATTTCGAAGTAAAGAAGAGTTTAATACATATCAAAAACAAGTTTTGAAGTGCTACCGATTTCAATTGAATAAAACTGATTCTATCATTATTCATTTTTTAGGAAAGTATGCGGTGAATGAGAAACAAAAAACAGTAGGAGTCGCCTGTCCGTTAATGGAGACGATTGCGAAGAATGTTGGAAAGAGTATTCGTACAGTACGCCGTTCAATTGCAAAGTTAGAGGGACTAGGAATTATAAAGCGTGTTGCAACAAAAGAAAGACATAAGCGCGGCGGGTATAGTGCGAATTTATATATTTTTCTTATATCTGCAATTGACCGCATGGATGACCGTATGAAAATGTCCGCTTGTAAAAGTGAGGATTATGCAGCTGGCTGTAGCGGAAAGGAACAAAAAAACGAGAGGGAAACAATTCTTTCTAAAAACATTCCACAAATAAAAGAGAAAAGAAAAATAACGTACGAGCTTGATGAGACGTATTGCCGTCATGATATACCGAAGCCTTTTATATACGCACTTCTGCCGATGACGAGTAATCCGAAGAAGATTAATATATTTTGGAGTAAGGTAGAACTTGCATATAAAAAGAGCGGATTGCTAGAGCAAGGTGTTTTACTAGAGCAAATATTAGCTGATGAAGAAGTGTATGGAAATTTCATTTGGCGAGTGAAGAGTGTCGTGAGAGCTTATAAATACGGGGAAATCCGTAAAAATGTGAAGGCACTTTTATATAGTACAGTGCGAGATTTATTTTTAGAGGTTGGATTAGAATGGGGAGCAGCACTGAGAAGAAGTAAGGGGATAGCGTTATTTGATCCATTTAAAAAGGAGCCATGCGTATAATACATGACTCCAAGTAGCTAGTCGAACTTTCTTACAACTGGAACACGAATCGCTACAAATAGTACGAAGACGATAACAGCAATTGCACCGCTTTTCATAACGGTTACGATTGGAATTCCCAGTGCAAGTGCGATTGATGTGAATGCATAAGAGAGCGGGATAAAGCCCATTGATGATAGCATAAGTAAGCTCATTACGCGTCCCATCATTTCCTCTTTTACTGTCGATTGAATCATCGCCATAAGCGGAACGATAGCCATTGCAATTGTAATACCATAAAACATGCCGGCTAATAGTGCTTGCCAAAGTACGGTGCTAAAGTTGATGGCTAAGAAGAATACACCAGACAATAGCATCATGATAATACAAAAAAGACCGCGCCTACGATTAATATTTCTTAAACCGACAATGACAGCACCGATTGCCATTCCGCCGCCTACAGATGCTTCTAAGTAACTAAACTGGAGTGAATCACCATGCAGCACGTTTTTAACAAAAAGCGGGAAACCAACTTGCATCGGGCCGATCAAAAATAAGTTTAAAAAGGCGCTACAAATAAGGAAAGTTGAAAGGAATGGTGATTCCTTTACATATAAGATTCCTTCTTTAATGGAAGTGAACATACCTTTATCCGTATCTTTTAGTTCTGGCATCGTAAATTGTATTTTTTGAACGAGTATGGCCGCGACAATCAGTAATAAAATTGTAATAGAAAATATTGTCTCGTAGTTTGTGAATTTGATAAGAATTCCGCCAAGTACAGGGCCTAAGATGACCGATGCTTGGTTCGTCATTTGTGTAAGTGAATTCGCTTGTGTTAACCGGCTTTTTCCTACCAATTCCGGTAAGATAGATCCATCTGCTGACCAGAAGAAAGCATCGGCAAGTCCAAAGAATAAAGCGAATAAAGCAAATGTATATAGTGTTACATCACCAACGATAAACCATGTGAGAATGGTTGCAACAAGAATCGCTCGAATAATATTGGAGTAAAACATAATGTTTTTTTTCGGGAATTTATCAGCTACAGCGCCGCCGATAATCATAAAAATAAGCCTTGGAACACTAAGAGCTACGAAAACAACACCGAGTGAAGCTTCAAGGTTTAATGTTTTTGCTATGTACCACGTTTGTGAAAAAGTAAAAAAGGCTAAAGCAAAGCTTGAAAAAAGAGTAGCTGCCCAAAGAAAAAGGAAATTCGTATTTTTTAATAACGGTTTTCCGCTTCCTTCTAAAGCAGTTTTATTTTGTTGTAGTTCCTCCATATTGCTTCCTTTCTATGTGACAAATTTAAACTAAAAAAACAGTAAACGCCCGATTGGTGAGGGCTAATACTCAATGAGAGATGTCCCTCGCTGATTATAGTTTCACTTTATACAGTTTCTAATATTTCTATACTGCACTTTCTCATTGTAGACAATAATAATGAATTTGCACAGTGGCTATTTAACGACAAAAAAGAAGATACCAAATGGTATCTTCTTTTTTGTCGTTCAGGCTAATGCAATATAAATATCCAATTGTACGTTGGTTGGATCTGTTGCTTTTTCATCATAAAGCTCAAAGTCTGTTGTAAAAGCACGTTTATTTTCTTTCGACCATTTCCAAATATATTCCCAAGCTTCGCAAACGACTTCAGCAACTGGTCCCTTTCTCGTTGTAAATACCGCATACGTAGCGGCGGGGATTGTTTAAGTTGTCATATTTTCAGGAACTTCTTTTAGTGAAGAAACGGGCATACCGATTGTAAATGTATATGTACCAGTTTCATCTGATTCGTAGTTTGAATAGAAAGCGAGTGTTTCTTTCGTTTGTTGATTTGGGATGTGATGCATCATTTGTTCTTGAAAGTATCGGTTCCAGAGCTCGGGAATTTTTCCTTCAGTAGATGCTTCTTTTTCATTAGTCGTCGTAACCGAAACGCCGATTGCTTGGAAAGCTTCTTTTTTTACGATAATAGGTTCTTTCATCTTTAAAATATCCCCCTTATTAAATAGAACGTTTGTTCTGTTTTATTGTAACATATTTTGGAAGGATACGGTAGCACAATAATAAAAAACTCCTTCGCGTAAAAGGAGTTCTTTTTATTGCTATATTAAAACATACTTGAGCTATGCATCGGTTGAAGTTTTGCATTTGGATCGAAGTAAGCTTTTGCATTGTTTACTGCTGTCGGTGCTTCGCCAAATCCACAAGCGATAAGTTTTACTTTTCCTTCATATGTACAAATGTCACCAGCAGCGTAAATGCCAGGAATATTCGTTTCCATTTTTGAATTCACAAGGATGCTATTTTTTTGTATATCTAAGCCCCAGTTTTTAATTGGACCAAGAGAAGAAACGAAGCCGTAGTTTACAATTACGTCATCAACATCGATGATAACTTTTTCTTCAGTTTTTACGTGCTGAAGAACGACTTGTTCAATTTTGTCATCACCAATGAGTTCAACTGGAACATACGGTGTACTTACTTCTGCACGAGAATTCATTAAGTTTTCGACGCTATGTTCATGTGCACGGAATTTATCACGGCGATGAACGATTGTAACTTTTTCAGCAATCGGTTCTAACATCATCGTCCAGTCTACTGCGGAGTCGCCACCGCCAAATACTACGACGCGCTTGCCAGCAAATTTATTCATATCATCAACGAAATAATGTAAGTTTTTCTTTTCGTATTTTGCTGTACCTTCTAATTCTAAGCGGCGTGGTTGGAAAGCACCATTGCCGGCAGTAATGATGACTGATTTAGAATAGTGAGTTTGTTTATTCGTAACAAGTTTAAATATACCATCAGCTTGTTTTTCAAGCGTATCAACCGCTTCTTCTAAGCAAACGGTTGGATCAAATTTCTTCATTTGCTCTTTTAAGTTATCGACTAATTCTTGTGCACGCACTTTTGGAAATCCAGCCACATCATAAATGTATTTTTCAGGGTAGAGTGCGGATAATTGTCCTCCAAGTTGAGGTAAGCTTTCAATGATTTTTACACTTGCTTGTCTCATACCGCCATAAAATGCTGTGAACAGTCCCGTTGGACCACCACCAATAATTGTTATGTCGTAAACTTTTTGATTTTCTGCCACTTTCATTCCCCCTATAGATGGAATTTTGATATTGATTTCATATATTGTTCATATGTACACGAAAATCCTGCAAATGATGACACTTTCAAATAAATGATAGCATATTTGAGTTCATAATACTTCTGAAAACGACTGAATTGTGTGTAAGTTTTCGCATAGGTTCTTTTTTATTGTATAAAATATACAGAAAGGAAAATACATGAAAAAAAGGCTGAGAAACCCTTGAAAACGCTATGTTATTTTAAAATATTGATAATTCGCCAGATGCTTGAATTCTGGAATAAAACCGACTAATATAGGGAAGTATTATGTTAAATTTCTATGACAAAATTCGTACGATTTTTTGACTGCGTTTTGTTATGATATAGAATGTGATAAATTCCACATTCTTGACAAATAGAGTTTTTAGTACTTGGTATTATTTCTCATTACTATTATATAAAGAAAAGGGTTGTGATTTGGTGAAGACTCCAAAAATCGTAGTTTTAGGTGCAGGTTATGGCGGGATGATTACGACTGTTCGTCTGCAAAAAGCATTATCTGTAAATGAAGCTGAAATTACGTTAGTAAACAACAACAGCTATCACTACCAAGCGACTTGGTTACACGAGAGCGCAGCTGGTACATTACAAGATGAAAAAATCTGTCTAGATATTCAAGACGTTATTGATACAAATAAAGTGAACTTTGTACAAGACACAGTAGTAGAAATTAAAGCTGCTGAAAAACGTATTATCTTAAAAGACGGCGAGTTAGAGTATGACTACTTAGTAATCGGTCTTGGTTTCGAATCAGAAACATTCGGAATTACAGGATTAAAAGAGCATGCATTCTCAATCGCTAACATTAATGCAACTCGTGAAATTCGTGAGCATATGGAAGCTAGTTTCGCTAAATATGCAGATGAGAAGCGCGATGAGTTAGTAACAATCGTTGTTGGTGGTGCTGGATTTACTGGTATCGAGTACATAGGTGAGCTTGCAAACCGTGTTCCTGAACTTTGCAAACAGTACAATGTACCACGTGAAAAAGCACGTATCATTTGTGTAGAAGCGGCTCCAACAGCACTTCCAGGTTTCGATCCAGCATTAGTAGAATACGCTGTAAAACAACTTGAGAAAAAAGGCGTAGAATTCCGCATCGGTACAGCAATTAAAGAAGCAACTGAAGAAGGAATTATCGTTGCAAATGGCGATGATACGGAATTAATTAAGTCTGAAACAGTAGTTTGGGCTGCAGGTGTTCGTGGTAATGGTATTGTAGAAGAGTCTGGCTTTGAAGCAATGCGCGGACGTGTAAAAGTTGATGAGTACATGCACGCTCCAGGATACGAAGAGGTATTCATGGTTGGTGATGCCGCGTTAATTATTAACGAAGAAATTAACCGTCCATACCCACCAACAGCACAAATTGCAATTCAACAAGGTTACAACATTGCACACAACTTAACTGTATTAGTTCGTGGCAAGGGCGAAATGAAAAAATTCGCATTCGATAATAAAGGATCTGTATGTTCTTTAGGTCATGACGATGCAATGGGTGTTGTTATGGGTAAAAAGTTAACAGGTTGGAAAGCTTCCTTCATGAAGAAAGTAATCGATAACCGCTACCTGTTCTTATTAGGTGGACCTTTATTAGTTCTTAAAAAAGGTAAATTAAAGTTCTTTTAATATATAGTAGAAAAAGCAGAAACGGCTAAGCGCTGTTTCTGCTTTTTTCATATTAAAAATATAGTATAATATATAAAAAAGAAAGAATATTCTGTCCGTTATGATGGAGGAGGTTATTACATCATGGAGAAACGAGGGAAGGTATGGCTAGCTGTTAGCGGTCTAGTAGCTACAAAAGATGGCAGGTGGCTATTCGTTAAGAAGAAATACAGTGGATTAAAAGGGAAATGGTCTTTACCGGCTGGTTTTGTAAATGAAGGTGAGACAGTTGATGAAGCTGTGAAACGCGAAGTGTTAGAAGAGACAGGCATTGTCGCTCATGTGAAGGGGATCATTGGTGTTCGATCGGGTGTTATTCGTGATGAAATTAGTGATAATATGATTATTTTCCTTTTGGAGCCTGAAGGAGAAAATATTATTGTACAGGAGAAAGAATTGTCTGAAGTGGCGTTCTTACATCCAGATAAGATTGCGGACGATCCGAATACGTCTGTACTTATTAAATATTTGTTAGAAGGAAGATCAGAACTACATCTTGAAGTGGACAAAACATTAAATCCAGGAGAATCATTTGGTTATACAGCTTATCACGTATTTACGGCACGTGCGAAGGAGAGGGAAAAAGAGTGAGTATACCGGTACTACTTATTTCAATGATGTTATTCTTTATTTTGTTCTTTGGAATTGGATTTTTACTCAACATGATTTTGCGGGCTACATGGGTAATGGTTATTGTGTATCCGATTGTTTGTATGCTTATTATTAATAAAGCGAGTATGTGGGATTATTTTTCAAAGCCGAAAGAAACATTTTCTTCATTTGGGACAAGTGTATCGCACTTAGGACAAGCAGACTTATTTATTCTATCTACTGGATTAGTAGGGGCTGCTTTAGCAGGAGTCGTGATCAAGAAACTTCGGAAAAGCGGATATCAAATGTTTTAATCTCCAATTCATTTGGAGATTATTTTTTTTGCATATTCCTTCATCGTATAGGGAATGATTAACGATGAAGGAGTGTGGAATATAAAAATGTTAAAACGATATTGTATTCGCATTATGATGACTTGTTTACTTGCAATTGCATTATGCGTAACATGGAATGCTTTCACAGGAGTTTCTCTATTAGAGATTGTAAAGAAATATGAGGGAACGAGTGCAAAAGAAGTACATGCAGCAGAAGTTAAGAGAAATGTTGCTCCGAGTAAAGAAGTGATAAATGCTTTAGAGCAGGCAAACGACTGGTCTAAATATCGTTCAATTGAAATGACTGCAACAGGTTATACATCGGGGATTGAGTCAACTGGTAAGAGGCCAGGGCATCCAGAGTATGGTATTACATATTCAGGTGTTAAAGTGAAAAGGGATTTATATTCCACAATTGCTGCGGACTTACGCGTATTCCCGATTGGAACGATTCTCTTCGTGCCAGGTTACGGGTATGGTGTAGTAGCTGATAAGGGCGGTGCAATAAAAGGAAACCGTCTTGATCTATATTATGATACGGTGAAAGATGTTTATAGCCAATGGGGTAAGAAAAAAGTAAATGTGTATGTAGTAAAAGTAGGAAATGGTAAGTTTACAGAAGAAGAGTTAACGATGTTAAATCAAGACGAAACGATGCAAGTGTTTCGTGGTCAATATTTAAAACAAAGATAGTCTAGTTGTAATTACGCTAGACTTTTTTTCTTGGCTTATTTCATAATAGAGGAGATTTTACACGTCATATAACTGTAGTTGGAATTGTCGCATTTTATAGAAAATAAAGTTATAATGGTGGTAGAGAAATTTAGGGGGTCTGAACATGTTTCAAGTACAAAAAGAATTAGCAGGTCATGAAGTAGTGATTGTTGCTCTATTTGAAGAAGAGAAAATGAGTAGTTTTGTACAAGAACTGGACAAAGCGTTTGAAGGACAATTACAAGTTTTACTAGAAGAGAAAGAATTATCTACGAAGAAAAAGGCCATTTCGAAAGTACATAGCTTAGGAAAAACAAATGTGAAACGTTATTACTTTGTTGGTTTAGGCAAGAAAGAGTCTTACACGACAGAAACGTTACGTGCGGCTCTTGGAAAAGCGTTTAAAACATTACAAGTAGCAAAAGTACAAGATGCAGCAATCTTACTTGATTCTTTCGTAACAGAGAAATTAGATGCGATTGATGTAGCTCATATTGCAGCAGAAGTACAAGGCCTTGGTACATATGAGTTACAAACGTATAAATCAGATAAAAAGGATCGTGAAGAGTTAGAGAAGTTCACGGCTATTACAGCGGAAGATGCACAAGAAATTGAAGCCGCATTAACAGTTGGCTACGTACATGGACGTGCAACAAACTCGGCTCGTACACTTGTAAATATGCCGCCAAACGTATTAACAGCGACAAAGCTTGCTGAGTATGCTGTTGAGTTAGCGGAGAAGTATGATATGGACTATAAAGTTCTTGAGAAAGAAGAGATGGAAGATCTTGGTATGGGTGCATTACTTGCAGTAAACCAAGGTAGTGTAGAGCCACCAAAAATGATCGCTCTTATTTATAAAGGAAAAGAAGAGTGGACGGATGTCATTGGATTCGTTGGAAAAGGTATTACATACGATACAGGTGGTTATTCTTTAAAACCACGTGAAGGCATGGTTGGTATGAAAGGTGATATGGGCGGTGCAGCTGCTGTATTAGGTGCGATGGAAATTATCGGAGAACTGCGCCCAGAACAAAATGTGATCGCTGTTATTCCTTCAACTGATAACGTTGTAAGTGGTACGGCATTTAAGCCAGACGATGTAATCACATCTATGAGCGGAAAGACAATTGAAGTATTAAATACGGATGCAGAAGGTCGTCTAGCTTTAGCTGATGGTATTACGTATGCGAAAAAACTTGGTGCAAACTACCTTGTTGATGTTGCAACATTAACAGGCGGTGTAATTGTTGCACTTGGAAACTATACGACAGGCGCAATGACAAATAATGAAGAGTTATTTGAGCAAGTGCTAGAGGCTTCTATGGAAACAGATGAGCCAATTTGGCAACTACCGATTTTTGATCGTGATAAAGAACGTGTGAGAAACAGTAAGTTTGCTGATTTAAATAACTCACCAGGCCGTGAAGGACATGCGGTTATGGCAGGTACATTCCTAGGCGAATTCGCTGAAGATACACCGTGGGTACACTTAGATATCGCTGGAACATCAGAAACAAAAGGCGCGCACGACTTAGGGCCAGCTGGAGCAACTGGTGCAATGGTACGTACACTTGCAACACTTGTGGAGCGTTTCGGAGAAGAATAAGAGTATAAGTGAAGACTGTTCCAATATTTTGGAACAGTCTTCTTTTTTATAGGTTTGTTTATCCAGCTATTTGCCGGGCAGTAAGACCCTGACCTCAAAAATTCAGCGGAAGCAAAGAAGTTAAGTGTGGATCGAGCTGCTCGTAAACTCTTGATTGGTGAGGGGTGATTAAAGTTTCACTTTATAAAGAAATCGTATACAAAATCCCATTTAAGGCAAAAGAAGTACGGCCCGTTTCTTCAGAGACAACTAATATAAGTGCATCACTCTTTTCTGATAAGCCAATTGCAGCTCTGTGCCGTGTTCCCAGCTCAGGATCAACTTCTGTACTTTTCGTTAAAGGAAGAATATTAGCAGCTGAGACAATATGATTATTTTTTACGAGAACGGCACCGTCATGAAGAGGGTTACCTGGATAAAATATTGATTCGAGTAATGGTGCAGTTAAATGAGCGTTTAATGTCGTTCCAGTTTGAATGAAAGCTTCAAGCGTCTCGTTTCGTTCCACAACGATAAGAGCACCATGTTTTCTGGCGCTTAAATGTTGGATAGCTGTTGTAATAAAAGATGAACTTTCCGTATAAGGTGATAAATATGCCTGAATATAGTATGTAGCTGCCAATGTTTGTACATTTGCCAACATATGATGAATATCTTCCATTTTGCATAAAATGCATTCATCTTCTTTATCGATTGCATTCCTCATAATCGATAGTTCTCTTTCAGCAATTTCAATCATTTGCTTTGTTTGTATTTTGAGCTCTTCTGACAAGCCCCATTCGTGCATAATCCTCATTCCCTTTAGTGGAGTATTTAACAATAGTGTATACAAATATTCCTAGTAAAATCCTGCTAGATTTTATAAAATATTGAGATACGGCATGTTTTTTTCATATAATAAAGGTATGACGAGCGAGAGGAGAGAGAAGAATGAATTGGAAACAAGAATTTAGTCGCTGGCTTTCTTACGCACAATTAGATGCAGAATTAAAAGAACAGCTAGAAAACATGAACCAAGATGAGAAGAAAATCGAGGATAGCTTTTATAAAAACCTAGAGTTCGGCACAGGTGGTATGCGTGGTGAACTTGGTGCTGGTACGAACCGTTTAAACGTATATACAGTTCGTAAAGCAACAAAAGGATTAGCAAGCTTTATTGAAAAGTTAGGTGAGGAAGCGAAAAAACGAGGTGTTGTTGTAGCCTATGATTCTCGTCATAAATCACCTGAGTTTGCAATGGAAGTCGCTGCTACACTTGGTGCACGTGGTATCACAACATATGTGTTTGAAAGCTTACGTCCAACGCCAGTACTTTCTTTCGCAGTTCGTCATTTACATACAGTAAGTGGAATCGTTCTTACGGCAAGCCATAATCCGCCTGAATATAACGGATACAAAGTATACGGTGAAGATGGTGGACAGTTGCCGCCAAAAGAAGCGGATGAGTTAATTAGCTACGTAGATGCAATAGAAGATGAATTAACAGTTGAAGTCGCTGATGTAGAGCAATTAAAAGCTGACGGTTTATTACATATTATTGGACAAGAAGTAGATGATGCATATGCTGCAGAATTGAACAATGTCATCATTAATAAAGAAATGGTGGAAAAGGCCGGCAAAGACTTAAAAATCGTCTTTACACCATTACACGGAACATCAAATATTTCTGTACGCCGTGGTTTAGAAGAAGTTGGATTTACAGATGTAACAGTTGTAAAAGAGCAAGAGTTACCAGATCCAAACTTCTCTACAGTAAAATCACCGAACCCAGAAGAGCACGCCGCGTTTGAGTATGCAATTCGTGACGGTGAAAAGGTAGGCGCAGATGTATTAATCGCAACTGATCCTGACGCAGATCGTCTAGGTGTAGCTGTTCGTAATCATAATGGTGAGTTCCAAGTATTAACAGGAAACCAAACAGGTGCATTAATGCTTGATTACTTACTATCTCAAAAGAAAGAAAACGGAATACTTCCAGAGAACGGTGTCGTATTAAAAACAATCGTAACGTCTGAAATTGGCCGTACAATTGCAAAAGCATACGGTTTAGATACAGTTGATACGTTAACTGGATTTAAATTTATCGGTGAGAAAATTAGACAGTATGAAGAAAGCGGACAATACGAATTCCAATTCGGTTATGAGGAAAGCTATGGTTATTTAATCCGTCCATTCTGCCGTGATAAAGATGCAGTACAATCTGTCCTATTTGCATGTGAAGTAGCTGCATACTACAAATCACAAGGGAAAACGTTATATGATGGTCTATTAGAAGTATTTGAGAAGTATGGTTTCTTCCGTGAAGACCTTGTATCGTTAACGTTAAAAGGAAAAGATGGAGCGGAACAAATCCAAGAGATGATGGCGACGTTCCGTGAGAATCCTCCGAAAGAAGTAGCAGGCTTAACAGTCGTAGCAGTTGAAGATTATAAAGCAAGCATCATTACATCTTTACAAGATGGACATAAAGAAGAGATTCACTTACCGAAATCAAATGTGTTAAAATATCAATTAGAGGATGGTTCATGGTTCTGCCTACGTCCATCTGGAACTGAACCGAAGATTAAGTTCTACTTCGGTGTACAAGATAGTTCTTTACAAAATAGTGAACAAAAGTTACTTACTATTAAAGAAGACATTATGAATCGTTTATAATACAAAGTAATTTTAAGTAGTAAGGAACAAAAGGGAGCGAAATCTCCCTTTTGTTTTATGTAGGAAATGATTGCTATTAATTCCGACAGGAGAGAGGGTATTTTGTGATGAAAAAAGTAAGAAAAGCGATAATCCCAGCAGCTGGATTAGGAACACGTTTTTTACCAGCAACGAAAGCAATGCCGAAAGAAATGTTACCGATAGTAGATAAACCAACGATTCAATACATTGTAGAAGAAGCAGTGAAATCGGGAATCGAAGATATTATTATCGTTACTGGTAAAACAAAGCGCTCTATCGAAGATCATTTTGATAACGCATTTGAACTAGAACAAAACTTATTAGAGAAGAAAAAATATGAGTTGCTTGAAAAAGTACAAGCTTCTTCAAAAATGGTAGATATTCATTACATCCGTCAAAAAGAGCCGAAGGGACTAGGACATGCTGTTTGGTGTGCACGTAAATTCATTGGTGATGAGCCATTTGCAGTGTTACTAGGTGATGATATTGTCCAAGCTGAGAAACCATGTTTACGTCAATTAATGGATGAGTATGAAAAAACACTTTCTTCTGTTATTGGTGTACAAACTGTTCCAGAAACAGAAACACACCGTTACGGAATTATCGATCCATTAGAACAAGAAGGTCGTCGTTACCAAGTTCGCAATTTCGTTGAGAAACCAGCACAAGGTACAGCACCTTCAAACTTAGCGATTATGGGCCGTTACATTTTAACGCCTGAAATCTTTATGTTCTTAGAACAGCAACATGTCGGTGCTGGTGGTGAAATTCAGTTAACAGATGCAATCCAAAGCTTAAATGAAATCCAACGTGTATTTGCTTACGATTTCGAAGGAAAGCGCTACGATGTAGGTGAAAAGCTAGGATTCGTTCAAACGACAATTGAAATGGCCCTGCAACACCCAGAATTACGTGATGACATGGTTGCGATGATGAAGAAAATTTTAGAAGAACAAGCGAATCAAGAGTCTTAATATAAAAAAGAGTTATTTCAGCTTGTTGAAATAACTCTTTTTTTATTATGAAATCGTCGAATGAGAATGCTGATAAGCAGAACGACGCACAGCATAGTATATGCGAGGTGCGATAATAGCACCGATAATTGTAAATGCAATATCTTTTACTGCGAACCACATCATAATCATCCAAGCAGCTTTATAACTCATATTACCGCCCATAAAGAGATTGACTGCCCCGTACATGTAAGTAGTACCGATTATATAAGTTAAAATAATTCCTGTGAAAGAGGCAATAGCAAATGTAATGAATGTTGGTCTTTCTTTTTGTTCTACTAGTTTTCCCGATACGTAAGCAACGATAATAAATGCGATAATAAAACCACCAGTAGGATCTAAAAGTGCTCCAAATCCAGCTTTGAAGTTAGCAAAGATTGGTGCGCCGGCTACGCCAACGAGCATATATACAGTCATGGATAAGGCACCAAGTCTACTTCCAAGAAGAAGACCTGCTAAAATTGCGAAAAATGGTTGCATAGATAATGGGATGCCCGCTACTTGCAGGAATGGTGCCCAAGATACAATATTTGCACCAATGGCCATAAGAGCGACGAACATGGCAGCTAATGCTAAATCTAAAACATGAAATCTCCTCATAATGTTAACCTCCTGTTGTTTTTAGGTTAACATTATCGTAGCGAAAATATTTACTTGTTGTCAATCAAAATATTTTGATAAGAAGGCTTTAAATAGTCTCTTAGCAATGTATATGGAATACGAAATTGCGGAATTCCACTTGAATACGGAGCAATTTCATATAAAGGGAAATAAATGACGAGATTGTCTGGCTCTAAAAAGAAGTGAAACTTTTTCATACTCATTACCTTTTCAGTTGCATCAGGAAAATAAATACTTTCATTTTGTTTAATTTGTCTTACAATCTCTGCACGGATTACATCTTTATATTTATCTTTTTGTTGAAATAAATCGTCTAAGTGCAGTAGCTTTTTTTCGTTTAAATCAAATGTATTTGCCTTCCACGTATAAAGACCATGTGCTCCGCCAGTATATTGATAGTAATTCACATATAGGCTAAGAAAAGGTGGTTTGTTTAATGAGACTTTATAATCGACATTTGCTACGTACGGATGAAATGGTGTACTAGATCCTTCTGTCTCTTTATAATATTTTTTTGCTTCTTTTTCTAATTTGTTTTTAAATTTGTCAGTGGATTTTTTGTAATATAAATTGAGCTTATTTTGAAATTTAGAGTCAGAAAAGTTGTGAAAAGAAGGCCTATTTATTTGATATTCTATATAAGGTTTCTTACCTTTTTGCGTTACAGTCTTAACATCGATTGTCAGGTTAGATGCTTTGGCTGTTATTGCACAATTTGGTACAATAGTCAGCAAGGAGAACATAAGCAGTAATATACAAAATTTCTGTTTCATTTAGGTGAAGCCTCCTTATATAAGTGTTATAAGTAGTTTGAAAATAAATAGGTAAAATTATACATTTAATTAAAGTAAGAGAAGGAGGAAGCGATATGGCAAAAACTTTAATGGATTCACTTGGAATTGAGTTGTTAGAGATGACAGAAGAAAAGGTGGTTGCTACGATGCCTGTTGATGAGCGTACGCATCAGCCGTTTGGATTTTTACATGGTGGTGCATCGGTTGCATTAGCAGAAACAGTGGCAAGTGTTGGTTCATACAATTTAATTGATCAAGAAAAATGTATTTGTTTCGGATTAGAAATTAATGCAAACCACATTCGCTCAAAGAAAGATGGAATTGTAACAGCGATTGGGACACCGATACATAGAGGACAATCGACAATGGTTTGGGATGTTCGCATTATTGATGAAAATGATGATTTACTATGTATATCAAGATGTACAGTAGCAATTAAAGAAAAACGTGAAAAGTAAAAAAGAGGCGCTCTTATGAGCAGCCTCTTTTTCTTATAATTAGAACTGGATTTTCTTCTCTAAGAAACCTTTTAGTTCGCTAATTGGCATACGAACTTGTTCCATTGTGTCACGGTCACGTACTGTAACAGCTTTGTCTTCAACTGAGTCGAAGTCGTATGTGATACAGAATGGTGTACCGATTTCGTCTTGACGACGGTAACGTTTACCGATAGAACCAGTTTCATCAAAGTCTACCATGAAGTCTTTAGCTAATTCTGCAAATACTTCAGTAGCACCTTCAGATAGCTTTTTAGATAATGGTAAGATAGCTGCTTTGTATGGTGCTAAAGCAGGGTGGAAACGAAGAACTGTACGAGAATCGTTTTCTAATTGTTCTTCTTCATATGCATCACATAAGAATGCTAATGTTACGCGGTCTGCGCCTAAAGATGGCTCGATGCAGTATGGTACGTAACGCTCATTCGTTTGTGGATCGATATAGTTAAAGTCTTCGTTTGAGTGTTCCATGTGACGTTTTAAGTCGAAGTCTGTACGAGATGCAACGCCCCAAAGTTCGCCCCAACCGAATGGGAATTTGAATTCAATGTCAGTTGTTGCATTACTGTAGTGAGATAACTCTTCTTCACCGTGGTCACGAAGACGCATGCTCTCTTCAGTCATACCAAGTGAAAGTAACCAGTTTTTACAAGTTTCACGCCAGAATGCGAACCACTCTAAATCTTCACCAGGCTTACAGAAGAATTCAAGTTCCATTTGTTCGAATTCACGTGTACGGAATGTGAAGTTACCAGGCGTGATTTCGTTACGGAAACTCTTACCGATTTGGCCAATACCAAATGGAAGCTTTTTACGCATAGAGCGTTGAACGTTTTTGAAGTTTACGAAAATACCTTGTGCTGTTTCAGGACGAAGGAAAATTTCGTTTGTGCTAGACTCTGTAACACCTTGGAATGTTTTGAACATTAAGTTGAACTGACGGATTTCAGTGAATTCTTCACTACCGCAATCAGGACATTTTACTTCATGTTCTTTCATTAAGTCAGCCATTTGGTCGAAAGTAAGACCGTCAACAACCATTTCAATGCCTTTTGCATCTAAAGCATCCTCAATTAATTTGTCAGCACGGTGACGAGCTTTACATTTTTTACAGTCGATCATTGGATCGTTGAAGTTACCAACGTGACCAGAAGCGATCCAAGTTTTAGGGTTCATTAAAATAGCTGCGTCTAAACCAACGTTGTGTGGAGATTCTTGAATGAATTTTTTCCACCAAGCTTTTTTAACGTTATTTTTTAATTCGATTCCAAGTGGACCGTAATCCCAAGTGTTTGCAAGACCACCGTAAATTTCAGAACCAGGGAAAACAAAACCGCGATGTTTCGCTAAGTTTACAACTTGTTCCATTGAATACATAAGAAAATCCTCCTTTTGAAAGTTAACGTATTGGCGATGATATACTCTGATACTTTGGAAACGAGCAGTATATGCTAAAAAGAACATAAAAAAACGCTCATCCCAAGGCTTATTTGCCTAGGGACGAGCGTTTGCCCGCGGTTCCACCCTAGTTGATACACAAAAGGTGCATCCACTTTATCATGTATTGCTCGGGACTGCCGTTTCCTTGCGGCTTCAGGCTTTCACTATCCCTGAATCGCTTTTTATGCAAGTACTTATAAGTCCGTCATCGCTACTTATATTAATAATAATGAACATATTCTAACACGTTCTTTTTTAAATCTCAATAGAGGAACGTGTCTATCTATGATAGAGTCTCGCCTATTTTTTCATTATTTATTCCGTAATTTTGTTTAATATGCTTAATTGCTTCACGCTTACTTAATGGAGCGAGTTCATTGTTTTGCACGTATTCCCAAACTACATCCGGATTTGTTTTTGCATATTCACGAAGGACCCAGCCAATCGCTTTTTGAATGAAAAATTCTTTTGAAGAATGTAGTTGCCCAATAATCCAGAAAAGAAGTTCTTCATCCATCTTTTGTTTATATTTCAGTTGGAATAAAATAGCGGCACGTTGTAACCATATGTTATCTGATGCAATCCATTTTGGAATATACGCAGAAATTAATTCTGGGTGTTTTAAAAAGATAGTACCTAAGAATGTAGGGACGATGCTATCGACAGAGTCCCACCAAGATTTTGTGACGATAAGTTCTTCTAAGAAGGGGATATGAGTTTCGTTTATATGCTTTTTATATTTTTGCATGATATCAAGTGCGGCCGCTTGGAATTCACGTTCTGGTAAGTCCCAAAGCTCGCGTACAATAATTTGGAAGTCTTTTTTATCTGGGAGAGTATGTATTTGAATGACGTCTTTTAATAATTGGCGCCTTTCCGGTGTTTGAATACCTAGAAATGGGAAGTGATTTTTCATATAACGAGTCATAGGTTCTGCTTTTTCAGGATTTTGATGAGCTGTAAAATGCTCTTGTAATGCTTTTACAAATGGATGCATACGTGTTTCTCCTCTCTTATTCTCTTTCTTCTCTTATTATACAAAGAGTTTGGATAAATTTTAAAACATAACTTGCAATGTAATGAAATATGTTGAAAGTAGAGAGGAGAGGATAAGATGGAGGATCAAGGCGTACTAGCAGGTTTCTTTGCTCTTAGTTTTGCGTTTATTCTTGTTGTATTGATTTGGGCAATTATTGCGTATTTATTAACGGCTTTTGCACTGTATACGATGGCGAAAAATGATGGTGCAACGGATGGTGCTCTTGCGTTTATTCCTTTTTTAAATAGTAAGATATGGGGTGATTTAGCAAAAGACAAATTACCGGATTTCTTAAAAGAAGAAGCGGGATGGAAAGTATTCGGCATATATGTCGCATGTTTCATTTTTAACTTCGTACCAATTCTATATTTATTAGCAACAGCTGTATCGATTGTGCTGTCTATTTATCTTATCTACGCAATTTTAGATAGATACGGAACGAATTCTATATTGTTTACGATTATTCATACAATCACATTTTCGGTTTTCTTACCGATTCATTTATTTATTATTCGAAATGAACCGGTGAGATATAAAGAGTAGATTTTTCGTTTCTGTTGATAAGTCGATATATTTTAGATATAAGTAAAAAAGCGCCCTGATTATCAGGGCGCTTTTTCTACTACATAAGGTAGCGTAAATAAATATAAATGTGAGAAATGATTAATGAAACGATCATAATTGGGAAACCGACTTTTAGGAATTCCATGTAACTAAATTTATGTCCTTCGCGGCTCGCGATACCTGCAACGATTACGTTAGCAGAAGCTCCGATTAATGTTCCGTTTCCGCCGAGACAAGCACCTAGTGCTAATGCCCACCATAATACATCGATTTGTGCGTCAGATGGTGATAAGCCTAGCCCAACTGCCATATCGTTAATAAGTGGAATCATTGTTGCGACAAATGGGATGTTATCAATTGTTGCAGAGGCGATACCAGATACCCATAAAATAAGGATGGATGCGTAAGAAATATCTCCGCCTGTTATACCAATTACTTTTTGAGCTAACATTTTGATAAGACCGATATCGATAAGTCCTCCAACAAGTACGAATAGCCCTGCGAAGAAGAAGATTGTTACCCACTCTACGCTTGCAAATACTTCTTCAATTTCATGCTCTTTCACACCAATTAACATAAGTACAGTAGCACCAGTTAAGGCAATGATAGCCGCATCAATATGGAAAATAGAATGAGTCATGAAACCTACAATTGTAAGTCCAAGTACCGTTAAAGATTTTTTCATTAATACTGGATCTTTAATGTATTGTTTTTCATCTAAGCTCATTAATTTTTTGACTTGTACAGGATCGGCAATTAATTGTTTGCGGTACATGAAGTAAAGTATTGTTGCTGTAACTCCAATAATAATAATTACGATTGGTGCTAGATTCAATAGGAAAGCATTGAAGTCTAAATGTTTATTGGCAGAACCAATCATAATGTTAGGTGGATCACCAATTAATGTTGCCGTTCCCCCAATGTTTGAAAAAATAATTTCAGAAAGTAAATAAGGAACAGGATTTACTTGCAGTATGCGCGTAATAGATAAAGTAACTGGAACAACAAGAAGTACAGTTGTAACGTTATCTAAAAATGCGGAGCCAAGCGCAGTAAGTAGGGAAAGGGAAATTAAAATTTTAATTGGATTTCCTTGTGCCCTTTTTGCTGCTTTAATGGCAACGTATTGGAAAACACCTGATTTACTCGTAATGTTCACCAAAATCATCATACCGATGAGTAGCGTAATCGTTCCCCATTCAATATGTTTCGTAAAGGCGTTATGTAAATCGACGACCCCCACAATTACCATGAGTGCTGCACCAAGAAGTGCGATGACAGCGCGATTAATTTTTTCAGAAATAATAATGGCATATGTAATTAAAAAGACTGCGATAGCAAAATAATACTGCCAGTTAGCGAGTTCTTGCGTTGTTTCGTGCAAAAATCTCATCTCCTTTCATTCATTTTTCTTAGTGTGTCAAATATTAACTAGATGAAACACACATAACGTCATTATAAAGTAGAAAAACTGCGGATGTAAATGAAAGGAGGGATTTTGTCATATTTTCTGCATAGGTCATTTTTTCTTATTTTTTAAAATATTTGTGGGCATTTGACATATATATAAGATACATCCAATCTGAATATTTAAAATGGAATTAGCATTCGAGCTTGTTCGTGTAGGAGTGTCAAATAGAAAGGAATGACAAAAATGATAAGGAAGGGATCGTATGGATGAACAACGATTTTTATTTTTAGACTTTGAGTTTACGATGCCCCAGCATAGAAAAAAACCGAAAGGATTTTTTCCGGAAATTATTGAGGTAGGACTCGTTTCAGTTGCTGGCTGTAAGGTGGAAGATACGTATTCATCACATGTCAGGCCGAAAACATTTCCCTCCTTAACGGATCGATGTAAGAAGTTTTTAGGAATAAAACAAGAAGTCGTGGATAAAGGGATTTCATTTCCTGAACTCGTTAAGAAGCTTGCAGAATACGAAACGAAATGTAAACCGACAATTGTAACGTGGGGAAATATGGATATGAAAGTGCTGAAGCATAATTGTGAAATGGCAGGGATAGCTTTTCCATTCTTCGGGCAGTGTCGTGATTTATCGCTTGAGTATAAGAAGTTTTTTGGGGAAAGAAATCAAACAGGATTATGGAAAGCAATTGAGGCGTACGGAAAAGTAGGGACAGGGAAGCATCATTGTGCGCTTGATGATGCGATGACGACGTACAATATTTTTAAACTAGTAGAAAAAGATAAAGAGTATTTAGTAAAACCAGCACCACCAACATTAGGAGAACTCGTTGATTTTTCAAAAGTGTTAAAGAAAGTGAGCACACAGTAACGACCAAATTGCACATTATGTAATTTGGTCGTTTTGTTTTTTTAGAGTTTGTAGTCCTTCTTTAACTGTTCTAATGTTTCTAGACTACGCTCTGCAAAAGGTGAATCATCTTCAGAAAATGAATTCATTTGAGTTTCTAATGCTAATTTTAGTGACTCGGTATAATCAGGAATTTCTCCTTCATATTTCTTTACCATTTGCTGTGGAATGTTCGTTTGCTCACGAAAAGCTAAAGCGCGTCTTTCATGGAAAAATGGTACGTCAGCTTGTTTTACGTTATGTAAGTCACCTTGCACCGGATGTTTTAAAACAGCTAATACTTTTACGACATAACTACCAGGACGGCTATTTGTAATTTCGCCGATGTATTTTCCTGTTTTATAAATACCAGTAACGATTTCACCAATTTCAAATGTTTCTCTCATATTTTTCACCTCAAGTTTATAGTAAGGAAAGTAGGAGGAGGAGTCAAAGAAATCATTCACTTTCGGAACGCCCCTTGAGAATATGAACTGGTTCAACTATAATTTAAAGATATATAACAGAAAATTCTGATGTTTTTTGAATCCTATAATTAAGGAGTGTTCGTTATGATGCCTTTATATTTTCCGGAAGATAAAACAGAATATATTATTCCAGGGATTGTGTGCGTTCTATTTATTATCGGTGCTATTGCCACGTGGCGCATGTTTATTCGTATATCAAAAAGAGAAGCAGAGCGATTACAGAAAGTTGAAGAAAAACTATTAGCTGAAAAGAAACAGTAACGCATTTTTGTATGTTTCCCTCTATGCTCGGACAATCTAAGGGCAGAATATATTTTGGAGGGAATGGAATGAAGAAACGGCTTTTTTTCAGTTGTTGTTTATTATTTCTGATGGCAGGTTGTGACCAAGGAAAGCCGAAAGAAATTGAAGTGAAATTACATAATGCTTCAGGAGATGAAGTAGGGACTGCGAAAGTAGTTCAGCAAACAAGTGGAGTGAAAATTACGATTAAAGGGGAAGGTTTCACGCCAGGACCACACGGACTACATGTACATGAAATCGGAGAGTGTAAGGCACCTCGTTTTGAATCATCCGGGAATCATTTTAATCCTGATGATAAAAAACATGGTCTTCTTAATCCGAAGGGTGCAGAAAACGGTGATTTACCGAACGTAATTGCAGACGGTTCTGGAAAGATCAAGGCAGAAATCGACGCGCCGCACATAACGCTTGAAGAAGGTAAAACAACGATTCATAGAAAAGATGGAGCGTCTATTATTATTACAGAAAACGCTGATGATGGTATGACACAACCGACAGGTAAATCAGGTGATCGAATTGCTTGTGGTGTCATTGTAAAAAAAGCATCGGATATGAAGAAAAAGTAAAAGCTACCGTGCATGGTAGCTTTTTTTGTGAAACGTAATTGAAAAGATATGGATAAAGGAGGTTGTCCTAAAATGATTTATGACAGCCTCTTTTCTTATTATGAAAACGTATGACGCAGTCTGTTCAAAATTTCTTCTAAAACAGATCTTGGACAGCCGATGTTAATTCGAATATGTTCTTCCCCACCTAACCCGTATTTCTCACCAGGTTCAACGATGATTTTTCCTTTTTCCTCAAGTAATGCAGTACGCTCGTTTTGAGAAAGCTTTAGACGAGAACAATCAATCCATAATAAAAAGCTACCTTCTGGCTTCGTTACGGAAAGAGCAGGTATGTGAGTTTTGATATATTCATAAGCAAATTGAGCATTATCTTCTATATATAATCGAATTTCGTTTAGCCAATCATTACATTCTGTATAGGCACTTTGCATCGCTGTGTAGGCGAAGATATTTAACCCGTGGAAGCCTTGTCTATATTGGATAGCTGTAAAGGCGTGACGGAGTTTTTCGTTTGGAATGATAATAATCGACGCTTGTAATCCAGCGATATTAAATGTTTTACTTGGAGCCATACAAGTGATAGTGCGTTCTGCTAATTCTTCAGATAAGGAAGCGAACGGTGTATGTGTATGGTCTGCATAAATGATATCGGAATGAATTTCATCCGCGACAACGATTACGTTATATTTAGTACATAACGATCCGAGCTGCACAAGTTCCTCTTTCGTCCAAACGCGTCCGATTGGATTATGAGGGCTACAAAGAAGCATGAGTTTGACGCCTTGCTGAAACTGCTTTTCTAAATGCTCGAAGTCTATCACATATGTATCATTTTGTTTCTGTAATGGACTCACGCATAACTGCCTATTATTTGTTGTGACCATTTCGAAAAATGGAGGATAAATAGGTGGTTGTACGAGAACGGATTCGTTTTCTTTTGTAAAAGCCTGTATGCTCGTACTAAGAGCTGGAACGATCCCTGCACTAAAGACGATCCATTCTTTTTGAATGTCCCAGTCGTATTGTTGTTTTGTCCAGTTACAAATAATATCCCCAATATTTTCAGGGGGAAGTGTGTAGCCAAAAATCGGATGTTCGATCCGTTGTTTTAAGGCAGTTTGAATTGGTTTTGGTACTTCAAAATCCATATCAGCAATCCAAGCATGGATAAGTTCTTCGTTTTTATATGTATCCCATTTTATACTATGCGTTCCACGTCGATTGATTGCTTTATGAAATAGTTGCATAAGTTTGCCCCCTTCTTCTGTAAAACCAATAAGTTACGAAAGTTCTCTCTCTTCTTATAGAATAGCTGATGTGATAGGATAAAGAAAAGTATTAAAAAGTGAAAAGGCGGGAAGCGAATGGGTACATATGAAAAGATGATAGAGGTTGTGAAGAATTGGGATCCGTTTCAAATGGGACCGGAGTTTTATGAAACAGAAGCGAGCGATGTTGTGAACGTCATAAGTGTGTTTGATGATCCAAAATACATCGCAAAGAAGATTCAACATATATACTTTATGTCTTTTGAGGAAGTACCTGCGCTTGAAAAATGTGAGAAGTTAGCTGTGGAATTACTTGTAATAAAAGAAGGCGGAAGTTGTTCATTATAGGCTGTCGGAATTTCCGACAGCCTTTTTTATATTATCCCGCTATTTGCTTGGTAGTAAGACCCCACCTCAAAATTCAGCGGAAGCAAAGAAGTTAGGTGGGGACTGATTAAAGTTTCACTTTATTGCGCAGAAAAAGCGATAATTTCTTCATAAACATGTTTAGGCTTTTCTTCAGGTAGTAAATGTCCTGTATTTTCGTAAGAAATAAATTTTGAATTCGGTAAATCTTTGTGTAGACGATGACCTACATGTACAGGGACGACGCGGTCTTTTTCACCCCAAATGAGCAAGATAGGTGTTTCGATTTTTTGTAATTCAGTTGAAGATAAGTCACCTTCACGGTCTCGTATCATGCGAGTTAAAGCGGGAAATATACGGTCGTCATAAAAAGGAGCGGAGTAACCTTTTTTCATTTCATCGTCAATTAATGAGTGATCATGAACGACATTCATTAAGTTATGAACAATACCGCGTCTAATAATCCAGTTCTTTACGTATAAATGAAAGAACGGTAAATAAGAAGAGTATAGTAAAGGTAAGGTTGCGCGTGCTAAATAGCTAGAGCTGCATAGTAAAATCGTTTTTGAAATGAGTTCAGGACGTATACGGTTTACATAGAGAGAAATTTGCCCACCCATAGAGTGCCCAACTAATACAATGTTTGAGAGAGATAAATGTTCAATTAAATCAATAATAATCGTTGCTAAATTGTGATAAGAATACTTAAACAGATGAGACTTATCACTTTTTCCGAACGGTGGTAAATCAAGAGCAATCACTGTTCCTGCTTTCGATAGTAAGGGAATGAGACGACGGTAACTAAATGAGGAAGATAAAAAGCCGTGAACGAGTACGAAAGTAGGACGTTCTGTTTTGTTATCGTGTTCATACAATTCGTAATGAATAGTAGTGCCGCGAGTGGAAAAAGTGAAATAAGGACAAGTATATTCGTGATTCATTTTTTGTCACTCCATTGATTTTTGTTCATATCATCTCCAAGGAAGAAGAAAATATGTTAACAAAAAAAGGCAAGATGACGATGTCATCTTGCCTTTCGTTTATTCAGTATTACCCGCGAACAATATTAGGCGGTGTTTTTCCTTGTAATCCTGCAACTAAATTTTCAGCGGCGGTCATAGCCATTTGCTGCCTAGTTTTTAATGTTGCAGATCCGATGTGTGGTAAAGTCACAACATTTTGTAATGATAAGAGTGGATTATCTTTTTGAATCGGCTCTTGTGTAAATGTATCGATACCTGCTGCAAAGATTTTCTTTTCTGTTAAAGCATGGATTAACGCTTCTTCATCTACTGTTTTCCCGCGAGAAGCATTAATGAAGATTGCTGTTTCTTTCATTAATGAAAATTCCTTTTCTCCGATAAGGTGATATGTTTCATCTGTTAATGGAGTAAGAAGAACAATAAAGTCAGACTGCTCCAGTAGCGTCTGTAAATCACAATATGTAGCATCGAATTTTTGTTCAGCTTCTTCTTTACGACGGCGGTTATAGTAAAGAACATTCATATCAAATCCGAATTTTGCTCGTTTTGCAACGGCTTCTCCAATTCGGCCCATACCGATAATACCAATTGTGCTATGGTGTACATCTAGTCCGAAGTGTTCTTTTCCAATTTCAGCGTTCCATTCACCATTTTTCACATAAGAATCGAGTTCGCAAACACGGCGCCCAGCAGATAACATAAGGGCGAAAACGAGATCAGCTACTGTATCATCTAATACGTATGGTGTATTCGTTCCGATAACATTTCGGTTTTTCATCGCTTGTAAATCAAAATTATCGTAACCGACAGAAATGTTGCTCACTACTTTTAAGTTAGGAGCCACTGTCAGTAATTCTTCATTAATGGCAGATCCGAAATTTAATAACCCATCTTTATCTTGTATTTTTTCTAATAGAACATCACGGGGTACTTTCTCATTTTGATCCCATTTTTCATAATCACAGTGTTCTGATAAATAGTTTTCTACAAATGTTGGAACTGGTTCAGCAATATAAACTTTTGGTTTCACGATTCCATCCCCTTTCGCTTTATCACGCATTTTTCCACTGATTAAAGTTTCACTTTACCCCGCATTAACGGACAGTAAGTCTCCCACCTCAAAAAGCAGCTCAAGCAAAGAGGTTAGGTGGGAGAGCAACTGTCCGTAAAAGCCCGATTGGTGTGGGCTGATAATCAGTGGGGTGAAGCATTTCGCTGATTAAAGTTTCACTTTATTTTGACATAATTCAATAGAAAAATCTTCTTTTCAAACTGGAAAGGGTATTTGTATAATTTAAACACAAACGAAAAGGAAGGATGATTTATATGGTGACAGAAAAAGAATTAGAATTATTAGCTTGTCTTGAAAAGAGTAGTCGATTATCTGTAGATACATTAGCGAAGCTGTTAAATATAGAGGTAGAAGAAGTAAAGAAGATGGTTGCGAGGTTAGAAAATGAAAAGATTATTGTGGATTATGTAACACATATTGATTGGACGAAGGTGAAAGAACATACAGGTTTAACGGCAATGATCGATGTGAAAGTTACGCCAAAGCATGGCGTTGGGTTTGATGCGGTTGCTGAACAAATTTATCGTTATTCAGAAGTGAAATCCGTTTATTTAATGTCAGGGACATATGATCTTTCTATTACATTAGAAGGGAAAACGATGGGAGAAGTAGCGATGTTTGTTTCTGAGAAATTAGCAACAATTGAATCTGTTGTTTCTACAACTACTCATTTCATTTTGAAGAAGTATAAACATGAGGGCGTTATTTATGAAAAAGACGATGATGATAAGCGAATTGTGGTGACACCATGAAGCAATTTGAACTATCTAGATCAGCAGAATCTTTAAAACCATCTGGTATTCGAAAATTTTTTGATTTAGCAGCAAATATGAAAGGTGTTATTTCCCTCGGGGTAGGAGAGCCGGATTTTGTTACACCTTGGAATGTAAGGCAAGCATGTATTCGTTCTTTGGAACAAGGGTATACGTCATATACAGCAAATGCAGGATTATTGGAGCTCCGTCAAGAAATAGCAAAGTATCTAAAAAAACAATTTGCAGTATCTTATGATCCAAGTGATGAAATCATTGTTACAGTTGGAGCGAGCCAGGCGTTAGATGTAGCGATGCGCGCCATTATAAATCCTGATGATGAAGTGCTCATTATTGAACCGAGCTTCGTTTCTTATGCACCACTTGTGACATTAGCTGGAGGAGTTCCGGTTCCTGTGGCGACTACGTTAGAAAACGAGTTTAAAGTACAACCAGAACAAATTGAAGCAGCTATTACAGCGAAAACAAAGGCAATTTTGCTTTGTTCACCAAATAACCCGACAGGTGCAATGCTAAATAAATCCGAGCTTGAAGAAATAGCAGTGATTGTTGAGAAGTACAATCTAATCGTATTATCTGATGAAATTTATGCAGAACTTGTATACGACGAAGTATATACAAGTTTCGCGAGTATTAAAAATATGCGTGAGCATACGATTTTAATTTCAGGATTTTCAAAAGGATTTGCGATGACAGGATGGCGCCTCGGTATGATTGCAGCTCCTGTTCAATTTTCAGAATTAATGCTCAAAATCCATCAGTATTCAATGATGTGTGCACCGACGATGTCTCAGTTTGCAGCACTTGAGGCGTTACGCGCAGGGAACGATGAAGTAATTCGAATGAGAGATAGCTATAAGAAGCGTCGTAACTTCATGACGACATCTTTCAATGAAATGGGCTTAACGTGTCATGTGCCGGGCGGAGCATTTTATGTTTTTCCTGCTATATCTTCAACCGGATTATCTTCAGCGGAATTTGCAGAACAGTTATTGTTGGAAGAGAAAGTGGCCGTTGTCCCTGGTAGCGTATTTGGCGAAAGTGGTGAAGGATTTATTCGTTGTTCATATGCAACGTCGCTTGAACAACTTATGGAAGCGATGAAGAGAATGGAACGGTTTGTAGAAAATAAAAAAAGGACAAAACGTAATACGTTTTGTCCATAAAAGGGGGGGAATACTAGAAAGCCATGTGTTAGTAGTCTATCCCAATATTGGAGAATTATACTTCTTTAAGGGGAATTTTTCATGAATTTTGAATGAGTTCTGTCATAGTGGTATAATTTACTAATATAAGGTATACGCATTCTAGATAACGTTATCTAGAATGCGTACTAACCAATCGGATATTTAAAATAAATATATCTGCTTTGCTCTTTATAATTGTAGAGAGAATGGTAAACGTATGGGAGTGTTTCATATGTCAGAACAATATACAACAGGAGTGGTTGTAACAGGGAAAGTGACTGGAATTCAAGATTACGGTGCATTTGTAGCGTTAGATGCAGAAACACAAGGACTTGTGCATATATCTGAAATTACAAATGGATATGTAAAGGATATTCATGACTTTTTAAAAGTCGGCGATACAGTAGAAGTAAAGGTACTTTCAATTGATGAAGAGCACAGAAAAATGAGTTTATCGTTAAAAGCGGCGAAAAGAAAACAAGGAAGGATTCTTATACCGAACCCATCTGAAAACGGATTTAATACGCTGCGAGAAAAGTTGGCAGAATGGATTGAAGAGTCCGAGTTAACAAAGTAAAAGAGGAACGCATATGAGCGTTCCTCTTTTACTTTATCTTATGATATATATTTGCAAATATGATTGCATGCAATCATATTCGTATGTCGGAGGTGAAAGGACATACTGACTATCGAATTTCGTTTGTTTCTGGGTGTGTACCAAGATTTTCAGATGGTTTAAACAATAAACCAAGATTGATAAGCCCAGATATACCAACGATGCCGTAAATAATACGTGCAAGAGCTGAATTTTGTCCACCGAAAATGGCTGCTACTAAGTCAAACTGGAAAAATCCGATTAGTCCCCAGTTCACAGCGCCAATTACAGTAAAGACTAATGCGATACGTTGCAAAGTACTCATGAAAAAGCCCCCCTTAATTGTGAAGCATGAGCAAGCGATGAGTTAATTAACTCTTTTATAGAATGGGGTAGTTATGTTGTTTTTATACATAAAAAATGTTCGAAAGATGATGTATATACATCTATACCGAAAAATGCGAATTTTTATGCAAAAAATGAACTTTTTCTAAAAAATATATATTGGTTACGTTTACAATGGTTGAATCGCTTGATTTACAACTTCAGTTTCGCTAAAGTGAATACAGAAATACATATCCATAATTGGAGGGAAAAAGATGAGTACACATGTAACGTTCGACTATTCTAAAGCGTTATCCTTCATCGGTGAACATGAAATCACTTATTTACGTGATGCAGTGAAAGTAACACATCACGCAATCCACGAAAAAACTGGAGCTGGGAACGATTTCCTTGGGTGGGTAGACCTTCCGCTTCAATATGACAAAGAAGAATTCGCTCGCATTCAAAAATGCGCAGAAAAAATTAAAAATGACTCTGACATTTTACTTGTTGTAGGTATTGGTGGTTCTTACTTAGGGGCACGCGCAGCAATCGAAATGTTAAACCATTCTTTCTACAACACGCTTTCTAAAGAACAACGTAAAACTCCACAAGTGCTATTTGTTGGACAAAACATTAGCTCCACTTACATGAAAGATTTAATGGACGTATTAGAAGGTAAAGACTTCTCTATTAACGTTATTTCCAAATCAGGTACAACAACAGAGCCAGCACTAGCATTCCGTATCTTCCGTAAGTTATTAGAAGAAAAGTATGGAAAAGAAGAAGCTCGCAAACGTATTTATGCAACTACAGATAAAGCACGTGGTGCATTAAAAACATTAGCTGATAACGAAGGTTACGAAACATTTGTTATTCCAGATGATGTTGGAGGACGTTTCTCTGTATTAACGCCAGTTGGTTTATTACCAATCGCAGTAAGTGGCTTAAATATTGAAGAGATGATGAAAGGTGCAGCTGCTGGTCATGATGACTTCGGAACGTCAGAACTAGAAGAAAACCCAGCTTACCAATATGCAGTAGTTCGTAACGCTTTATACAATAAAGGAAAAACAATTGAAATGCTTGTTAACTATGAGCCAGCACTTCAATACTTCGCTGAGTGGTGGAAACAGTTATTTGGTGAAAGTGAAGGAAAAGATCAAAAAGGTATTTTCCCATCTTCAGCAAACTTCTCAACTGACTTACACTCATTAGGTCAATACGTTCAAGAAGGTCGTCGTGACTTATTTGAAACAGTTCTTAAAGTAGGTAAATCTACACATGAACTAACAATCGAATCAGAAGAAAACGATTTAGACGGATTAAATTACCTTGCTGGTGAAACTGTAGACTTTGTAAACACAAAAGCATACGAAGGTACATTACTTGCACATAGCGACGGGGGAGTACCAAACTTAATCGTCAATATTCCTGAATTAAATGAGTACACATTCGGTTACCTTGTATACTTCTTCGAAAAAGCATGTGCGATGAGCGGCTACTTACTAGGGGTAAATCCATTTGACCAACCTGGCGTAGAAGCATACAAGAAGAACATGTTTGCTTTACTTGGTAAACCAGGATTTGAAGAATTAAAAGCAGAATTAGAAGAGCGTTTAAAATAATAAAAAGCGACCGGAATCCGGTCGCTTTTTATTATTTTATCGAAAAGTCCATCAGTATATTCAAGCTAGAGTGGGTATGCTAAAGGAAAAGTCTTGGAGGGATGGACTTGATTCCAATTCAATCAAATTTAGAAGGACGTACATATGCGCTATTTAAGTTAGAAGAGATTATGAAACCACTTGGATATAGCATTGGTGGTAATTGGGATTATGATAAAGGATGCTTCGATTACAAAATCGATGAAGAAGATGGGTATCAATTTTTACGAGTGCCGTTTACAGCAGTAGATGGTGAACTGGATGTACCTGGTGTAGTAGTCCGTCTTGAAACGCCGTATATTCTTTCGCACGTATATCAAGACGAACTAGATGATAATGTGAATACTTTAACCGCTGGAACGAGTGGGATGGATCAATTTGCTGAACCGAAAGATCCAGATGGAGATGTAAAAAGAAAATATATCAATATTGGGAAAGTGCTCATGCAAGAACTAGAGCGTCATTTTATTAATGGTGAATAACAATGAGTATGTCGCTTTCGATAAGAATGAAGGTATGGACTGGATTAATCATATATTGATCATCACGCTTTATACCTAGTAAGAGAATGTTTTGTTTTAGAAGGGTATAGCTACAATTTGCAAAGGTTTGTCCGGTGCAGGACGGAGAAAGCTCCATCAGTTGTAATTTGTTATCAGAGATTTCATCGTAAAGTGAGAATAGTACACCTGAAATAGAAGGGAATAAAAGAGAAGCGGTAAATACATAACTCGTTAATTTATTTCCTTCTATAATTTCTGACGCGCCCGCTCTCGTTGCATTTTGAATTTGTTCAGTAGTAAGTAGTTCGGCGATGCAGTGAATGTTTGGATTGAGTCCTTTCGCAGTTAAAATATTTAAAATGGACTGTGTATCTGCTAAGCTTTCGTTCTTTTCTTTATCCGCTGTTATTAATATGGTGTGTGCCGTTGCAATATTAGCCTTTAATAAAGTTTGATCGTGATGCGGACAACCTTTTATAAATTCTAAATGATGAAAGGGTTTTGGGAGTAAAGAAAGTGTTTCATCAATTAAAACGATATCAAGGTTTGGTTGTAGTACATGCATTTGCTTTACAACATGTTTTGCACGCTCATTCCAGCCAACGATAATCATATGACCGTTAGAGGTAGCGGCTTCTTCACCTTTAACTTTCATGTATTGTTTACTAATCATCTCAGTAGCGAATAGAACCATATAATAAGAACAAAAGCCAGTTCCTAATAAAATAATACTTATACCTATTAGTTTTCCTATCGTTGTATGGGGAGCAAAGTCGCCATATCCAACTGTAAAAATGGTAACAATTGACCACCAAATTCCGTCAAACCATGTAGTGAAATGAGAGGGTTCTAATCTATGTATAAGAAAACCAGAAAAAGCAGTGAGTACAATAATAAAACAAATTAAACGAAAAATAATGGAATCACGAAATGTATCTACTAAATTCGGACGGGATTTCAATAGTAAATTCCTCCTTGTTTTGCAGGACTACATTCATTGTTACCATTATAGAAAAAAGAAAAACTCTCTAATTAAAGAGAGTTTATTTTATGCTACATACTTTCCACTTCAGTTTGTTGGACACTTTCAAGATGCTGGAGAGTATAGTAAACATCAGCGGTATGTCTTTTTTGATCAATGGACAGTTTAAGATGTAAATAGTGAGAACCGTTTTCTAACGTTTTAAGCTTCATATTTTTAACGTTTATATCCATTTCTTTTATCTCCTCGATTACAACCGGGATATTGTCCATATTTCGCACAACAAGTTTCACTGCAATATCACGTTGACGAAATGATCTAGGACCTACAAACTTCATTGTCAATGGTATAAGTTCGACACTAATCATAAGAAAACACATTCCGAAAATTGCCTCGATATAGAAACCAGCTCCAACGGCAATACCAATACCAGAAGCACCCCAAATCATAGCGGCAGTCGTGAGTCCTGCAATGCTATCGTTGCCTCTTCTTAAAATTACGCCAGCACCTAAAAAACCAATTCCTGATACAATTTGAGCGGCAAGTCGAAGTGGATCCATATTCATATGATCGGTATGTGGTAAGTTATAAGCTGCTTTAATAGAAACAATCGTTAGGAGGCAACTAATAATAGAAATAACTAAACACGTTTTTAAACCAAGTGGTTTCCGTTTTAATTCGCGTTCTAAACCAATGGCAAATCCTAAAATAGCCGAGAGACCTAGTTTGATTAATAAATCGGTATAGTCCATATATATTCCTCCTTGTATGATATGGTATATGAATAAAACTCTTATTATAGAAAGAAACGTTTTTTGATAGAGTAACTTTATATAAAATATATGTAGGAATTAATCATACATGAAAGAGATATTTCGTTTAAGTATATGATATTAAAAAAGAAATGTGGGCAGTTTTTAAAAAAGTTTATAAAAGGTGTTGCATTTCATTTTTCACCATGATATATTAATAACCGTCGCTGATGCGGAAACGCAGAAAACGAC
>OVBC01000025.1:0-127619 GCA_900406465.1 Noccaea caerulescens | reverse complement strand
TGTTTTGGGTCATATAAATGAAAAGGCGCTCCGCCTATTGTAGGGAATATCGTATTTAGCAGGACGTATGGAATGGAGGCAACTGCAAATGGGAAGAGAATCGCCATATAGTCCTTTTGTGACCACGCAGATGCTGCAAGTCCTAAAAGGGCCATTAAACCTGCAAATAAAAAATTAATTCCGATATATACAGTAATGTAAGTGAGGGGAGATTCGTAATATAAGTTTGCAAACATCCCATTATCATTTATAATGCCTGAACCAGCCGTCGGTTCTCCGTCTGGAATGGTTAATTTGCAAAATAATAACGATAAGATGAATGGAAATGTATAAAGAAGTCCGCCACAAAAGAATGTAACGATATATTTCGTTACTGAATAAGGGAACAAAGAAATCCCTTTACTTACAAACGGTTTAAAACCATCTGATTTATCCGAATTGTAACTTGTACTAAAGGGGAAACTAGCAATAACGGGCATTAATAATAAATAAACATCCATTTCATTGTCGCGAAATCCAATCCATTTAAAAGCTGTTGTTACAAACGCATCCGTTCCATCCCCAATGTAACGAATTACATAATAATAATGGTAAATAAAAATAAGAGCTAGTCCACTAAACATAATAATTAAAGAAACACGATTACAAAAAGCTTGCTTTATATTTAAACGAAGCGCACGCATCATGACTGAAAAAGCCTCCACTATTTTGATAAACTTGTCTATTTTCTATATTACTATTAATTGTAAAGATTTTCTTGTTTTTTTATTTGATTATTTGAAAAAGAGGAATTTTGTTGTTGTGAAGTAAGGTTTAATCATATATCTTAAGAACACCTTTTCCTTTTCTCTTTTCTTCTGATAAACTATGGACAGTATGATATACACTGACTGGAATTTTTTTATACTGGAAATAATAAAAAAGAGAACTTGTCTAGAATGTAAGCGTGTGGTAATATCAAAGGTGTACTGATTGACTATATTATCCAATTGGTCATTTTTGGAGGTGAAGATGTGGCGATAGATCGAAAACGTTCTATTATTGAAGCTGCAACAAAGTCTTTTTCAGCGTTCGGTTATAAAGCAACAACGATGGATCAAGTAGCGAAGTTAGCGAATGTAGGAAAAGGAACGATTTATACTTTTTTCAAAAATAAAGAAGAGCTATTTGGTGAAATTATTTCTAATTTAATTACAGAAATGAAGCAAGTTGCAGAAAGTGCAATTCGTTCAGATGTTTCATTTTTTGAAAATGTACATAGAGCATTATATAGCATCTTGGAATTTAGAAAAGAACATCAGCTCATGATTAAATTAATTCAAGAAGAGCGCGATATGGGAACGAAAGAAGTACAAGAAGTCATGCAACAAGTTGATGTGGAAATTGTTTCTGTTATTCAATCGTATTTAAAGATTGCGATTGAAAAAGGTGAAATTAGCAAATGTGATCCAGAAATTACAGCATTTATTATGCTTCGTCTATATGTATCGCTTATTTTTGATTGGGAAAAAAATCATGAACCGCTAGAAAAAGAAAAAATTGCAGAGTTATTTGAACTTTATTTACTAAAAGGATTGTCAAACTAAGATGATCCTTTTAATTTTATAAAAAAATGACCAAATGAATAATGAGGTCATATATTTAATTTGAGGAGGAGTTATAGAAAAATTATAATTATAATGAGAAAAAGTTGCATAGTAATAAATTCGGGGATAAGGCATATGTATGAACAAGTGTAGCCTTTTTGTTTGAGTGAAAATGACCAAATGAACAATGCGGTCATTTAGAAAAGGGGGAGAAATGATGAAATGGAATCAGTTACTTCGTAAAGAGTTTACTGAAATTATAAAAAGTAAAAAAATATTAATTCCAATTATCGCGGTTTTATTCGTGCCAATTTTATATGCAGGTATGTTTTTATGGGCCTTTTGGGATCCGTATAAACAGTTAGATGATTTACCAGTTGCGGTAGTCAATTTAGATAAAGGTGCAGTATTTGATGGGAAACCAATTGAGGTCGGAAAAGGGCTCGTTGATAACTTAAAAGATAATACAAGTTTCAAATGGGAATTTGTAAGTGAAAAAGAAGCGGAAAAAGGAATGGAAGGTAGAAAGTATTACATGTTAGTACGCATTCCAGATGACTTCTCAAGTAACGCTACAACGTTATTAAAAGATGATCCAAAACCATTAAATTTAGAATACATTCCAAACGAAAGCTTAAACTTCTTATCTTCACAAATTGGCGGAACAGCCATTGAAAAAATTAAAGGTGAAGTATCAAGTACGTTAACGAAAACATATGCAGAGAAAATGTTTGATTCTATTCAAGACGTCTCAAAAGGATTAGCAGATGGGGCGGAAGGAGCAAATAAACTACACGACGGATCAAGTGAGCTGCATGATGGTTCCAGTAAAGTGACGGATGGCCTTCATACACTTCAAGGGAAGTCTGGAGAGATGAAGGATGGAGCTCAGAAATTAGCAGATGGATCTAATAAATTAGTAGATGGATCAGGCAAAGTAACAAATGGTTTAAATACGTTAAATAGCAAAACAGGTGAGATGCAGACGGGTATAGGGAAATTGCAAGATGGATCTCAGAAAGTAACAGCGGGTTTGAATACGTTAGTAAATAAATCAGGTGAATTAAAAACAGGAACGAATGAATTAGCAGCTGGTATGGAACAGCTTGTTGGAGGACAAAGTCAATTAGAGGGGGTTTCTCAAAAAATTGAAAAGGGTTTGCAAGAATTAGATAGTAAAGTGAAAAGTTCCGCTGCAGGTTTAGAAGAAATGCAGGCGAAAGTTCCTACAATATTAAATAAAGTAAATGAGAAAATAGACGGAGCTGAAAAAAACGTAAATCAGTTAAATGGATTTACTCAATCAACAGCAGGAGATGCCAAAAATGCAGCGCAAGATGTAGCTAATTTACAAAAGCAAATTGAGAGTTTACCAAAAGAATATCAAGAGCAGTTACAACCGTATATAACAAATGCGGCAAAAAGTACAGCGACAGTTCAACAAAAAGTTGCTGTAGTATCGGGTGGAACAAAGACACTAAACGAAGAAGTAAATCAACTAAAAGGTGAAATAAATCAAAAGGCAAGTGAAATGCAAAACAAACTACCGAATTCAGGTGGGATTAATACTTTAACGGATGGTATTACGAAATTAATGAATGCGCAAAACCAATTTGTAAGTAAGTTTCACGGATTTGGTGAAGGATTAAATAATGCCAAAGTAGGTGTAAATAAATTAAATAAGGGGTCAGATCAATTAATTGATGGAGTAACTCAATTAGCGGACGGCTCAAGCAAAGTAACAGGTGGTTTAGGTACATTATCCGCAGGAGCAAATCAAATGTCAGGAGGAATAACACAATTAGTAGACGGTTCAAGCCAAGTAACAACTGGCTTAGGTACTCTAAATGGTGGTCTAAACCAAATGTCAACTGGCTCAACCCAGCTAATCGACGGTGTAAATAAACTAGCAGACGGCTCAGGAAAAGTAACTGATGGACTAGTGAAAGTAAACGATGGTTCAGGTGAACTTGCTGAGAAACTTGGGGAAGGGGCAGAGAAAACTGGGGAAGTAAAAGGGACAGATAAAACGTATGATATGTTTGCAAGTCCTGTAAAGGTGAAGACGGAGAAAATGGCGGAAGTTCCTAACTACGGAACTGGATTTACACCGTATTTCTTATCACTCGGTTTATTCGTTGGGGCATTACTATTATCAATCGTATATCCATTACGTGATACAGTTGGCGTTCCAAAATCAGGATTTAGTTGGTTTATTAGTAAGTTCGGCGTGTTACTATCAGTCGGTATTATTCAAGCGATAGTAGCAGATGTTATATTACTGTTCGGATTAGGTGTAGAAGTACAAAGTATTCCGTACTTCATACTCTTTAGCATCGTTACAAGTTTAGCGTTTATTGCATTAATTCAATGTTTAGTAACAGCATTCGGTGATGCAGGGCGTTTCATCGCCATCATCACATTAATTATTCAGCTTACAACAAGTGCTGGAACATTCCCGTTAGAGTTAATTCCGAAGTTTTTACAACCATTTAATGCTTGGTTACCGATGACATACTCTGTATCAGGATTGAAAGCAGTCGTATCAAGCGGAGACTTTAACTTCATGTGGCAAAACATAGGAATGCTCATGATCTTTATCGTTGTATTATCACTTGGAACAATCGCCTCCTTAACTTTGATGCACAAACGACAATTTAAAAATGTTGCTGAAAATCAATCGGTTGAAGCGTAAAAAAAGCACCTTTTTGGTGCTTTTTTATTTTAATAGAGGGCATCTTTTCCTTGGTTCATCTATAAATCTTTCTAAAAGCTATAGAAACGAAAGAAAAGGAATTACAACAATTTACAGAGAAACATAGGGTAGAGGAGTTGATATGATGAAAGGCAATCCTACTTACTATTTTATCTTATATCCATTAATCTTCTTTCTCGTTTTCTCTCTTTCACCTATCTTGTTTCAGAAAAAAGAATATACGAGTATGAAAGATATACTAGGGATACTTTTATTTTACTATGTGCTAATTAGTGGATATTACTTTATGGATGTTGTAAGTGAAAGAATGAAGAAGGATAGTAAAGATAAACGATAAATTTTATTGTATAAAAACCGATGGAGGATAAAAAATGACTGAAAGTGAGATGAAATTCCGTGATACGACCATTCGTAACTTTTTTGATAAAGAGAATCGTTTAAAATCGATTCCAGGTCAAAAGAAGAAAAAATTAGTATTGTTAGAGCATTTAATTAGCAAGTTAAATGCTGAAAATCAATATACAGAAAAAGAAATTAATACATTTATAAAACAATATCATGATGATTTTTGTACAATTAGACGTGAATTTATTGTACATAGGTTTATGGATAGAGAGGATAGTATGTACCGTATAAACGGGAGAGAAGTTTGGACGAAGTGGGAGGAGTTAAAATAATGAATCCGCGAGGGGATCCCCGCTGATTATAAGCCTGTGCTAGTCTTGCTGTTTCTTTGTAGTAAGTCTATGAACGCTTCAACATTCGAACTTGTAATGTATCCAAGCGTTATATATTCATCTTCATAGTAAAATATTATTTTTTTGTCAAAGATTCTTCTCTTCGTTTCTATGGATAGAATTTTTTCATAATCAAATTCGGCAATGAATGTGTTTTTATATTGGCTAAAAAAGAGAAGTCTTTGATTAGTAGCAAGTAACATGCCAGGATACGGGACTTTATGCGTAATCATATAGCCAGTAAGTGAACATTTTAAAGTAGATAAAATTTTTTCTTCTTTATGTAATAGTTGTTTTGCATCTGTTAAGATAGGGTTCATTCCATATATTCCTTTTATTTTTATTTATGAATATTGTATCAAGAGTAAAAAGATTCTCAATATGTAATATTGCATATTGGACGTTTTATAGTTTTAATATTATTTTTAAAAAGAAAAAGTACGAGGTGATTCAATGATACGGTTAGTAAAAGAGACTGATGCAGAAGCAATTATGAATATTAGAAAAGAAATTATATTATCGGAAACTACTACAAAATTTTTCATAGTATCCCCAAAGAAGTTACCGAATGATAGTAATGCAGAAAGAGAAAAGATACGGAAAAGCAATGAGAAAGGTAATCTCTATATCGTGTATGAAGTAGATAGGAAGGTAGTTGGCTTTTTACTTTTCAACCGATATGAACTAGAACGGTTACAACACGCAGGCACAATGGGAATGGGGATTAAAGAGGCGTATTGTAATCAAGGCATCGGCACGAAATTAATTGAATTTCTTATTAGTTGGGCTAAAGGGCAGAAAGGTTTAGAGAAAATTTGCTTAGGTGTAGTTTCTGTTAATGATCGGGCAATTAAAGTGTACAAACGTATGGGTTTTGTAGAAGAAGGGAGACAACGAAAGCAAATAAAGTATGAAGATGGATCATATGGAGACGATGTATTGATGGGCTTTTATATTGAATAAAGGATATATGGTATTAAGAAAAGGAATGTACCTACCGTAAATGTCTAAAAGCAGTATATTGCCCCTCCATTAACAGACTTTTACCTATGTATAATATTAATATAGTAAAATCATAACAACCGATATTGCAGTTTCCAATAATATACTATATAATCAATTTAAGAAAACGTTTTCATGCAAAGGGGGAGAATTTCGTGTCGACTATAGAGGACGTGGCGAAATTAGCGGGGTTATCAAGGACAACGGTTTCTAGGGTGATTAATAATCATCCATATGTTTCAGATGAGAAGAAAAAAAGGGTTCAATTAGCAATGAAGCATTTAGGCTTTGTTCCTAATTCTGCGGCGAGAAGGCTTCGTAAACAAAAAACGGAAACAATTGCGGTGCTAGTTCCAAGGATTACAAATCCTTTTTTCAGTAGATTTATTGAAGCAATCGAGATTGCAGCTTCTGAACATAAATATAAACTGATTATTTGTCAAACAAGATATTTACCTGAAAAAGAGATGGAGTATTTACAATTATTATCTACGAAACAAGTAGATGGGATTATTCTATGTTCACTAGAAAATCCGTGGGAAGATGTAGAGCCATACTTACAGCACGGTCCAATCGTGTTATGTAATGAATATATTGAGGAAGCAAATATTCCAACAGTGAAGTTTGATCATGCGCAAGGAGCATACATAGCTGCGAAGCATGTGTTAGATCAAGGATATCGCAATCTTATTTTTTGCCGTGGTAACGAAACCAAATTAGTTAGCCAGCAGCGAAAAATGGGCTTTTTACGTGCAATAACTGAGAAGAGCCGCCAAGTAGAAGCGATTGATTTTCTTGAAAACGCTTTCTCTTGGGAGGATGGAAAACGAATATTCCATGAAGTATTAAAGGACAAAAAAAATCCTACCGCGATTTTGGCAGGAGGCGATGAGGTAGCAGCTGGAATTATCTCAGAGGCGAAGCACCATAACTGGAGCATTCCAGATGATCTCGCTGTTATCGGTTTTGATAATCAAATATTATCACAGATTACAGAGCCAGGTATTACGACAATTGAACAGCCAATCGATGAGATGGCCCGAAAAGTTGTCGACCTGATGATGGATAAAATCCATACGAAAAATTATCGACAAAAAGAATTGTATGAGTTTGAACTGGAGCTCTTGGTGAAAGGTTCAACGATGAAGAAGGATACGATGTTATTAGCCTAGTAGACTATGTCTGCTAGGTTTTTTTATGTTCATAAACTACTATTCTTCGTGAACGCAGTCATCACATTTGTTATGGTATGCTTCGTGTTGCTCATCAATTTCTTTCCCACAGTGCGCACAAGTTTTCGTCGGTAAATTTCTGAAAAACTCCATTGGTTGATCGATCATGTCAATCCCTCCATTTCCATTTCTTACTATTATTGTATTAGTACAAAAAATAAAAGTCAACAACTGTTTTATAACAAAATTGAAAATTAATGAAAAAGTTTAGGAAATGGATTATAGTTAACAATGTAGAATGTAAGTGAAACATGCATTCCTACTCGGTTTTAGAAAGGATGGATACATATGAAAATGACTGTTGTCGGCTTTTGGGGCGGATTTCCAGAAGCGGGAGAAGCAACGTCGGGGTATTTGTTTGAACACGATGGTTTTCGTTTACTTGTAGACTGTGGTAGTGGTGTACTAGCACAGCTTCAAAAATATATAACACCATCTGATATAGATGCAGTTGTACTGTCACACTATCATCACGATCATGTTGCGGACATTGGGGTATTGCAATATGCGAGATTAATTACGAGTGCAACAACAAGGCAACTACCGGAATTACCAATATACGGTCATACGTTTGACGAGAATGGATTCCATTCTTTAACACATGAACCACATACGAAAGGAATCGCGTACAATCCAGAAGAAACACTTCAAGTTGGACCGTTCTCGATTTCGTTCTTAAAAACTGTTCATCCTGTTACATGCTTTGCGATGCGTATTACAGCTGGAGATGGTGCTGTAGTATACAGCGCTGATTCAAGTTATATTCCTGAATTCATTCCATTCACGAAAGATGCTGATCTTTTCATTTGTGAGTGTAATATGTATGCACATCAAGAGGCTGCAAAAGCAGGGCATATGAATAGTACAGAAGTAGCAAGTATTGCAAAAGATGCGAATGTAAAAGAACTTTTATTAACGCACTTACCGCATACAGGAAACCCATCTAATTTAGTAACAGAAGCAAAACAAATTTTCAGTGGCCATATTACGCTAGCGCATAGTGGCTACGTATGGAACTCATGAGGTGATACGATGTTATTTATTGATAATAAAGGAATTACAGATCCTAGAATAAACTTAGCGATTGAAGAATATTGTGTGAAAAATTTAGATATTAACGAAACATATTTACTGTTCTACATTAACGAACCTTCGATTATCATTGGTAAAAACCAAAACACAGTAGAAGAAATTAATGCAGATTACGTAAAAGAAAAAGGTATTCATGTCGTTCGTCGTCTATCAGGCGGAGGCGCAGTATATCATGATTTAGGAAACTTAAACTTCAGCTTTATCACGAAAGATGATGGAGATAGTTTCAGCAACTTCAAAAAATTCACAGAGCCTGTAACGAAAGCGCTTGGTAAATTAGGTGTAAATGCAGAACTAAGTGGTCGTAACGACATTTTAGCTGAAGGAAGAAAAATTTCAGGTAACGCGCAGTTCTCAACGAAAGGTCGTATGTTCAGTCACGGTACGTTACTATTTGACTCTGAAATCGATCACGTCGTATCAGCACTGAAAGTAAAAATGGATAAGATCCAATCAAAAGGAATTAAATCAATCCGTAGCCGCGTTGCGAACATTACAGAGTTCCTAAACGAAGAAATGACGACAGAAGAGTTTAGACAACTTCTTCTAGAAACAATTTTCGAAGGAGAAACAGAAATCCCAACGTATGAATTAACAGAAGAGGATTGGAAAGAAATCCATAAACTTTCTGAAGAGCGCTACCGCAATTGGGACTGGAACTACGGAAAATCACCGAAGTTCAACTTACAACATTCACACCGCTTCCCAGTTGGACAAGTTGACGTTCGTCTGGAAGTGAAAAAAGGAACAGTAACAGAATGCAAAATTTACGGCGACTTCTTCGGTTCACTAGATGTTCATGATATCGAAGAGCGTCTAACAGGCGTTCAGTTCGATAAAGATACATTCACTGCAGCTTTAGAAGGCGTAGATATCGCACGCTACTTCGGTAACATTACAACTGAAGATTTCTTACATTTATTCTTCTAAAAATGAGGGAGGCTGCCATAACGGGCAGCCTCTTTTTTTGCGTAGATTGTCGCGTTTTTTCGGTAAGTCGATATATTCGAAAAATCGCGGATATAATTTCATTCACCATAAAATCACAGGACATCTGCCTCTTATAAAGGAATATATATATTCAAAAGGAGGCGGATTGATATGAAAAGGGTAATGTACGTTGTATTATTACTCAGCTTTGTCATCGGAATGACAGCGTGTAACAGTGGATCGCCCTCAAGTCGTACAATTTTGTCTATCGGAAAACCAGCGGAGGATAATGTTATATATTTTACGCATACAGATAACAAACGAAAGATACATGATATACAAGACATGTTTCAAAATAAGAAGTGGAAAAGAAATGAAACATTCAGCACTGTTAATAAAACGCCAGATGTCGTCTTATCAATAGATGAAAACAACAAAGGGTTACCGACGTTATATGTTACCGTGTATTTTCATGAAAATGGAGCGGACGTTTTGAATTTGTATGGGGAGTATACGAGCTTAAATAAAGAGGAACTTGAAAATCTTAGAAAAAAGATGAGTGCATATTATCCTAAAATGATTTTTGGTCTAGTGTTATAAATTACTTGTAAATAAAATCCCCTTATTTTTCCAAATTAAACTAAGAGAAGGTGATCTGTCTATATGCAGTTAATAGAATATCACTTGCCACTTTAATTTTCTTTTAATATAATTAATTTAGAATTTTTAAATATTCTAAATTTTATAAAGGTGGGGTTTTTGTGAATCTCGTTCAATCTTTGGCTGAAACGGCAAAAAAGAAGGGGGAAAAACCGGCTTATATATTTATGGATCAGTCGGTCTCATATGACCAATTAAACAAAATGGTCACAAGGTTTTCTAGCAATTTAGCAGAAATGGGCATTGGAAAAGGGGACAATGTCGCATTAGTTGTTGGGAACTCACCACATTTTTTGGTCGGTTTATACGGAACAATGAAAGCCGGAGCAACTGTTATTCCAGTTAATCCAATTTATACAGCAGACGAAATGCATTACATTTTACAAAATGGAGATGTAAAAACAATCATCGTACTCGACGTCTTTCTACCTGTTATACAATCTCTTACAACAAGACTTCCTTCATTAGAAAACATCATCATATGCGAAACCTCATCAGATTTTAACCATACAGAAACCGAAAAAATGAAAACGTTTACTAGTTTTGTGGGGGCTGGAGATTTACAATACGAAGGCCCTGAACTAGATGAAGAGGATGTAGCGGTTATCCTATACACTTCAGGTACAACTGGAAAACCGAAAGGCGCTATGCTCACACATAAAAATTTATATAGTAATGCGAATGATGTTGCGTCTTATTTACAATTTACTGCTGACGATCGCGTCGTTGCGGCACTGCCAATGTTCCATGTATTCTGTTTAACAGTTGCGGTAAATGCACCGATTGTGAACGGAGCAACGATTTTAATGTTACCGAAATTTAGTCCGAAAGAAGTATTCCGTATTTGTCGTACGTACGAACCAACGATCTTTGCTGGCGTACCGACGATGTACAATTATTTATATTTATTTGAAGAAGCAAGCGCAGAAGATGTGAAGACGCTTCGCCTTTGTATTTCCGGTGGTGCATCGATGCCTGTTGCTCTTCTGCAAAACTTTGAAAAACGTTTTAACGTTATTGTTTCAGAAGGATACGGTTTATCAGAAGCATCACCAGTTACTTGTTTCAACCCGCTAGATCGTCCTCGTAAACCAGGATCAATTGGCACAAATATTTGGCATGTAGAAAATAAAATTGTAAATGAACTTGGGGAAGAAGTACCTGTCGGCGCAGTCGGCGAATTAATCGTTCGCGGACCTAACGTTATGAAAGGATACTATAATGCACCAGAAGATACAGCTGCGACATTGAAAGACGGCTGGCTATATACAGGTGACTTAGCGAAAATGGATGAAGAAGGTTACTTCTATATCGTTGATCGTAAAAAAGATATCGTCCTAGTTGGCGGTTATAACGTATATCCTCGTGAAGTAGAAGAAGTATTATATACGCACCAATCAGTAGCTGAAGTTGTTGTAATCGGTGTTCCTGATGAAAACTTAGGAGAAGCTGTGCGAGCGTACGTCGTTTTGAAGCAAGCAAACGTAACAGAAGAAGAACTAATGCATTACTGTACGTTACATTTAGCGAAATATAAAGTGCCGAAAAGCATTGAGTTTTTAATAGAATTACCGAAGAATACGACGGGTAAATTGTTAAGAAGAGCATTGAGAGAGAAAGCGATGCAAGTGTAATGAAGAAAAGGTCCCCTAAAAGATATTTTAGGAGACCTTTTCTTTGTTTATCGTAATAACTTTTTCTCATATGAAATGTAGTAGGAAGTTTGTATATATAATAGCGGAGCGTGTTCAAATAACTATTTGGTACTAGTAGTAATGAAGATATTCTTCCTACTTTCTTACATGAAATTTTTAATTTTGGATATTTGTATCATATGTTTCTGCAACAAACACAAAGTCTACATGCTCTTTATCAATAAAAATACTTGTTTTAGATGGAAGACCTGTTATGGTAGAAACAATATCAACCTCAACAAGGTCAAATCCTACACGATAAGCATCTGCAATTTCAATTCCACCAGTTAGAAAATGCAATCCATCCCCAAATGACTTAAATACAAATACATTTTCTTTCAAACTTTTATTATCCATTTCAATCCATTCTTCGTTAATATAAATCTTAAATGTCGTGCACTTTGGAACACACTCGATGTGATGTATCCCTTTATAACTATTAAGCGAAAACATATAGGTATGAGTTTCTTTAAAGTTAATATCTATCCCGTATTTAAAAGCAAAGGTTTTATATACCATTTCATAAAACAATGGCATTACAATATCATCCCATGCGTCATAGGCAAAAGCATGAATTGGTATTAGATGAGGATATAAACTTACAATCGCTTTTTGAAAATTAAGTAAGATGGTTGTATCTGTAATTTCTTTTAAAGAATCATCTATTTCATGGTCATAATCTTTCGAAATTCTGTTATCAATCATATGAAAAACTCCTTACATAGTCTTCTATATACTACGTTTTTCCGCATCATCAGTTTGTGCCTTCTTCAACTAAATTGCAAGTTTAACCGATGATTCCAAAAAAGCCCTTGTCTTATTTTATCAATTGTTAAATGTATTTATCTTTAAACTTCAATACGAAGATTAAACATGAAGGTGCGGGCGGAAAAGTAACAGAAACAAACTTTGTATATGACCCGATTAACCAATTATTAAATGAAGCACTACCAAACGGAACAACTAAATCATACACATATGATGGATTTGGAAACCGTACAAGTGTGAAAGTTGTAGAGAATGGAAAAGAAACAAAATCTATAGCGGCAACATTCAATGAAGGAAATCAGCTTGTAAAATTCGGAAACGAATCGTTAACGTATGATGCGAATGGCAATCGTACATCTGATGGAAAGTACAAGTATACATGGAATGAAGATGACCAACTTGTAGCGATTACAAAACAAGGTGAAAGCAATGCATTCGCAACTTATAAGTATGACGAGGATAATCGTCGTATTGAAAAGAGTGTAAATGGTCAAGTAACACGTTATTTCTATGATGGAGACAGCATTAACCCATTATATGAGACAGATGGTAGTGGAAATGTTCTTCGTCAATATGTATACTCAACAAGTGGCGCGCGTCTAGCGATGAAATCAAAAGGACAAACGTTATACTACCACTACAACCCTCGTGGTGATGTCATTGCGATGACAGATCAAAATAGAGAAGTTGTAGCAACGTATGAATATGATTCGTGGGGTAACGTATTAAAGAGTGATACAAAAGGTATCGCGACAGAGAATCCATTTGGATATGCGGGATACATGTATGATAAAGAAATTGGCATGTATTATTTAATTGCCCGTTACTATAATCCAGATCATGCGGTGTTCTTATCGGTGGATCCTGATCCAGGTGATGAAGATGATCCGGTTACAATGAATGGGTATACGTATGTAGATAATAATCCAGTAATGTTGATAGATCCAGATGGTAATATACCTGTTGCTCCACTTGTAATAGCGGGTGCAAGGATGGCTGCCCCTCATATAGCACGTTATGCAGCAAAACAAGCAGCAAAACAAGCAGCAAGAAAAGCGAAAAAAAGAGCTACATTAGCAGCTAATAAAAGAGCAGGAGCAAGGGCTGAGGAACTTGCAAAATCGGCATTAAAGAAAAAGGGATATGATGTATTAGGAAGTCAAGTTAGTGTTCGTACTTCTAAAGGTATTAGAAGGGTTGATCATTTAGTTAGAACACCTCGTGGCAAATTACTGGCGGTAGAAGTTAAAGCTGGTAATGCTAGAAGAACTGCGATGCAGTTAAAAAAGGATAAGCTAATGAGGAAACAGGGAGGAAAGATTATAGGGAAGAATGCCCCTCGTAGATTGAAAGACCAAGTTCGTAAAATACGAACCGTTGTTGTCACCCCTAAGTAAGGAGGATAGTTATTATGAATAAAAAAGAACTAAAATTAAAGTTATTGCAAGGTCTAGGTGAAGCATTAAAAGAAAAAGGTTATAAGACTAGAACTACACAACAAGACCTGGTGAAAAAATTTGATAAAGGAAAAATCAGTATACATTTAGCCTTTATCAATCACCCAGAAGATTTTCATGTGACGGTGGATGTGGGAATTCGGTTTGACGAATTAGAAAATATGAAAAATCAATGGGATGAAGGTTTAACAATTAAAGAGAAAAAGGAAACCTATACGATTGGGGTTGAGTTAGGGAATTTAGTCCATAGGGAGCAAAAAAGGTGGCGTGTTGAAAAGGAAGAAGATATTTTACCTGTTACTATGGATATTTTAAAAGAAGTTAAGGAATACTTCATTCCATATATTGATAAGTATGTAGATGTGGAAAATGTATTTGATTTATGTGTAAGAGATGATGATGAGGCTGGATTAATAGGGACAATATTTGATGGGGCTCGAGCACAAAATGCTATTGGATTAGCCTTGTTATTAAATAAAGAAGAGATGTTAGAACAAATCATTGAGAAAAAGAAAGAGTATTTAAAGACGAGGGATAAATTTGAATTGGAGTTATTTGAAAACTTTCTTTCTAATATGAATCTAGGATAAACCAGGTTAGTTATTCATTTTCGTGAGTATAGTGGGGTTAATTGTTTATATCTGGTTTTTCTGGCTGGAAAAACATTAAACTCTAGATTTTCTATTAATTATAAATATTAGTAGCCCCTAGAAGGAAACATTCGACGTTTTTATGATTAGACATAAACTTCGAATGTAACTTATAGGGGTTTTTATTTACAGGTTTTATAATGCTGGAAAGTCCATATCGAATTTTAGTGCCTGCGAGTGATGATGGTGCACTGTAACCTTGAGCAGTAGCGATAGACTTAGCCTTTGATAGCAAAACCCCCACAGAGTTTAGTCAACTTACCTTTTTAAAGAGTCTATCAAAGAATTATTTATTTTTATAAATTAAATGATTAAGAACCATTATTTCGATTATGAAAAAGAAGTATTATTATAAAATGCTAGAGAGACGCTTTTTATTAATTTAATTTATTTGAGTTCAATTATATTATGTGAAATAGGAGTGAGAATTTTGTTCCAAACGATAATTTACGATAAAGCTAAATATCATTATGAAGGAGATTTCCCACAAGAACTACCGATGGAGCAAGCATTTGTACATACTGGAATGTTCTTAGGTTGGATTATTGATAATAATTTATTTAGTGATGAATTTTTAGAAGAGACTGAAGAGGAAATTAATAAATTTAAGCTTAGAAAAATGACTGGAACTCAAGTTTATATGTTCTGGGATGGGGTTTTAAGCGATGACATGTTAAATGATGAAGGGAATCAATTTGCAATAGATTATTTTGATTTTGAAAAAGGTTTATATTTAGATGATTATGATGATGTATTTTTAGAGTGTGATACATTATATCAAGTGCAAGATACTTGGGAAAATTACTTTAAATTAAAAGAAGTAATTGATATTAGGTATACAGAATGGAAAAAACTTAAAAATAACGGGTAAAGAGGACTTTAAGTAATGGAATATTTTTTGTTCCAAATGAAGGTTTATTATATGCTGTAGAAAGAGGAGAGAAATAATGAAATTCCCAAAAGATGAAGATGGACAAGTATTAAATATGTTATACAAGCAAGGTATAGATTTTAATAAAAAACATATAGTAGATTTCTTTATTGCAATTCCTGATCAAGGTAATGGAGAAAAAATAATTGGCAGACTACAAGAGCTGGGCTTAAATTGTGAATTAGATTATAATGAAGAATTTGAAGATTGGACATGTACTTGTTCTAAAGAGATGTACTTAGTTTATGAGGATATCGTAAAGATGCAAAAGGAATTGAATAAACTGGGTGAAGAGTTTGGTGGATATACAGATGGTTGGGGTGCATTTGTGTAATGTTGAATTTATTTATAGTGATAAAATAAATTAGACGGAGTAAAGAAACTATTTATGGAAAGAAGGGCTTATATAAGTTCTTCTTTCTTTGTATATATTAAGATATCTTAGTGATAGAAACGTATATGATATGTGGGCGGGGGGCTATTGGTAAAAGCCCGATTGGTAAGGGCTAATTAAAGTTTCACTTTATATAGGTTTTGAGAGAGTAAGATATAAGATATATTGTTTGTAGCGGAGATCTTGAAGGAAGGGAGCGTGTGATAATTGGCAATGACGGATGAACAATTCGAAAATTATCTTGTTATGTGTTATGACAAATTAGAAAGTAAACAGCAAAAATTCATTTCAGATTATAATATCTATAACTTTGATGAGTATTGGTATGATCAAGATCAATGTATATTACAGTTTAAAAAAAATGGTCAAGTGTTACTTGAATTTAGTGTTGTTTTTATAGGGTCTTGGTCTGGAAAGAGTAACAGTTGGATGTGGTCTTGGGCTAATGAGAATGTGGCTGATTATGCAAGAAGTAAGTCTAACTGTTTGAAAGATTTACAAAAGATTACAGGAAGTGAGGTTTTTATAAATCCACTTTTTGAATGCGTTCAAGAAATGGCGTATGAGCTAGCAGCCTTTTCGATTGAATATTTAGATGCAGAAGGAATGTATATGGCACCAGGTGAGAGAAGTGATGTATTTATGGCTGTTATGTCACCGCGTGCATTGTGAGTAGAGCATATGAAAAATATAGATAAGGTAAAATGAATAAGGAGTACAGTTTAATAAATTAATAAAAGGTATCATAGGTCCCCGATGCATGGTGATAAATTTAAAGGAGTGAATTATATTGCTTGAAGTAAAGTTTTACGATTGGAAAAAAACGTCCTAAAAAACATTATTTGCTTGTACATGAAATTAGAATTTTCGAGCTGATTTTCTCAAAGAAAGTTAGCGAGTTTGAGATGGGATTAAGAGAGATTGAAAAAGTAACTGTCTTTTGTTTAGCTAACGAAAACACTGATATTTCATATGAAGTGAATAGAGCTTTGGGTGAAATTCGTATATATGTTCCATATGATTTTATGGATTTTTTAGCATTAAATTCAGTTGAAGAGAAATACAAAGAGTTTTGCAAATTAGTACGCCAATATGTTGTCCTTGGACTTGAAGAAAACTCTACTCTTTCATCATCTGTTGTTAAAAGGTATATAGAGGAATCTTTAGATGAAATTGTGAAGCAAAACTATGAAGGAATATTTTTAGTTGGGAAGACACCTAAGAAAAGCCCAAGCCGTAAGAAGATAGCGATATTAAAAGGAATTCATCGTGTTAAAGGTTTCCAGCTACGATGTGAAGTGTATGATGAAAAGGGATTAAAGATTCGAGATCAACTATTGGTGGAAGAGGTAGGGAATGAAATAGTATATTCTAGATTCTTAGGGACATTAAAATGGGAAAGTGAAAATCTAATAGTAGTTCAATCTAAATCCAGTAGTTGGAAAGAAGAAATCTATCTTTAATAACAAGGTTGTATAGTAGAAAGAGGGTTGTAGAGCATAAATGAATTTTTTTCGAAAAGATAAATTAAGTGACATTCAGAAAAAGTACTATGAACATTTTGGAGAGCCGATTCAATTTGTTAATTATTATAGCTGTGGATCGGTTATGTATTTTCAAACGGATGATACGCTTTATTATGTTAATTTACTGAATGTATGAGGTGATAAATGTGAATGAACGTTTAAAGAAAATAGCAATGTTAAGAGAAAAGGTCGAGGAAAAGGCTACTAGAGAATAGTTTTTAATGTTATGTCCGTCTATAAAAGAATTTGAGATTATTAGCGGGAAGAAAATTGCTTCATTAGTAAACTTTTTAATTGATGAAGCACCGAATCCTATCAAAGTTATGAGTAAATTAAATGCTGAACAAGTTATCAATGAAATAAAAGAATTTGAACGTGAATTAACTAGTTTATTGTCTAAGAAGATTATTCTATGGTATGCACATGAAAATTGGGACTTTGGTGTGCAATTAGAATTAGAAGATTTCATGTTATATACAAAAGAAGTATTACATTTCATTGGATATGATGATGCTCAAAGATCATTAATTTATTCTAGCCTTATTGTAGTAGATGAATCTATGAGAAGTGGTTTTACTTTTCTAAAGAATGAGTATGATCTTGAAATAGTACTATGGAAAGAAGGCTGAATGTATTAGAGTGTTTTGAAACAAATTGGATGAATGGTTGGGTTTATTATTAGAAGAAGTGGTACGTGTTTTAGTGTGATAGAAAGAAAAAGAGAGTCTTCAAGGGATATGTATAAGAGAGTAAAGGAGAGGAAATATGTCTTTTTATAAAAAGGAAATAAAAGGGGATAAATTGATTATAAGTGACGAAAGCATTGATATTTTAATGGATGCTTTTCAAAATAAAGGTGAAGAGATGCCTAAAAATATATCATAGAATTTCATAGCGACGGTATTACTCGCGGGATCTTATTATGAATAAGTAAAAAAACGAAGAGTTTAAATAGCCCTTCGTTTTTTTTACTTTATTTTTTCTCTACTAATTTCTTATTCTTCCAATCTAGTGTGAACAATTTATTAAATGTTTTTTGATCAACGTCTTTTACGTTGTTTCCAACCCAGTTTGCAGTTCCGAATGTGTAGCCTGGACGAAGTTGGTAATCGTCGGCGTGTTTTGTATAAGCGACTTGTAAGTTAGATTGATCTGTATTTTTTTCAGAGATAACAACAGCGATCATACCAGGAGAGAAACCGCTATTTGTTAGCGCTGGAAGTTGATCCATCGGTATTAAATTACCTTTTGCATCAGATTCATATAGGTATGTGCGAGAGTACATGAAAAGTTGGTTTCCATATAAAGAATGATAGGAGTCACGTGTGTAAATACCCCAGTTTTGATTGTTATATCCGTTAAAGAATACGTTCCACTTTACGTTTTTGTTTGTTTGGTCAATTAAATTTGTTTTATAACTAGTTTGTTTATAGCTTACAGAGTCAGACCAAGTGACTTGACCAGTTGCACCAGCTTCACCGCTAGGGCCATTAGGCGTTACAGAAGCTTTAACAGAGCCACCAAGTTGATAAGATACGCTAGATGTTACAGTCGTTTCTTCTACAGCATTTGTAGGTGCTACGTTAAAGAAACGAGCGCTGTTATCTTGAAGGTTAAATGCAACATCATATTGTGAAGGATAACGTAATGTTGCACTAGCGCCAGGGATTGGGTAGTTATCAATAGGTGCATCACTTATAGTAGGATTTGCTTTTAGAAAACTACCAGTTGTATTAATAACGGCAATCTGTTTATCAGCGCTTGGGTCATCGATAAAAGTTACCTTTAAAGACATTGTCATATTATCAGCTTGATCATTATTAAATGTATTATAGCTCGTATGTGTTTTTGCGTTTTGTCCGATATCTGTTACAACTTGCGATGTTGTTTGAGCATAAGCAGCAGGTGTTGAAAGAGTTACAGCGCTACTAGCAAAAACAGCGGATAATGCTAAACATTTTAAGTATGTTTTAGAACGTTTCATACAATCACTTCCTTTTATCTTTGTCGATATATGTCGTATTACATTTATATCGTAACATGAAAATAAAACGGAATGGATGGTTATGCATAATTGCATAGATGAGTTTTGAAGGATAACGATAATAGCATTTTATCAATCCTTATTAAGGAAATTGATGTGATTTTATTTTATCCCGCTATTTGCTGGGCAGTAAGACCCCCACCTCAAAATGCAGCGAAAGCAAAGAAGTTAGGTGGGGGATGAATAAATCCCCACTGATTAAAGTTTCATTTCATATATTCCTCCTAATCAATTCTCCAACTTGCGTCGCAACAAACGCAACATCACTATCAATTTCATCCAACACGTAAGACTCTAAAATGCCCATTACAGCTGTTCCTAAAAATTTTAAGATGATATGTTTATCGATGTTTTTATTTACTGATGTGTCTGTATTTAACTTTTTCTCTATTTCACCCATGATGAAAGTTAGTAATTTTTTTTGAAATGATAAGGTGCTGTTACTTCTAAATAGTGCCGCAAAAAATGGTTTGTGTTCTTTGAAGTATTCAAACCATATGATTGTTCCTTCTATAAATTCTTTGTTTTGCTTCTCGTAGCATATTTCTTTTAATTGGTCTAAATGATCGTCCACAATTTTATCTAATAAATTGTACTTATCTAGATAGTGTAAGTAAAACGTTTTTCTTCCGATGTTTGCTTTTTCGGTAATGTTTTTAACTGTAATTTCATCAAATCCATCTGTAATTAACATTTCTATAAATGCCGATTGAATGGCGTTTTGTGATTTTATAATTCTTCTATCGATTTTCTCCATATCGTGTTCCTCCGTTGTTGATACACATATTTCTTTATGTGTGTATTATCACCCAAATGCGTAAATGTGGTCATTGAAACAAGGTTCTACTCATTTTATTATAAATATACACACGAGTAATAACTCTCACAAGTGTAAAAATAATAATAATAAGATAAGGGCGGTTTTATATATGGCAGTTACGAAGGAAAATATAAGATTTTATGCAAGAGGTTTACAAGTTACAGGTATTTTGAACATTCCTGAAGGTGCTGAGGAAAAGAAACAAAATCCATCGATTGTTTGTGTGCATCCAGGTAGTAGCTGTAAAGATCAAACAGCAGGATTGTATGCCGAGAAGTTAGCGGAACAAGGATATGTAACGCTTGCGTTTGATGCGTCATATCAAGGTGAAAGTGAAGGTACACCGAGATATATTGAAGAGCCAGCTGCGCGAGTTGAGGATATTCGCTCAGCAGTAGATTATTTAACTACTCTTCCTTATATAGATGAAGAACGTATCGGTGTGTTAGGTGTTTGTGCAGGCGGTGGTTATGCGGTAAATGCTGCGATGACAGAGCGCCGCATTAAAGCGGTTGGTACAGTTGTTGGTGCAAATATCGGTCGTTTAAATCGTGAGTCTAACCCGATTGGTGTGTTAGAGGCAATTGGTAAACAACGTACTGCTGAAGTACGCGGAGCAGAGGAAATGATTACAAATTGGATTCCTAAAAATCAGGAAGAGTTAGTAGCAGCGGGTATGACCGATATAGATATTGTAGAAGCAGTTGAGTATTACACAACGCCGCGAGGGCAAAGTGTTAACTCTCCAAATAAGTTAAACTTTACGAGTATGGGATCGGTAATTGGTTTTGATGCGTTCCATTTAGCAGATACGTTATTAACGCAGCCGCTGCAAATTATTGTCGGCAGTAAGCAAGGTGCATTTGGTTCTTATAAAGATGGTCATGAGCTGTATGAGAAAGCAGCTTCAGAGAAAAAAGATTTACTTGTTGTGGAAGGTGTGAGTCATTACGATTTATACGATCAACCAGAACCAGTAAGAATTGCAGTTGAAAAATTAACAAGTTTTTATAAAGAGCATTTGTAAAAACAATGTTGATATAAATGGTGCCTATAGTTGTTAGATACAAGTCTAACAACTATAGGTTTTTACTATGATGAGCGAAGTGCTTAATATTTACGTTATAAGTGCATAACAAGTTATAATAGAAGAAATCAATAAGGAGGCTGGCTGTGAAGAATCTTCGTTATCTCAATATATTTACGATATTAATTATATACACACTACTTATGTTTTACATTGGCTGGAACGGCTGGGTTTGGCTTCATGCGGTATTTGGCTGGGAATCTTGGGGATATTACGCTTTCGTAGTCGGATTTATTTCATATGCGTACATTCTCGTGCAAGTGTTTAAGTTTCTGCCATTTCTGCGAACGATAGGTTCGATTTGGTTTGCAGTTATACAATATGCGCTTATGTTGTTGCCATTAGCTAATATTATGGTCTTTCTTTTACAGTTTTCAGCAGAGAAAGAAGCGGCAATTATTTGGACAGGGGCGGCTGTGATAGCTGCATTTATCTTTATCTTTGCGTATGGAGTATTTAATGCGTATAGTCCGGTAGTAAGAAAGTACGAGGTGCACATACCGAAAAAGGTAGAGGGGCGTAAAAGTTTACGCATTGCGATGGCTTCTGATATGCATTTCGGTAAACTGTCTGGCGTTTCGCATTTAAAAAGACTTGTTCGTCATGTAAATGAGATGGAACCTGATATTATTTTACTGCCAGGTGATATTATCGATGATCATCCAGGTGTGTTCATTCAAAAGAATATGGGACCAATCATGAAACAAATGAAAGCACCATTAGGCGTATATGGCGTATTAGGAAACCATGAATACTACGGTAGAGCGGTTCCAGAGTTTTTACAAGAGATGGATAAGATTGATATTCGTATTCTTTTAGATGAAGTAATTACAATTGAAGATGACTTTTATCTCGTTGGAAGAAGAGATAAAACAGAGCGAGATCGTCAAAGCTTTGAACAATTAATGAGTACGGTAGATAAATCGATGCCTGTTATCGCAATGGATCACCAGCCATTTGAGTTGAAACAAGCAGCAGCGGCAGGTGTAGATTTATTATTATCCGGTCATACGCACCGCGGACAAATGGCGCCCAATCATATTGTAACGAGAAGAATGTACGAGCTAGACTGGGGATACGCACAAAAAGGCGCGTTCCACGCAATTGTTTCTTCTGGATTTGGGTTTTGGGGACCACCGCTTAGACTTGGTAGTAGGTCGGAGATTGTGCAGGTAGAAGTTACATTTGAATAGGGGTTATGAAATAGAGAGCTGATGGCTCTCTATTTTTTTTAATAAAAACAAATAACAATAAATATTTATGTTGGTGCTAATTTCATAAAAGAGATAAGATTATAAGACTCGATCAAAATAAAGGGGGATTGTAAGTGATCATATCAGATGTACTATACGGAGAATTTGAAGTGGATCAAGTAGTAGAAGAATTAATTTCAAGTAAGTCTATGCAAAGGCTAAAAGGTATTCATCAAAATGGCGCAAGTTACTTAATGAACGAGAAATGGAATGTAACGCGCTTTGATCATTCAGTTGGTGTTATGTTATTAGTTAAAAAATTAGGTGGTTCAGTAAAAGAACAGATTGCTAGTTTACTGCATGACGTATCGCATACTGCTTTTTCCCATGTGATTGATTACGTTTTTGATAATGAAGATGAAAGTTATCATGAAGAGATATTTAGTTCTGTTGTGAAAAACTCAGAAATTCCAGCGATTCTTGCGAAGTATGGTTATAACTATGAAGATATTTTGTTAGATGATTCGAAATGGACGTTACTCGAAAGGTCAGCACCAGAATTATGCGCAGACAGAGTGGATTATACATTACGAGATATGTATACATATGGGTATGTTTCTTTAGAAGAAGTTCACAGTTTTTTAGAAGATGTCATCGCTGTAGATGGGAAAATGGTTGTTCAAAGTGTCGAAATGGCAGAATGGTTTACAGAAACGTATTACAAGGAAGTAATCGATTTCTTTATGGAACCAATGAATATTTACGGAAATGATATGTTAGCGAAAACGTTAAAGGTAGCTCTTCATAAAAGGATTATTCATGCAGATGATTTTCTTCTTGAAGATGAGGAGCTTATTTCGAAATTGCAACAATGTAATGACCCCGAAGTAGAAGCTTTATTAAGCAAAGTTCATCGAAATGTAAAAGTAAAAGAAGATAGAAACGATTATGATTTACATCAGAAAAATAAAGTGCGTCTTATTGATCCGCCGTTACTTCGTGAAGGAAAAATCGTTCAGTCGTCTGTTGTGTCAGAAAACATAAGACAGATGAGTGATATTGCTTATGAAAAAGCGGTGAGAGGGATGTATGTGAAATTGATTTCGGAATAAAAAAGAAGTAGCGCATCTTTTTTAGAGCGCTACTTCTTTTTTATTAATTATCAAACCAATTCCAAATCTCAATATCTCCAAGAGTCGCATAACGTACGTGCGGGGAGTTTTGTAATTTTAATAACTCTTTCGATGGGCCAGTAATAACAATTCCGTATACTTTTACACCGTTATCCTTTACATATTGATAACGTTTATCTAAGTTTAGTTCTTTCTCAGAAAGCGCTGCTATTTTGCTTACCGTTTTTTTATGGATAGAAAGGACGCGCATCATTTCGGTTACTTTGTCTTCTTGCGTTTTCCGCCCGTCAGTTTCATTATCGAGGAATCTTACATGTTCTGGAAACCCTATAGCTTCTCCGCCATGTAGGATATAGTCATCTACATTTTTTCTTTCTTGTCCTGTATCTAAAGCGTACCATACAGGAGTTGGAGGGAGTTCTTGTGCCTCGAATATGCTATATAAAAGCGGTTCTAATTCTTTTAAAGTGTAAGCTTTATCAAAAGAAATTGCTACTTCTGCAACGGTTCCATCATGTACTTTTGCAAGTGTATCCCATACTTTTTTTGATGAATCCTTTAAATAATCACCCTGCTCTGTTTTGGGATGAACAAAGAAGAGTTTTGGTTGATAGAACGGATTCATCCAAGTTTGCTTCGTGATATCTACAGATGATAAGAAGCTTTTTGTTTCTATTGTACCAAGTGGCATTTCTTTTTTACCGACGGTTCTTACTAAATCAAATTGGCTATTTGTACGGAAAAAAGCTTCTACACTTGTTCCGCCTCCCATAACGCGGCTATTTGGGATAGTTGCTTCAAGTGCCAGCGAAGGAACCTCTCTAATTTCTTTTAGCCTTTTATCATTATTAGCTTGAAAATAAAAGGCTGATAATACCCCGCCGATTATATAGATAACGATGCAAATTGATAATATAAAACCAAACGTTTGTAAACGATGTTTCCACTTAATTCTCCAAAAAGGAATTTTAAGATCTTTTGGAGGTAACTTTTTCTTAATTGGTTCTGTCTTTGTTAACAGCTCATCTAAGTAAGCTTCACACTCTTCACAAGACTCAATATGACTTTCTAACAGTTCTTGTTCATCATGTGTGAGCGTTCCGGTTTCATACTTCTTCCATAGTTTTTTAAATTCTGTACAGCCCATCTGTATCACTCCTTTATGCTTTTTATTTCTTTTCGTCCCCTGTGTAATTCAATTTTCACTTTCGCTAATGAGAGACCAGTCATTTCTGCTATTTCCTTATAGGAGAATCCATAGTAATCTCGTAGTAGCAGGGCATTTCGTCGTTCGAGCGGAAGAATGGATAAACTTTCTAACCAACTAGCAATCTCAAATTTTACGAAATATGCATGTTCTGTACTTGGAACGTTTGGTAAATGGAATTCTGCAACTTCTGTTGTTTTATATTTCTTTTCTTTACGATACCAATCGATAAAGGCATTGTAGGCAATTGTAAATAACCACGGCCTAATTTCTTCTCCTTTATAATAATCAATATGGACGAGCATTCGGTAAAAGGTTTCTTGCATGAGATCTTCCGCATAGTGGGAATCTCCGGTTAGGGAGAGAAGATAGCGAAATAAATCTTGCATATGCTCGGAGTAAATGTCTTCTAATGATTGTTTGCGTTTCACTACATTTCCCTCCCTTCATACATAACAACGAAATACATATAAAAAAGTTACAATTTTTTATGGAATTATAGTAAAAAACGTCAAGAATTGGATAGGATTCTCTTTTATCATAATACATATAAGGCGGGTGAACAGAGATGGAAAGCTATGAAACACAAATTCAAAGGTCAATTGATTATATTGAGGAAGATGTAATGGAAAAACAGACGCTGTGTAATTTAGCACGTATTGCAGGTTTTTCTGAGTCGCATTTTCATCGTGTATTTCAGGCATTAGTAGGTGATACAGTAATGGAGTATGTTCGAAAGCGGAGGTTAGCCCGGGCAGCTTATCAACTTTCTCATACGGATGAAAAAGTTATTGATATCGCGTTTGAGCATGGCTTTCAATCTCACGAAACGTTCACGAGAGCCTTTAAGAAATTATTTCAAATGACACCGAGTGAATATCGAAAACAAGAAATTGAAACACCGATGTATTACAGAGTGAATGTAAAGCAAAGAAAATTAAATCCGTATTTAGGAGGCATACAAATGGAATATCGTATTGTAAATAAACCAGAATTTTTAATGGCAGGTTATGAACTGAAGACGACAAGTAAAGAAGGGAAAAACCATCAAGACATCCCAGCATTTTGGCAAGAATATTTACAAAAAGATCTTGGAACAACGATTCCGAATCGTAAAGATACGAGCCAATGGGTAGAGCTTGGATTATGTACTGATTTTAATTTAGAAACAGGGGACTTCACTTATATTATCGGAATGGAAGTTACAGACTTTGAAAATGTACCAAATGAAATTGCAAAGCGTACTTTCCCTGCAGCAACATATGCAGTATTTACAACGCCGAAAGTTCCTCATAAAGAAATGGTATCGTCTATTCACCAAACTTGGAATGCAGTATTCTCAGAATGGTTCCCGCATTCAGGATATGAACATTGCGGAGTTACAGAGTTTGAACTGTACGATGAGCGTTGCCACGAAGATAAGAGTGAGTTTGCACAAGTAGAGCTTTGGATACCGGTGAAGAAAAAATAATAGGGTAAGAGCGAATCATTGGGAGATGGTTCGCTTTTTTATAAAGGGGGAAATAGGAAAATATTCAAAAAACTAGAATGTGTATCTATACATACGAAGAATATAGAAAGGTCAGTTTCTTTCTATCCCGCTATTTGCCGGGCAGTAAGATCCCCACCTCAAAATTCAGCGAAAGCAAAGAAGTTAGGGGGGATCAACTGCCCGTAAAAGCCCGATTGGTTCAACTAATAATCAGTGGGGGATGAAGAAGCCCCCCACTGATTAAAGTTTCACTTTATAAAGAAATGGGAATGAAGCAAAACTGGATGATAGAAAGAGAATTAGAAGAAGGGGTTATTTGGACGTTAATAGGATTGAAGTTTCCAGATGAGAAAAGTTCGGAGTTAGTAATAAGCAATCACCCGGATATTAATTTTACGGAAGTCGAAGTATTAGTAGAAGATGTACAACAAACGTATGAAAGTTTAAAAGATAATAAAGATGTAAAGTGGATTCGCGAACCATTTCCAACAGAATCAGGACATGTTGCAGTAATGGAAGCACCTGATGAGAATGTATTTGTGTTAGTAGGGAAATAGCTCAAATATGGAGTGACCTTTCATAGTGAGTTATGAAAGGTTATTTTTACTTTGTATAGTAGTAGAGGAAGTAGGTTAGTATTGTAAATTTTTGTCGGTAAGTCGATATAATTTGAATTGCGCCGATATATTTCGGAAATCGCTGATATAATTCGAGTTGCGCTGATATATTCAAAAAATCGCCGATATAATTTCATATATCGCTAAAACACCTCAAAAAAACGATCCACATAATTTCAATTACCGCAAAATTCTTCTAGAAAAGAAAAAAGACGCTACATAGCGTCTTTCCTACGAACGAAACGGAAACACAAGAATAATCGTCGTTCCTTTTCCGAGTGCACTATCAACGGAAATTGTCCCGTTATGAGCATGAACGAGCTGTTTTGTAATGGCTAGGCCAAGTCCAGTTCCGATGTTGCTTTCTTCTGTGTTTGTTCCGCGGTAATATCGTTCAAATAGAAGTTCTTTCGTTTTTTCATCCATTCCTTTTCCGTCATCCGAAATGGAGAGTATAAAGGAATTGGCGTTTTGTGATAGTTTTACGATGACAGTAGTTGTTTCGTTATTATGTTTTACAGCATTTACGAGTAAGTTTTCGATAATACGCTGGAACCATTTTTCTTCAATGAAATATTGAATTTTATTTGAGCTCGGTACGAATTCAATATTTTGATTTTGAAGTGTTGGATTATTAATAAATTGCAATAATACTTTTTGGACGAACTGATTAATTTCAACGTTTACGTGCTGTGCAGGAAGGCTATTATTTTTTAATTGATACGTTAAGCTTAAATCATCAATTAATGTCGTCATATATTGAGATTTCTCTTTCATAACACTACCAAATTGTTGAATATCACGATCGGTCCAGTTGTATTGATTCGATTCTAGTAATAATGCGTAGCCATATATAGAGCTAAGTGGTGTTTTTAAATCATGCGTTAGACCGGTAATCCATTCTTCTCGTGTTTGCTGAAGTACTTGCCTCATCGCATCATTTTTCTTGAGTGTAATAGAAAGGTGTTCTAGTGAACTTGTCACATCTCTAAACAAACGGAATGACCATTTTTCTTTACCAGATCGCCGGAACCTGACAGGCTTTCCTTTTTTACTAATAGGTTCTTCATACTTTCCACCAGCGATATTTTTAAGCCAGCGCATCGCATGTAATAACGGTTTTCCGAATTTATTACCATACCAAATAGAAAGAATGACTAAATAAACAAATACGATAAGAAGGATTAATCCGCATCCAATGAGAAACTTCTTAGTAAATACATCTTCAATTTCGTCATCTGGGTAGTAGTGATCATTTTTTGCAGTTACAACGAGAAGGTTGCCACTATTTGCATCGTAAAAGCTAGACGTGTTTTCTTTATGATTCCAAGGTTCTTTTTCATTAAGGGCGATTTGTATTGCTGAAAATGTTTTTTTCTTTCCGGTTGTATAAGAAAAAACCTCTTCGCCATTTTGATTAAATATTTGAAGTGCTGCTTTTTCTTTAGACAGTAACTGTTTTTCTTGATCTGTTAATGTGAACGAATCCATTGTTAAAGAGGAATGCTCCTTTTGAATTGCTGTTAGTAAAGCATTGCTTTTTAACATACCACCATAAATAACAAGTACTTTCTTTTCTTCTAATTCAATTTCCCAATATGTAAATTTATAATTACTTTCGATATGATGTTGTATATATGCGACTAAAGATGTCTTCGTATAAGCATTCGGAACATCATTTGGTGTATTAAAGTGGTAGAGGATTTTTCCGTTTTCATCTACAACTTGGAGCCAATCATTTTTCTCCTTTATTAAATCTTGCACTTCAGATTGTAATGAAATATGCCCATCTTCTGAAGAGATGTATCTTGAAATTGTAAAACTATCAGAATCTGGAATGTTAGGTTCGTATAAAGTACTAGTAAGAAGAAAAATTAAATAAGTAAAAGCAGCAACTACAGCGATAAGTAATGTAACTAAAACAAAAACGTGTTGCATGATAAATTGAATAATAAGTCGTTTATTAAAATTCATATCGTCACCCTACTTTGTAACGAACTTATAACCAAGGCCGCGAACAGTTTTTATATATTCTGGTTTACTTGGATCGTGTTCAATTTTTTCACGTAGTTTTCGAATGTGGACCATAACAGTGTTGTCATCGCCATTATAGGCAGGTGCTCCCCAAACTTTTTCGTATATTTCCTCTTTCGAAAATACGTAGTTCGGATTCTCGCAAAAGAAGAGTAGTAGTTGAAAGAGTTGAGCGGAACATTCGACAATGTGACCATCCACTGTCAGTTCTGCAGAGTGTTGATCAATTTCAAATCTTCCAAATGAAATCGAGTGTGATTTTTGTTCGTGCGGTACTGCTTGTTTCATATGTCTCCGAAGCTGTGCTTTCATGCGTGCTACTACTTCTAATGGATTAAAGGGCTTCGTAATATAATCATCCGCACCGTATGAAAATCCAGATATTTTATCTAAATCAGATGCTTTTGCTGATAGGAAGAAAATGGGACAATCTGTTTGTTGGCGAATGATTGGACAAATATCAAAACCAGATTGTCCAGGAAGCATTACATCTAAAATAATTAAATCGTAATTGTTTTCCTTAGTTAGAGATAAAGCTATTTCAGCTGATGTTGCAGTTGTAATATGAGAAAAACCTTCTTTTTCAAGAATGGTAGTTAGTAATTGTAAAATTGCTGTTTCATCATCAACGAGTAAAATATTTGCTTGGTACATAAACATCCCTCCTAATTTTCTCGAATATCATATCATCCTTTTGTAACTTATGGAATTTTTAAGGAAATTTTAAGGTTTTCTTTCGCAAAAAATTAAGAATCAAATGATATGATAAAAGTAACATAGGGGAGGAGATGAGTGTGAATCCGTTTCAAGTGATGCGAGCTAGATATTTTTTAATTGTATTTGCACTATTAATTTTAATAGCGAGAAGTAGTGGCGAGTTGCTAACAAGTATATTTCATATACAAAATTCTTCTTTTATAAATATCCTTATATTCTATATCCTTCCGATGGTATGGATTTTTTATGAGTATAAAAAGCATCGCATTTCATTTTCATTGTTTGTTAATAAAAATGAAACATTTAACTTGGTGCAAGTTTTATACATTACGGTTATGTTATGCATATTTAGTTACGGGTATCTTATTTTGTATATGTATAGTTTTGCATGGATCACACCAGACTTTATTATGAATGCATTGCATGAACCGATTATAGATAGTACTGGGGGATATGTATATCAAGTCATTAGGGTTGTATTCATCGCACCAATTATCGGGGAGTTTGTTTTTCGCGGATTTTTACTTCAACGCTTTGCAACAAAATGGGGAACGAGCATAGCGACCATCGTTGTAGCAATATTGTTTGCATTGTTACATGTTGATTTCCTCGGTGCAGCCATATTCAGCATCGTATTGTCGATCGTATATATTCGTACGGAAAGTTTACTCATGCCAATTGCAATACATATGTTAAACAATGCATTTGTAATGGGCGCGGCTTTTTTAATAAGTAGAGAAAAAATTATGAGTTTTGCAGACTTCTCAAATTATACGACATTCTTTCCTGGACTTATTATATTTATAACGGGATTAAACTTAGTACTTATCTTTTTATTTGTTAATCGCAAGTATTGGAGTAAAGAAGTGCCAGTTATATATGCAGAGCAGGAAAAGAGCTTTTCAGATGTAGTCGGGAGTAAATAAGATGAAGAAGACGGTTGAAAAAATATTAAAAGAAATTATAGATGCTACGTCTATTGCAGATATGTGTGATAAAAGCTTTTGTAATTGGATTCAACCTGTAGTAGATACGTTTGTGTTTCCAGAGTATTATTTGTTTTCTAGTAATCATTTAAAAGAAAATATTATTTCTCTTCTTATTGTATTAGGAGTTGTACTAATATTTGGTCTAATTGTAGAAGAAATGATGAAGCGCATCTTCAGAAAAAATGGAGAGAAGTATATGTGGGTTCATAAAGTATTCGAGAAAGTAATAGTGGCTTTCCTTTTGTTTTATAGTATGAAAACAATCATTTACTTTATAGCTTTGAAACATCATTAATTCTAAATTTGAAAGGGATGTATAAAATTATATGAATGAAACGATATCATCAAATAAGTTTTTTTATTTGATTTTACTTAGTCTAGTGTTAATAACGACAGTGAATGTTATTTTGCGCTGGGAGGAAGCTTACTTTTTCATGTATTTAGCGCTCCATTTGTTGGGGATTTTATGTATAAGTGGTGGAGTCGTTACTGAAAAAAAGAGTGAAGAAAGCGTTAACTATATGTGTGTGATCGGTCTTATTTTACTTTTAGCTGTACAGGGTATTATGAAATATAGTTCCTTCTCTTTACAAGATTTTAGTTTATTAATAGATGTACTTCCTTAAAGAGGCTCTTTATGTTATCTAAAAAGCAAGTAGGGTACGTACTAGTTTTAATCGGATTTTTTAAGATTATCCCGCTATTTGCCGGGCAGTAAGACCCCACTGATTAAAGTTTCGCTTTATTATAACGACGCTATTCTTTCAAGACTATGAGTATATTTGATATGTAAAAGGCGTTGGTTTGTAAGTGCTTCCGGATTATGAACCGAAGAAAGTGTTTAAAGATAGGTAAAACTCTTCTTATGTAGAAGAGTTTTTTTATGTGAATAAAAAGATCCATAGCAATTCACATAATAAGCTTGTTCTAATTTAGCGTGTACGAACTTACAATAATAATAGACAGGCAGCATAGAGGAGGGAATAGCGTGAGGAAGGTTATTGGTTGGTCGCTTTTTTTGTACGTTGGATTTGCGTTACTTATATATTGGTATTTATTTGGATGGAATCATGAACTTATTCCGGACATGTATAAAGGAACAAGTGCAGATCCAGAAACGTTTATGAGTGCTAGAGAGCTTACGCTAAGCCAAGATTATTCGCGCGTGAAAAATTTACTATACTTTTTAGCGACGCCTCTTGAATGGATTATTTTATTATTTGTACTTGTGCTAGGTATTTCAAGAAAGTTTGAGAAATGGTCGAAGGAAACGACTAAAATAAGTGTCTTGCAAGTTGCGATTTATTTCTTTTATTTATCATTACTGACAACAGTGCTTGCCTTACCGATGCAATGGATTGGCCGGAAAGTATCCGTTGATTACGGCATTTCAACACAAAGTACACAAAGCTGGATAAAAGATCATGTTATCGGTTTTTGGGAAAGTTATGCGACTATGTTAATTGTAGTTACCGTTCTATTATGGCTTATCCGTAAATTTCCGAAGAGGTGGTGGCTAGCAGGGTGGGCGCTCTCTGTTCCATTTACAATCTTTTTAACATTCATACAGCCTGTCGTTATTGATCCGCTTTATAACGACTTCTCAACGCTGAAAAATAAAGAATTAGAAACGAAAATTTTAGCGATAGCAGACAAAGCTGACATTCCTGCTAAACACGTATATGAAGTAAATATGTCAGAAAAAACGAATGCATTAAATGCTTACGTAACAGGAATTGGTCCTAACGCCCGTATTGTAATGTGGGATACAACGCTTAAGCAGTTAAAAGATAAAGAGATATTATTTATCATGGCTCATGAAATGGGACATTATGTTATGAAGCATATATACTTTGGCGTTGCAAGTTATGTATTGCTATCGTTTATAGGTATGTTTTTAATTAGTCGTATTATAAATATGTGTATTCGCAAATGGGGAGATACATTGCAAATTTCAAAAGTAGCATGTTTCTCCATTTTACCTTTATTTTTCTTAATTTCTTCTGTACTCTCTTTTGCAGCACAGCCAGCAACAAACTACGTTTCACGTATAGAAGAAAGAGCGGCAGATCAATATGCTTTAAATATGACGAAGGATGGGAAATCTGGTGTGAAAACTTTTCAATATTTATCAAAAACAAGTTTAAGCCAAGTCAATCCGCCTGCGTTAGTGAAATTTTTCTTATACACGCACCCACCAATTTTTGAAAGAATTCACACGTTTGAACAATATGAGAAACAAAGAAAAAAGGAGTAGCTATTATGCTACTTTTTTTTATAGAGATATAAGTTTTATATTGGGAATATTTATCATTGCTTTTTATTGCGATTTTGTAAATAATAAGCTATAAAATTCTAAAAATCTATATATAAAGGAATAAAGGTGAAAAAATGTATTTTTTACAAAATTTAAAAGTGAAATATAAATTATTAGCGCTTATTTCATTAGCAGTTTTAGGTATGATAATTATAAGCAGTGTAGCAATTCATTCTATTAATAAGATTAAACACGATACAGAGGTTGTAGTAGATGATTATCAATATTCTGCAATTTTATTAGAAGGAATGCTTCGCACACAAAATTCACTAGAATATAACTTATTAGAGTTAATTACGGCATCACAAAATGAAGTAGCAAATAAAGAGGGAATAATTGATAATATTGAAAAGGATCTTAAAAAATATGATTCTTTATTAAAAGAATATGATGATGGTTTTAATTTAAGTAAGCAAGAGGATGAACTGTTTCAGAAGATGAAGAAATCTTTACCAAGTTATAAAGATACATATAAAAAATTATTTGAAAAGGCGAAGGCAACAAACGAGCCACAAATGGTAAATGAATTTCAGAAGGAATTAAAACCGAAGGGAATAGAGTTAGCTGGTTATGCAGTGGATCTAGAATCGTATGTTTCAAACTTAGCTGATCAAGTGTTTAAAGATTCTCAAAAAATGATTGATCGATCCGTTATTACCTTTATCATTCTTGTAGTAGTTACTACAATCGTTATATGTATAGTAAGTTATATTATTAGCAAGCTTATAGTTGCTCCTTTACAAACGGTTAGTCGTATGATGGAAAGAGCGAAAGAAGGAGATTTAACCGTACATGGTGATTATACTGCTAAGGATGAATTAGGTGTATTAGTAAGTAATTTTAACGAGATGATTGCAGGGCTAAGAACAAATATGCAAGAAGTAGAGAATAATATTCAGCTTTTATTCCAACATGCAGACGGAGTAGTATCTGCATCAGAAGTATCTAGTAGTGCAGCGAAGAAAATCACTATGGATATTGAAGAAGTTGCAAATGGTGCAGAAAGTCAAATGCAAGCAATGGAACAAACTGCGGGTGCGATGGAAGAGTTGACACAAGGAATGCAGAGTATAGTCAATACATCATCCTCTGTAAATGAATTATCTGCTCAATCAGCATTAGATGCAGAGAATGGTAACAAATTAATGAAACAAATGATTCAACAGATGGATACAATCCAAAATTCGGTACATAGCGGTGTGAAACAAGTAGAGACTATGAAAGAACAATCAGAAGAAATTGTTAAAATCATTGATGTTATGCAAGGTATTACCTCTCAGATTAACTTATTAGCATTAAACGCCGCAATTGAGGCTGCACGTGCTGGTGAAAGTGGTAGAGGATTTGCAATTGTGGCAGATGAAGTGCGGAAATTAGCAGAACAATCTAGTGATTCTGCAAAACAAATTGAGAATCTTATTACTCAAGTTATGGGAACAACGAACCATACGGTACATATGATGGGGAAAGTAGATAATGAGGTACAGGCAGGTACACAAGTAGTAATGCACACAGAAAAAGTATTTGGAACAATTACAGAAAAAGTACAGCAAGTATCTGAGCAAATTCAAACGGTATCTATGTCTACAGATGAAATTGCAGCGAGTAGTGAGGAAATCTCGGCTTCTGCAGAAGACATGGCTCAAATTTCCCAAAGATCATCTGACCGAACTGATAGGGTAAAAGAGTCTATTCAACAGCAAGAAAAATCTGTTCAAGAGATTTCGGTTTCAATTGAACATATGCATAACGCAGCAGGAAAATTAAAACAAATAGTTGGCCAATTTACTCTTCAAAAGTAGTAGCATATTTGAGTGTTAATAAATATAAAAAAGCATCCTCTTTTAAGAAAAAAGGATGCTTTTTTTATTACTACTATTCTTAGATTTCGAGCATTTTCAAGGTGATGATCTGTACATACTAGATTTGTATATTACTTATTTTTTGACAGTTTAAGACATTTATCGACGAGAATTATTTCTGTATTAGTGTTTTTAGATCCTGCTGTTGCAATATTATTAGATACTGTTTTTACCGGATTTAGACCAACTAGTATGCAAGTAGTAGGGATTATCCTTATATTTGTAGGGATGGCGCTAACTTTTCGCAAGGGAAGAGAAGGCGAGTTATCAGTGGAGAGGAATGCTACCTCTGAAATATAAATCATGAATATAGTAACCTTCATTAGGCATCTCCTTTACGCGCCAATAAAGGGAAGTTGTAAAGTGAAAAGGAGTTTATAAAGAGATTGTAGAATGTTTTAGTATATAACACCTTAGATGTGACAACTTCCTTTTTGAAAAAGGAAGAAGGAGGCATAAAGCAGAAAGGTAGTGGAAATATTTCTTCTAGAAGATTTGCATTTTATCTTACATTCACCAAAAAATAGTACTCCTGAAACAATGAAGTTCATTTTATTTGAATGAAATAGGGAGAGAGGACGATGAAGAAAAAAATATTGGGTGTAATGATGATTGCGACAATGGCAGGAGGGATATTTGCAGGGACGAATGTGACGCCTGTAAAAGCGGAAGAGTATCCACAAATGATTGTGTTTGAAGATGTTCCATACGGGTTTTGGGCATATGACGCTATTATGGATTTAGCATATCATAAAATTATATTAGGGTATGGAAACGGGAAGTATGGTGTTGGTGATCTTACAACACGTGAACAAGTAGCTGGTATTATTTACAGAACACTTGAAATGAAAGAAGAAGGATCAGTAGCGAATCCGTATAAAGATATTTCTGATAGTACAACAACTTTTAAAAAGGAAATTTTGGCGTTAACAAAACGTGGTGTTTTTACAGGGGATGGGCAAGGGAACTTTAGGCCGAAAGCACCAGTCTCTAGAGCGGAAATGGCTGTCATTTTAAAACGAGCATTTACTTTTGAAACGAAGCAAAAACATACATTTAAAGATATTCCAAAAGGCCACTGGGCAGAAGATGCAATTAGTGCGCTACAATCTAATAATGTTGTAAGAGGAACTGGGAATGGCATGTATGAATTAAATCGCCCTGTACCTAGAGAACAATATGCTCAATTTATTAATAATGCGATTATTAATTATCATTTGAAAGAGGATTGGAGATAGAGTGAAATATGAAAGCACAAATAGAAATATTTGTGCTTTTTTGTTTGTTTAAAAAAGAATTATTATTCGTTTTTATGTATTTTTAATGTTATACATAAGCTTTATAATCAACCCCATAAAAAAGACATGATGTGTAATATGATTCACAAAACCGTCACGAAATGTGTCGGAAAATATATTGTTACTATACTATTTGTTATGTATATTTGAAAAAACATATACATATTGGGGAGGAAATGTAATGAGCAAAAAATTATTAAAAACAGCTACAGCATTAACAATTATGGGTGGGGTGTTATTCTCAGCAGAGAGTAACAATGTAAAAGCGGAAAGTGCACCGTTGCAAAAAACAAATACAATTGTATTTAAAGATGTACCAAAAGGGCATTGGGCATATGAGGCGATTCATGATTTAGCGGAACAAGAAATTATTTTGGGATATGGCGATGGAATATTCGGTTTTGGGGATAATGTAACACGTGAGCAAGTTGCAGCTTTAATTTACCGTGTGTTTGATATGGAAGAACAAGATGAATATGAAAACCCATATGGAGATATCGATGAAAATTCAACAAGCTTTATCGAGGAAATATTGGCTTTAACGGAAATGGGAATTTTCCAGGGAGACGAGAATGGAAACTTTAGACCGAAGGCGACGTTAACGCGTGCGGAAATGGCACAAGTTCTTACGAATGCTTTTGACTTACAGGCAAAGGGATCTCATAACTTTAATGATGTTTCAGCAAATTCATGGGCAACGAATGCAATTAGTGCAGTACAAACAAATGGTATTACAATGGGAATCGGAGAAGGTAAATTCGGTCCGTCTATGAAGGTAACGAGAGAACAATACGCACAGTTTTTACATAGAGCAATATTGCATGATATGGAACAAGGGCAGTAATAAAGTTTAACTAGTCAAAGTGAAATTTAAAAATAATACAAAAAGGTCGTTGTTGTATAACAGCGGCCTTTTTTTGTATGAAATAAAGCGCGAAAGAATGGCGTTTTGAAAAAAAATGAAGTGAATTTTCAAAAAAAACTTCCTTTTCTGAAGATTTGTTATATAATATAAAACATGAAATCAAATCTGTTATAAAACAGTTTAAGAAGGGGATGCTAATATGTCGACGCAAACTTCACGGGTTACACTCGTTGGAGAAATGTTACCAGCGTACAACGAAATATTGACACCTGAGGTGCTTAGTTTTTTGAAGGAACTACATGAGAATTTTAATGAGCGCCGCATAGAACTTTTACAAAAACGTGTAGAAAAACAAAAGAGAATTGATGCAGGGGAGTTTCCGAAGTTTCTAGAAGAAACAAAACACATACGTGAAGCGGATTGGACAATTGCCAAGCTGCCAAAAGACTTAGAGGATCGCCGCGTAGAGATTACTGGACCGGTAGATAGAAAGATGGTCATTAACGCTTTAAATTCAGGAGCGCATCTTTTTATGGCGGATTTTGAAGATTCGAATTCACCAACTTGGGAAAATGCAGTGGAAGGTCAAATCAACTTACGAGATGCAGTAAAGGGAACGATTTCACATGAAAATGATAAAGGGAAAGAATATAGATTAAATGAGAAAACAGCTGTACTCATTGTACGTCCAAGAGGATGGCATTTAGAGGAAAAGCATATGCAAGTTGATGGGGAAAATATGTCAGGTAGCTTAGTAGATTTCGGCTTGTACTTTTTCCATAATGCGAAAGCTCTTTTAGCAAAAGGGAGCGGCCCATACTTTTACTTACCGAAAATGGAAAGTTATTTAGAAGCGAGATTATGGAATGATGTATTCGTATTTGCTCAAAAATATATCGGCATTCCAAATGGAACGATTAAAGCAACTGTGTTACTGGAAACGATTCACGCTTCGTTTGAAATGGATGAAATTTTGTATGAGCTAAAAGATCATTCTGCTGGCTTAAACTGTGGAAGATGGGATTATATTTTTAGCTTTTTAAAGAGTTTCCGTAATCATAATAAATTCTTACTACCAGATAGAGCACAAGTCACGATGACAGCGCCATTTATGCGTTCGTATTCTTTGAAAGTAATTCAAACGTGTCACCGCCGTAATGCACCAGCAATTGGAGGAATGGCGGCACAAATTCCGATTAAAAATAATCCAGAAGCGAATGAAGCAGCTTTTGAAAAAGTGCGTGCTGATAAGGAGCGCGAAGCTTTAGACGGTCATGACGGGACTTGGGTTGCTCACCCTGGACTTGTACCGGTTGCAATGGAAGTATTTAATCACATTATGAAAACACCAAATCAAATTTTCAGAAAACGTGAAGAAATATGTGTAACAGAAAACGATTTACTAGAGGTACCGGTGGGAACGATTACAGAAGAGGGCCTTCGCATGAATATTAGCGTAGGTATTCAATATATTGCATCTTGGTTCAGCGGACGGGGAGCAGCACCCATTTATAACTTAATGGAAGATGCGGCAACTGCTGAAATTTCAAGAGCACAAGTATGGCAATGGATTCGTCATGAAGGTGGAAAACTAAATGATGGTCGTAATATTACGCTTGAATTAATGGAAGAGCTAAAAGAAGAAGAATTAGCAAAAATAGAAAGAGAGATTGGTAAGGAAGCCTTTAAGAAAGGGAGATTCCAAGAGGCGACAATGTTGTTTACAAATCTCGTTCGAAATGATGAATTCGTACCATTTTTAACATTACCAGGTTATGAAATTTTATAAAAAATGAAAAGGGGATGGAATAAATGAAAAACGAAAGAATCGAGAAATTACAAGAAAGCTGGGAATTAGATGAGCGTTGGAAAGGGATCACACGTCCATATTCGGCAGAAGATGTAATTCGCCTGCGCGGATCAATTGATATTGAACATACATTAGCGCGCCGCGGTGCTGAGAAGCTTTGGACATCGCTTCATACAGAAGACTATATTAACGCACTTGGCGCATTAACAGGAAATCAAGCGATGCAACAAGTAAAAGCTGGGTTAAAAGCGATTTACTTAAGTGGTTGGCAAGTGGCAGCTGATGCAAACCTTTCTGGACATATGTATCCAGACCAAAGTTTATATCCAGCGAACAGCGTACCTGCTGTAGTGAAACGAATTAATCAAACACTTCAACGTGCGGATCAAATTCAACATATGGAAGGAAGCGATGATACAGACTATTTCGTACCGATTGTAGCAGATGCAGAAGCTGGATTTGGTGGACAATTAAACGTATTCGAACTGATGAAAGGTATGATTGAAGCAGGTGCATCAGGTGTGCATTTTGAAGATCAATTATCTTCAGAGAAAAAATGTGGCCATTTAGGTGGAAAAGTACTACTACCAACGCAAACAGCGGTACGTAATTTAATTTCTGCACGTCTTGCAGCAGATGTAATGGGAGTGCCAACAATTATCGTTGCAAGAACAGATGCAGATGCAGCTGATTTAATTACGAGCGATATCGATCCTGTTGATAAAGCATTTATTACAGGAGAAAGAACACCAGAAGGATTTTACCGTACGAATGCAGGTCTTGATCAAGCGATTGCGCGCGGTTTAGCGTATGCACCGTATGCAGACCTCGTTTGGTGTGAAACGTCGGAACCAAATTTAGAAGATGCAAAACGATTTGCGGACGCAATTCATAAGGAGCATCCAGGAAAGTTACTTGCATATAACTGTTCACCTTCATTCAACTGGAAACAAAAACTAGATGAAAAAACAATTGCGAGCTTCCAAAAGGAAATCGCATCTTACGGTTATAAGTTCCAATTCGTAACACTTGCTGGATTCCATTCATTAAATTACGGTATGTTTGAACTAGCACGTGGCTATAAAGAGCGCGGCATGGCAGCATACTCTGAACTACAACAAGCTGAATTTGCAGCAGAAAAACACGGCTACTCTGCAACACGTCATCAACGCGAAGTAGGAACAGGTTACTTTGATGAAGTTGCACAAGTGATTACAGGCGGAACTTCATCAACGACAGCGTTAAAAGGATCTACAGAAGAAGCACAGTTTACGAAATAAAAGGAAGGGGCACCTGTTTGAAGGGGGCCCCTTGTTATTTTGTGAACGATTCGAAAAGAGATATCAATTTATCGGCAAAAAACGATACTAACTTTTCTTTATTACTAAATCAACGCCACTCAGCCCTATGATTACGAATAAACTTCATATCTTTCTCATAATGCTCTAGATGTCCTTCATCAATCATTCTTTGGAAATTCAAGTCGCCTTCTTGCGCTTTTCGTTTCATATATGTACATAACCCTTCTAATCGTAGCAACACCATTCCTAAGTAATCTTCATCCATATTTTTACCATAGGACTGAACGAATAATTTCACTCTCTCTTTAATACGATCTGCATGTTGCGATGATTCATAATGAATGGCTTCACCAGATTCTGTATAATACACTCTACTTAAAGGCACACAAGTATAAAGTGTATAAGCGATATCCCATAGTCTTGGACCAGGAGCAGCAACATCGAAATCAATAATCCCTACTGGCTTCTCATTATTAAAAATAATGTTATATATGGCAAAATCATTGTGGCATAAAACCTCAATGTTATTTGGCGTGTGATCCATCGGTTTCCAATCATCTAATAACGGAAAATCACTTACAGCATCATGGTAAAGGCGGAGCATCTTTGCGCTATCTGGCTTTAACTCTCGACGAACAGTATTTTCAGAACGATATACGTTCGAAACGTTTCCGCCTGTTAGCTTTTCTTCGTTATCGTAGTTTGACATGTAAAAATTCCCCCTATAATTAAAAAATCCAATTCCAAATAGTGAATAGACCAACAATGGCAGAAAAGAGAAGGCAAGCAAGGAATGCTAGACAGCCAAAAGGAACTAGCTTATCTTGCCATGTTTCTTTATACTCATAAATTAACTCCTCTGCTACTTTCTTCTGCACTGAAGATAAAGGTTGATCTTTATACAAAGCTTTTATATGGTTAGAATCGCCTTTAAACTTTAAAGCGCGTGCAATATGATGAGGGTTATTTCCCATTGATTTCTCAAATAATAAACATGATTCATGCATAATATCTGTTTTATGCTCCTCTAGATACCAGTAACGTCCAGCCATTTCTGGATATTGTAATTTATAATAAATATCTCCGAGTTGTTTTCGAAGATGTAATTCATTTGGGTATGTAAAGATGAGGCCGTGCAATCTGTCTCTTGCTTTTCCAAGATTATTATTTTCAATATCCTCTTCGATTCTTTTTAATGTTTTTCTAGGAATTTTGTTGTTCATAAATTCCTCCTTATTTGGAATAGAGATAATTATATTTTATAAGAAATACTAAAAATTAGAAATTCCATTTTAGAAAAAGATTGTACATTTTATTTTAATGTGCTATGATGATGTCAGTTGAATAGTTAAATTAAGCAATCCATATGTTATCAAGTGCTGAAAACGAACGAGAAAAAGTATGTGAGAACTAGTTTATGTTTCGTATTTGATAATGTGTGGATTCTTTTTTTAGACAGGAAGACTAAAAAATTTAAAATTTGTATTTTCTTAGGAGGAAATAATTATGGCAGTAACAGGACAAGTAAAATGGTTTAACAACGAAAAAGGTTTCGGTTTCATCGAAGTTCCAGGCGAAAACGACGTATTCGTACACTTCTCAGCAATCGAAACTGACGGTTTCAAATCTTTAGAAGAAGGTCAAAAAGTTAGCTTCGAAATCGAAGACGGTAACCGTGGACCTCAAGCTAAAAACGTAATCAAACTATAATTTTATAGTTGATGATGGAAAAAAGGATGGCTAATGCCATCCTTTTTTTTTAGGTTGTGCAGAAATTTTTTTCAGAGCCTGTTTTTATATCTAAATCTCTTTTTCTATGTTACAACTGGTAAAAAATTATCGGGAATGCGTATTAGTTTCTGTATAAGAATTAGTTCAGCAAGAGCATTTGCTGCGTATGATAGTAAATAACTATAAGTTTGTATTCTTTATTGAAATAGGGGAATCTTTTCCAGATAGACCTTGAGTCTCATCTTTTTTGTTAGTATTGTTATTGGAATTTTGTACGTTTTGAGATGATGTTTCTAACAGTTGTTCTTGTTCCTTGCTAGGAGTATTCAGAGCATCTGAGGGGATGCTATTAACCTGCTGACTTAATAGATTTTCTTTATCCATAGTATACAACTCCTTTTTAGAATTCGATAAAAAGCAATGTAATTATAAATAGCTACTTATATATATTGTGTTTTTGAATGACATTATATACAAAACTTATATTACAAAGTTAATTAATTGACGAATTGTTAGTGATGGAAAAAGATGTACAAATTTAAATTTTTTAGTAAAAATTTAAAGCGGGTAACAAGTACAAATACTCTTTCTCATGTTTTATATAAGGATCATATTACAAATCAAAAAAGATGTAGAGAACCTTGGAAGAAAATATAGTTGTTTTTCTAAGGGTGAAGAAGAATAAATAAAATGATACTACAAATGTAAAAAGGCTTTCCAAAAAGGAAGGCCTTTTACTCTTTTTTCGCTACGTTTTTCTTCTCACGTTTTTTACATTCTGTACATTTTGATTTACGAAACGGTTTGGCAAAGAATAGCAGAATAAAAAATAAACCGAATATAATACTAGCTGAATTTTTCACGATAATGACGCTACTATTTTTCATTTGAATCGATGGTTGGATCTCTTTTTCTTCCATAGTGGCCCTCCATATATTGGATTTACATTTTAATTATAACAAAGTTAATTGTTGTAATGATGTGAAATGAGGAAGTGATTTCAAATATTTATAGCAGTATAAATGCTTTTTTGTGCACAATGCCATCTTGTTATTTTTATATATTTATTTTGAAATTTGAAGAATGTTTGATAAATAATAAATTAATGTAAAATAGTAGAATGTGCAATCCGTTTTCTTTTCATAGGTGCTAAAATTATATATGCAGCTGCTAATATAAATGGAAAAAAGGAGATAATAGAGTATGGAAAGTAAAGTGGAACGCTATGTCGAAAATTATGTTGTAACGAAAAATACGATGGCCTTACTTCCTGTTATTCTAAGTGAAAAGAAAATTGTTACGCGAGTCGTTGAAATGAATGATTCTTTTTTCGTATTTCAAAAACCACTAGATATTATAGAAAGAAGTTGCCGAAAGCATGGTTCTAGTTTCTTAGGCAGAAAAGAAGGAACGAAAGAATTAACTCATATTACACATAAAGCACCGATTGCGATTAGTCCTACAGATCAACTTTATTTTTTCCCTACCTATTCTTACTCTAGAAAAGAGTGCGCTTGGTTGTCTCATTTTTATATTGAAGGTAATAAAGAATTAAAAGATGGAAATCTTATTATTAGGTTTATAAATGGCTTTGCTGTGAAATTAGAAATATCAAAAACTAGTTTTGAAAATCAACAAAATCGTACAGCGAAATTGCGTACTGAATATGAAGATCGTAGGAAAAAACAAGGGAGCCCTTGTTTTAAAGAGATTGATAAAAAAGAGGAATCAACATTAAGACCTGCTTATGAGAGAGTGTATTTTGTGAAGGAAGGCGAAGTGTGAAAGGATGGGGGAATCATCCCCATTCTTTTTTTGTTTATCCGCTATTTACCGGGCAGTAAGACGCACACATCAAAATTCAGCGAAAGCAAAGAAGTTAGGTGGGGGCCCTGCTGCCTGTAAAAGCCGGATTGGTGAGGGTTGATTAAAGTTTCATTTTATCAATCTTTATAGATAAAGAGATGTGTTAGAAAAACCGAGTTGTAATTTCATTTACCGATAAAAATATCGGAAAACCACCTAAATAACAAAACGAACGACATTTCCTGTCGAATATTGATAGATTATCATAGCTAAATAATGAAGGAATTCTTATGAAAGATATGGAAACTTTAATAAATACATCTCCATATGTCGTATCTACCATTTCCTCTTTCATATAAGCAATGATACAGTAGGGATAGTATTTAGAGTAAAGGGGTAAAGTGTAGAATGGATTTTCAGACAATCAAAGAGTATTTTTCACCAGAAAATATGGATCATATTGTTGAGAGTTATAAAGCGTTCGGACCACTTCTTGGTATTGGTTTACCGATGATAGAGGCGTTGATTCCAGCATTACCGCTTATTGTATTTGTACTGGCGAATGCTGTTGCATTTGGCTTTTGGCTCGGTTTTCTTTATTCATGGCTTGGATCAGTAATGGGTGCATTACTTGTCTTTTTCATCATCCGCCATTTTGGTCGCAGTCGTTTCTTTTCGTTTGTAAATAAGCATGAGAGAGTAAGAAAAGCAATGGGGTGGATTGAAAGGAAAGGATTCGCACCGATTTTTGTTATATTTTGTTTTCCGTTTACACCGTCAGCGCTAATAAATGTTGTCGCTGGTTTATCACGAATTAGTGTAAAACAGTTTGGGCTAGCGTTAGCATTCGGAAAACTTGTGATGATTTTTATTTTAACGTATATCGGTCATGATTTAATGTCATTTATTCATAATCCGGTGAAATCAGTCATTGTAGCGATTGGTATTTTTATTTTATGGTATGTCGGTAAGAAAATTGAAGTAAAGTTAGAACTACATTAAGAATAGTCTTCTTTGTAAAGGAAAGCTTCAGTATTAAAGGATAAGGGGAGAAGCGGATGAAGAAAACTTTGAAAAAAGAAGGCATAGAGTGGATACGAACAATTTTAATTGGTGTATTATTAGCTGTATTTTTTCGAACGTTTTTCTTCTCAACGTATGTTGTAGAGGGGAAGTCAATGATGCCGACATTGCAAGATGGTAATATGCTCGTTGTAAATAAGGTGAGTTATCAAGTTGGGGACTTGAACAGATTTGACGTTGTGGTGTTTCATGCGAATAAAAAAGAGGACTATGTAAAGCGAATTATCGGTTTACCTGGAGATCATATTGAATATAAGCATGATAAGTTATATATAAATGGACAATTTATTGATGAGCCGTATCTAGAGAAATATAAGAAAGAGATAAATGGAAGGCAACTAACAGGCGACTTTAAATTAGAAGAGTTAACGAAAGAAAAGCTGGTGCCACCCGGGTTTATTTTTGTAGTAGGTGATAACCGGCTCGGGAGCTGGGATAGTAGACACTTTGGCTTTGTAAAAGCTGATACAGTCGTCGGTAAAGTTGATTTGCGATATTGGCCAATTCAAGAGGTGCAAACGAATTTTTCAAAAGGTTGATATAATAGATAGAAGTATAGAAAAGACAAACAACTCAGTTTGTCTTTTTTCGTGTACTATAATACAATTATAGTAGCAAACTAACGTTCGTTATGTAAGTGAAAGGTGGGGTTACATGTCACTTCGATTTGTGATTGGTAGAGCGGGAAGTGGAAAAAGTACACTTTGTTTACGCGAAGTGCAAGAAGAGTTAAAACAACGCCCGAGAGGGAAAACAATATTATATCTTGTGCCAGAACAGATGACATTCCAGACGCAGCAGGCGTTAATTGGAAGTGAGGATGTAAGAGGTTCTATTCGGGCACAAGTTTTTAGTTTTTCACGATTAGCGTGGAAGGTACTACAAGAAGTTGGCGGAGCGAGTCGTCTTCATATTGATGAAGCGGGTGTACATATGTTACTCCGTAAAATTGTAGAGTCTCGTAAAGATGGATTATCGGTGTTCCAAAAAGCAGCGGAGCAAAACGGTTTCTTTGAACATCTTGGCAGTATGATTGCAGAGTTTAAACGTTACAATGTAACGCCATCTAACGTATATGAAATGTGGCAACAATTGGATGCGCATAGTAGCAGTGCCGAACAAAAGTTACTAGCGAATAAAGTGTATGATTTACAGCTATTATACGATGATTTTGAACGTGCTTTAATTGGAAAATATTTAGATTCAGAAGACTACCTGCAATTGCTAGTGGAAAAGCTTCCGCAGTCTGAATATGTAAATGGTGCGGAAATTTATATAGATGGATTTCATTCATTCTCCCCGCAAGAGTTAGAGATTGTAAGACAGCTTATGATTTGCGGAGCGAGAGTTACGATCACGTTAACGATAGATGAAAAAACGTTAGCACAGCCAGTAAATGAACTCGATTTATTTTATGAAACGACGTTAACGTATGAAAAAATCAAACAAGTAGCGCGTGAAGAGAAAATAGAAATTGAAAAAATAATTCCACTTATGGAACAGCCGCGTTTTCATTCTCCGGCATTAGCGCATTTAGAAGCTCATTATGAAGCGCGTCCGAATGAAAAATTTAACGGTGAAGCGAGTGTAACGATTAGCACAGCTGCGAATTTACGAGCGGAGGTAGAAGGTGTTGCTCGTGAAATTCGTAAACTTGTTGCGAATGAAAAATATCGTTACCGAGATATTGCAGTGCTTCTTCGTAATGGGGAAAGTTATTACGATGTGATGCGCACGTTATTTACAGATTACAATATCCCGCACTTCATCGATGAAAAGCGTCCGATGTCACACCACCCATTAGTAGAATGTATTCGTTCTGCACTCGAGATTATTAGTGGGAATTGGCGTTATGATGCGGTGTTCCGCTGCGTGAAAACAGAGCTTTTATATCCATTAGACGTAAGAAAAGAAACGATGCGTGAAGAAATGGATGAATTTGAAAATTACTGTTTAGCGTACGGTGTACAAGGAAAGAGGTGGACTTCAGAGGATCCATGGATGTATCGCCGTTATCGTTCTCTTGATGATACGAACGGGATGATTACAGACAGTGAACGTGAAATGGAAGAGAAAATAAATAGGTTACGTGACGTTGTAAGAACACCTGTTATTCGCATGCAAAAAAGGTTAAAGCGTGCAGGAACAGTTATGCAAATGTGTGAAGCAGTTTACTTATTTTTAGAAGAACTGGATGTTCCGAAGAAGCTAGAAGAATTACGTATACGTGCAGAAGAAAGTGGAGATTTCTTATTTGCGACAGATCATGAACAAGTATGGGAAGAAGTAATGAGTCTTCTTGATACATTTGTAGAGATGCTTGGTGAAGAGAAAATGTCTCTTTCTATGTTTACGGACGTTATGTCGACAGGTCTTGAGGCACTTCAATTTGCTAACATTCCGCCGTCATTAGACCAAGTGTTAATTGCTAATATTGATCACTCCAGGTTATCTGACGTGAAAGCAACGTTTATTATAGGTGTAAATGAGGGGGTCATTCCAGCAGCACCTATGGATGAAGGTATGCTTTCTGATGAGGAAAGAGAAGTTCTTGGTGCGGCAGGGATTGAATTAGCGCCAACGACGAGACAAACTTTGTTAGAAGAACAGTTCGTTATGTATCAAATGGTAACGAGAGCGTCTGAGAGGTTATACATTTCATGCCCGCTTGCAGATGAAGAAGGAAAGACGTTACTTGCGTCTAGCTTTATTAAGAAAATAAAAAGAATGTTCCCTAATGTGAAAGATTCATTTATTACGAATGACGTAAATGATTTATCACGTTCAGAACAAATTTCATACGTAGCAACGCCAGAAGTAACGTTATCTTACGTTATGCAGCAACTACAAACGTGGAAGCGATACGGATTTGAAGGGAATTTAGACTTTTGGTGGGACGTATACAACTTCTACGTAACTTCAGATGAATGGAAACAAAAAAGTAGCCGCGTTTTATCAAGTTTATTCTATCGAAATCGTGCGAAGAAACTAAGTACAGCAGTAAGTAGAGATTTATATGGAGATATAATTAAAGGAAGCGTCTCTCGTATGGAACTATTTAACCGTTGTGCATACGCTCATTTTGCACAGCACGGTTTATCACTTAGAGAGCGTGATATTTTCAAGCTTGATGCACCGGACATCGGCGAATTATTCCATGCGGCATTAAAGAAAATTGCGGACAAGTTATTGCGTGAAAACCGTACTTGGGCGGATTTATCCATAAAAGAGTGCGAGCATCTTTCTGTTTTAGTAATAGAAGAAATTGCACCGTTATTACAACGACAAATTTTATTAAGTTCAAACCGTCATTTCTATTTAAAACAAAAACTACAACAAATCATTTTCCGTACGTCAATCATTCTTCGTGAACATGCGAAGTCGAGCGGATTCGTACCAGTTGATTTAGAAGTGCCATTCGGTATGGGCGGTACAGGATCACTTCCGCCGATGGAATTCTCACTACCAAATGGTGTGAAGATGGAAGTAGTCGGCCGTATTGACCGTGTTGATAAGGCAGAAGATGAGAACGGGACGTTCTTACGTATTATTGATTATAAATCAAGTTCAAAAGCGTTAGATTTAACAGAAGTGTATTACGGATTAGCACTTCAAATGTTAACGTATTTAGATGTTGTTACTTCGAATGCACAGACGTGGATGAAAAAAGGCCAAGCAGCATCACCAGCGGGTGTATTGTATTTTCATATCCATAATCCAATTGTTGAAATGAAAGGTGACGCATCTGAAGCCGAAATTGAAAAAGAAATTTTAAAGAAATTTAAAATGAAAGGACTCGTATTAGGAGATGCTGACGTTGTTCGTTTAATGGATAACAAACTTTCAACAGGAAGTTCAGATATTATTTCTGCTGGCCTGAAAAAAGACGGTAGCTTTAGTGCGCGTTCAAGTATTGCAAATGAGCAAGAGTTTAACGTACTGCAAAAATATGTACACCATACGTTTGAAAATATCGGAAAAGATATTACAGAAGGTGTTATCGATATTGCTCCTTATAAAATGGGAAATAAAGCAGCGTGCACGTTCTGTAACTTCAAATCTGTTTGTCAATTTGATGAGTCACTTGAAGATAATCAATTCCGTACGTTAAAAGATATGAAAGATAGTGAAGCGATGGAGAAAATAAGAGAGGAGGTTGGCGGAGAATGATAGAAAATTGGCCTAAAAAACCAGAAGGTAGTCAATGGACAGATGACCAGTGGAAAGCTGTTGTAGCGAACGGACGTGATATTTTAGTTGCGGCTGCAGCTGGATCAGGTAAAACAGCAGTATTAGTTGAACGTATTATTAAAAAGATTATTAATGAAGAGAATCCAGTCGATGTCGACCGCCTGCTCGTTGTAACATTTACAAATGCAGCAGCGCAAGAGATGAAAAATCGAATTGGGGAAGCGTTAGAAAAGGTATTAATTGATGAACCAGGCTCTCAGCATGTAAGAAAGCAACTGAGCCTATTAAATAAAGCTTCCATTTCAACAATTCACTCATTCTGTTTACAAGTAATTAGAGGATATTACTACATGCTGGATGTTGATCCTCGTTTCCGTATTGCGAATCAAACAGAAAATGAATTGTTAAAAGAAGAAGTGCTAGATGACATATTAGAAGAAGAGTACGGAATCGAAGATAATACAATCTTCTTTGAACTTGTTGATCGTTATACGAGTGACCGTAGTGATGATGACTTACAACGTATGATTTTAGCGCTTCATACAGAGTCAAGAGCGCATCCAAATCCGGAAAAATGGCTTGATAAATTAGTAGAAGCATATGACGTAGAAGGAAAGACAATTGAAGATTTAGTATATGCTTCTTATTTATTAGAAGATGTGAAATTCCAGCTTGAAACAGCGGAACAGCATATTCGTAAGGCAACTGAACTCGCAATGCTTCCTGACGGTCCAGCGCCTCGCGTTGAAACCCTGCAAGCAGATGTAGCATTACTTGGAACGTTATCATCAGCTGCTCGTGAGTCGTGGACAAGCGTGTATGAAGCGATGCAAAACGTATCGTGGCAAACGTTAAAGCGTATTAAGAAAAGTGATTACAATGAAGATGTTGTAAAACAAGTAGACTCTCTTCGTAATAAAGCGAAAGATGAAGTAAAGAAATTACAAGAAGAGTTATTTAGCCGCAAACCTGAAAGTTTCTTACGAGATTTTCAAGATATGCACCCAGTATTAGAAAAGCTTGTTCAACTTGTAAAAGTATTTACAGAGCGTTTCCAAGCGATGAAGCGAGATAAAGGAATGGTCGATTTCACAGATTTAGAGCATTTCTGTTTACAAATTTTAAGTGAACAAAGTGAAAATGGTGAAATGAATCCGTCAGCAGTGGCGTTCCAATATCGTAATAAATTTACTGAAGTATTAGTCGATGAATATCAAGATACGAACTTTGTACAGGAATCCATTATTAAATTCGTAACGAAAGATTCTGAGAGTGAAGGAAACTTGTTCATGGTTGGTGACGTAAAGCAGTCGATTTATCGTTTCCGACTAGCTGAACCAGGACTATTCCTAGGAAAGTATAAACGCTTCACACAAGAAGGATTGGGCGGCGGAATGAAGATTGACTTAGCGAAAAACTTCCGTAGTCGTCATGAAGTACTAGCAGGTACGAACTTCATTTTCAAACAAATTATGGGCGAAGAAGTTGGAGAGATTGACTACGATGCTGACGCTGAATTAAAACTAGGTGCTACCTATCCAGAAGGTGAAGATGTAGCGGCAGAATTACTCTGTATTCAGCAAACGGAAGAAGAAGTAATAGACGGTGAAGAAGGTGCAGAAGTCGAAAAAGCACAGCTTGAAGCTCGCCTTATGGCGCAGCGCATTAAAGCGATGGTTGATTCCGGTTATGAAGTGTATGACCGTAAAACGGATAGTATGCGTCCTGTACAATACCGCGACTTCGTTATTTTACTTCGCTCCATGCCGTGGGCGCCGCAAATTATGGAAGAGTTAAAATTGCAAGGAATTCCGGTATATGCTGACCTTGCGACTGGTTATTTTGAAGCAACGGAAGTAAATATTATGATGAACGTATTCCGCGTTATTGATAATCCGATGCAAGATATCCCGCTTGCAGCTGTACTTCGTTCCCCAATCGTTGGATTAAACGATGAAGACCTTGCGACGCTTCGTGCTCACGGAAAGAAAGGCTCGTTTTATGAAGTAATGAGCTCATTCTTAAAAGGTGCACCGCTTGAAGAGGAACAAGAACTTCATGAAAAACTAGAGTGGTTTTATAACTTACTGCAAGGATGGCGTGAATTTGCACGTCAACAATCACTTTCTGATTTAATTTGGAAAGTGTACGGCGAGACAGGTTATTACGACTTCGTTGGCGGTTTACCAGCTGGAAAGCAAAGGCAGGCAAACTTACGCGTACTATATGACCGTGCAAGACAATATGAAGCAACATCATTTAGAGGATTATTCCGCTTCTTACGTTTTATTGAACGTATTTTAGAACGCGGTGATGATATGGGGACGGCGAGGGCCCTCGGTGAACAAGAAGACGTTGTTCGCATCATGACGATCCATAAAAGTAAAGGGCTAGAGTTCCCGGTTGTATTTGTAGCTGGACTCGGCCGTCGTTTTAATACACAAGACTTAATGAAACGTTTCTTACTCCATAAAGATTTCGGTTTCGGTTCGCAATTTATCGATCCGCGTAAACGAATTAAATACACGACATTATCACAGCTTGCGATTAAACGTAAAATGAAAATGGAATTAATTGCGGAAGAAATGCGCGTACTATACGTAGCGTTGACGCGTGCGAAAGAGAAGTTAATTTTAATCGGAACAGTTAAGGATGCAAATAAGGAGATGGAAAAATGGCTTGATGCGAGGGAACATAGTGAATGGTTATTACCGGATCACATACGTGCCGGAGCGTCTTGTTATTTAGACTGGATTGCACCTTCATTATATAGACACCGTGATAGTGAAATGCTTCTTGAATTAGGACAAGGAAGTATTCCAGATGAAATTTACGGGTATGACACGAACTGGAAAGTAGAAGTTGTGGACGGTAACACGCTACTTGCACCAGAGCCAGTTCAAGAAGAGAAACAAGAATTGTTAGAAGCGCTTCGTGAGAAAAAGGCTGTTCCCCTGCAAAGTGAACGGAAAGAAGAAGTGTACGACAGATTAATGTGGAAGTACGGATATGAGGATGCAACATCTTATCGTGCGAAGCAATCTGTTACAGAAATAAAGAGAAATTATCAATCTGAAGAAGGTAGCGATAATGCCTTTATTAAAAAACTACGTACGCCAATTAAAACACGTCCGCGCTTTATGGAGAAAAAAGGATTAACGTACGCAGAGCGTGGAACAGCAGTCCATGCCGTTATGCAGCATGTTGATTTGAAGAAGCCGATTACGGTTGAAGTTCTGCAAGAGCAAATTGCTGGAATGGTAAATAAGGAATTATTAACATTCGAGCAGGCGGAAGAAATAGCGATTGAAAAAGTAATTTCATTCTTTGACAGTGATTTAGGTAAAAGGGTACTAGCGGCGAAAAGTGTTGAGCGTGAAGTGCCATTTACGATGATGCTTGCAGCAGAAGAAGCATATCAAGATTGGCAAGGGAAGAGTGAAGAAACGATTCTTGTCCAAGGGGTTATCGACTGCATGATTGAAGAGGAAGACGGCATTACGTTAATCGACTTCAAAACAGATACGATTGAAGGGAAATTCCCAGGCGGATTCGAACAAGCAAAACCAATTTTAGAAGATCGATATAAAGTACAGCTTTCGTTATATGCAAAAGCGCTGGAGAAAAGCTTACAACATCCTGTGAAAGAGAAATGTTTATACTTCTTTGATGGGAATCATGTTGTAAATATTGAGGAATAGAGGGGCTTGAAAATGGTAACGGAAAAAACGTTAAGAACTTGTGAAAAAGGACATGAATACTACAAAAGTAGCGATTGCCCAACTTGCCCGACTTGTGAGAAAGAAAAGAAACCTAAAACAGGATTTCTTTCACTTCTTTCATCACCAGCACGAAATGCGCTGCAACATCATGGAATTCACACGATAGAAGAACTATCCAAGTATAGTGAAAAAGAGATTTTAAAACTGCATGGTATGGGACCTGCGTCTATGCCGAAGCTTAGAAAGGCTTTGGAGGAGAGAGGGTTATCATTTAAATAAAATGAAATAGTGCCTCTTTACTACTTACTTGTTTATACTGCTATTTGTGGACAGTAAAGCTCTTTCTTATTAAAATTTCATTTTAATAATTTTGAATTAGATAAAAGAAAAAAGTAGGAGAATATCTCCTACTTTTTTTACGCTGTTCCAATCTGATCTTGATCCGCCACATCAGAATCAAACGTATTTGTTGCACTAACACCGTTAAACGTATTTACGACAAATCCAACATTGGAAGCCCCAGATCCGTTATAAGCTTTCGTGTTTTCTTTCGGAGATACGTTATAAAAATCTCCTAAGTTGAAAGAGCCGTTACTATTTTGAACGACGAGATTTCCTACAACCGAAGGCATACCATCCACCTACTTTACTAAGCTTTTTACTTACTATATGAATTATTGTGCGGAAGGTTCATCCGTAATATATTGGCGGATTTGCATAATACGAGAGTTATTAAAACCATAATCAACATTTCCAATTTGAAAGCAACCAGAATTTAAAAGTGTCCGCAATTCAACATTATTAACTTCAATAAAAGGGCATTCATTTACAATATTTAATTTTACATCTGTCGTTCGTTTTGGAATTGTAATGTGTTCATCTGTAAAGATTTCAAAAGCATCAAAGCGACCTTCTCCCCTTATATAACAAGGAATTTCACGGTGGACGGCAAGAGCTCTACTTTTTAATTCCATTTGGTTTGCATCTCCAACTTGAAATACGGCAGTAATCCCTAAAGAAATAATAGAAACATTTTGGACAATGGACACATGATGCAACATAATTTCTCAGTCTCCTTAACCTGGAGTAGGAGGGACATCTGTTACTAATGGTACAAATGGACCCTCTGTAACTGTTTCAAATGGTGTATCGAGAATAGAAGATAGAATGAGGAGATTTGCATCTCCAATTAAAAAGAGTGCGGACGACGATACACCGTTCATTTTAATCTGTCCGACTTTTAACTCACGGTTTACAACGTTAAGGTTCATACATACTTACTCCTTTCGGAAATTTCCCGGTATGTGCTGAATAAATGAGAGAAAGGCTTTGTCAATATCTTGTTTCATTGCCTGGATAATGATATCTCGTAAATAATCTGGATCTGTTGAAATACCTTCATATGATTGAACTTGTGATAAATAATAAGGGAGTCGATGCTCCATCTGTTTTTTTATGTCATCCACCATCATTTGTCGATACATTTCATCAAGCGGTGTTCTCTCTTCTTGTTCAAAATGGAGAATACGATTATATGCTTCTTCATCTAAGTATCGATGCATTTCTTGGAGGATACCTTGATAAAAGTCTGGGTTTGTTTCGGTTTCAGGATTTACCTTCAATGTTTCTGTATCCACTTGAAAATCTTCAATTTGTTGTCCTTTTGCTGAAAATGGGTTTAAGCCAATATTTAAAGTGCCATTTAAATTTTCGACTTTTAATTGATCGAATTTGTATTCCACTTTTCCTACAGAAGAGGAGGGGCGATTTTTTAATTCGTTAAGCTCTTCTTGGAGTTGACGCACTTGATCTTCTAAATTGAGGATGGCTGCTTGTTGTGTTTGAAGAGCTTGTTGAAGTTGGTGTAAGTAAGTATATATATCTTGATTCATTTGTGAAACCTCCTTTTCAATAGGGAGGGTAAAAATATTCCTGCTATATATTTATGACAAGGATGTCTTAAGAAGAACTAGTTGATGGTTTGATAGAAATAATTTGTCCGTTTGCCTGTAATGGGCGAAGCGGCTCCGTAAATCCGCCCGTATTTGAAAATTTGGATAGGGCTTTAATACTTCCGGCAGTGCCAATTTGGAATACAGAAGAGGTTGTAATGCTATCAATTTTAATGCTGTTAATGATAATGCTTTGGTTTACGTAAAAATTCAATACAATCGCCCCCTTTAAGTTGAACCAATTATCGCTTGATCAACGACATCTGAATCATTAACAGTCGTTGCACTTTGATAATTGTAGACAGAAACATTATCTCCAACATTAAAAGAGCCGGCCCCGGCGAAAGCACGTGAGTAACTAATAGGCCTAATCGCAAATACATCTCCAATATGAAAAATACCACTTGATCCAATATTGACGATACGAATATGTCCGACCATAGCTGGCATACAAAACACCCTTCGTTTTTAAAATTTTCTTTTCTACTATTGTATGGGCGTTTCCGATAAAATGTGTGTTTTTTTGAAATAAAAGAAACACACACATTATTGCGTGTGTGTGTTGAGTGTTTGATTTGAGTGAAAATCCGTATGTACATGCCAAATTACATTTAAGAGCCTGTCCAGTTCTTGGCTACAATCCACTGTTTTTTGAGAAGTCATTCCATAGCGTTCAGCAAAATAAATCATTTTTTCACGTTTTTTTTCAATCGCTTGCTCAAACATTGAAATCGGCTCCATCTCTAAATGAAATTTTTAGTATATATGTAGTACATATTATACAAAAACTCCATAAAAAAGAAATACCTTCGCTAAAAAAAGTAAAAATTCTACATTTTATGCCAAATGTAGAGGGGTAACGAATAGGATGTGAGAAGAATATTGTAAAAATTAGCGTGCATGAGAAGGTTTTTTTCTTGCGGATGCGAATACAATTAAAGGGTATGAGTTTTAGGATGGAGAGTGGAAATATTGCGTTTTGTAACGGCGAAGAAAGAAGAAAAGGTATTTGTAGGTATTGTGGATGAAGAAGAAGAAAAGGTATTACACTTAAGAGAAGCGCAAAGACAAAAAAGGGAAAAGGTTACAATCCCTATTACAATGTTAGAGTGTATTGAAAGAGGGACTGAGTGCTTTGAGAAAGTATGTGAAATTGTAAATTGGGCAAAAGAGAACGGGGAAGCGGCGTATTATCCGTTAACAGAGGTGAAAATATTAGCACCGATTCCAAGGCCAAGAAAGAATATTTTGTGCGTTGGAAAAAACTATCGTGAGCATGCGGTAGAAATGGGCGGAGTAGAGTCTATTCCAGAAAATATAATGATCTTTACGAAAGCACCAACAACAGTTATTGGCATAAATGAGCAAATTAATGGTCACCCTCACGCAACGGACGAACTAGATTATGAAGGAGAACTAGCTGTCATTATAGGTAAGCGAGGGAAGCAAATTAAAAAAGAAAAAGCGCTTGAGCATGTTTTTGGTTATACGATTATAAATGATGTAACAGCTCGAGACATTCAAAGAAAACATAAACAGTTTTTCCTTGGGAAAAGCTTCGATACATTTTGCCCGATGGGACCGTATTTAATTCATAAATCGGTGGTTAATGCGCCGAATGCATTACACATTGAAACGGTAGTAAATGGAGAAGTAAGGCAAACTTCCAACACAAATAAAATGATTTTTTCGATAGAAGAAATTATTTCAACGATAAGCAAAGGAATGACTTTAGAACCAGGTGATATTATCGCAACAGGAACCCCGGCTGGTGTCGGAAAAGGTTTTACACCACCGAAGTTTTTACATGCTGGTGATGAAGTGGTCATTACAGTAGAAGGAATTGGTACTTTGCGAAATGTAGTGAAATAAAGAAAAGAGCTATCTTGTTAAAAGATAGCTCTTTTTTATGGCCTTGGGTTATAGAGGTAATCGATAACGGAAAAAGTGTAAAGGCCAATGAATGCAAGTGTACAAATGCCAAATAGTATAACCGTAAGTGCACTTTTTTCTCGTCCAAAACCAATGATAGTAAGAATAACAGCAGTCCAAAATGATGCTTTCAGTAGTGTGAATGTAGTAGGAGTTGAGTAGTGAGTAAGCCATGTTGTGGAAAGTAGGAAGCCACAGAATGTAACTAAAATAAAAGATGTAGCTAAATAGTTAATCTGTTTACCGTATCTTAATAGCATATCGCACCTCCTTTACGATTTTAAAATACAGAAAATTACGATTTTATCTTAATATAAATGAATATAAAAAGAAAGAGGTTGTCCCAACATGCCGGACAACCTCTCTATTATTATGATAATACAGCTTTAATTTTTTGGAATGCCCACTCTAAATCTTCTTCAGAGATTACTAGAGGTGGTGCGATACGAATTACGTTTTCGTGTGTTTCTTTACATAGTAGACCAGCTGCTTTTAGTTGTTCACAGTAAGGACGAGCTGGCTCGTTTAATTCGATACCAATGAATAAACCTTTACCGCGAACTTCAGTGATCATTGGGTTATCAATTTCTTTTAATTGCCCAACTAATTTTTCTCCTAATTGAAGAGAACGCTCTGTTAATTTTTCTTCTTCTAACACTTCAAGAGCTGCGATAGATACAGCACATGCAAGTGGGTTACCGCCGAATGTAGAACCGTGAGAACCTGGCTCAAATACACCTAAAATGTCGCGGTTTGCTGCAACGCAAGAGATCGGGAACACACCGCCACCAAGTGCTTTACCAAGTATGTACATGTCAGGAGTTACATCGTCCCAGTCACAAGCGAATACTTTACCAGTACGGCCTAAGCCTGTTTGGATTTCATCGGCTACGAATAAAACGTTTTCTTTTTTACATACTTCAAGAGCTTCTTTTAAGTAACCAGCTGGTGGGATGTTAATTCCAGCTTCACCTTGAATCGGTTCTAAAATGAATGCTGCTGTGTTTGGTGTAATTGCGGCTTTTAATGCTTCTAAATCACCGTAAGGAATTACAACGATGCCAGGAAGCATTGGACCGAATCCACGCTTGTACTCTTCATTTGAAGACATAGAAACAGAACCCATTGTACGTCCGTGGAAGTTATCTTCACAAACGATGATTTCAGCACGGTTTGCTTCTACTTTCTTCACATCATAAGCCCAGCGGCGAACTGTTTTAATTGCAGTTTCAACAGCTTCAGCACCTGTGTTCATTGGAAGTACCATTTCTTTATTAGTTAGTTTCGCAACTTTTTCGTACCAAGGACCTAATTGATCGCTATGGAAAGCACGAGAAGTTAACGTAACACGATTAGCTTGGTCAATTAAAGCGTTAATAATTTTCGGGTGACGATGACCTTGGTTTACTGCAGAATATGCACTTAATAAGTCCATATAGCGGTTTCCTTCAGGATCTTCTACCCAAACACCTTCTGCTTTAGAAATAACGATTGGAAGTGGGTGATAGTTATTTGCTCCGTATGTGTCTGTAAGTTCGATAATATCCTTAGTTTGAATCATGATTGTTCCCCCTTTTGTTATTACAAGAAGTTTGTAAATACTCTAAATATTATATCATTTAAATGTAAAAAAGCGAAACATTTCCTGAAAATAAATGAACATGTTATCATATAGAGTGAAAAAGTGTGAAAAGAGGAGGTAAGGGATACGATGGTACATATGCATATTACAGCATGGGCGTTAGGTTTAATTTTATTCTTCGTTGCGTATTCACTTTATTCAGCAGGAAGAAAAGGTAAAGGTGTACATATGGGGCTTCGCCTAATGTATATCATCATTATTGTGACAGGCTTCATGTTGTACATGAGTATTGTGAAGACAGCAACAGGTAGCATGCACATGTGGTATGGCTTAAAAATGTTAACTGGTATTTTAGTTATCGGTGGAATGGAAATGGTTCTTGTGAAAATGAGCAAAAACAAACCAACAGGGGCGGTTTGGGGCTTATTTATTGTTGCGCTAGTAGCAGTATTTTACCTTGGACTGAAATTACCGATTGGCTGGAAAGTATTCTAATAAAAAATAAAACCACCTTATAATCTCAAAGACTTGGGAGATAAGGTGGTTTTTTACGTTATCCCGTATTAACTGGCAGTAAAACTCCCACCTCAAAATTCAGCTTAAGCAAAGAAGTTAGGCGGGAGATCAACTGCTCGTAAACACCCGATTGGTGAAGGCTAATAATCAGTGGGGCTGCCCCACTGATTAAAGTTTCACTTTATGTCGCATCGATATGCAACTCTTCCCCATTTACTTTCGTAAAACGGAACATATTTTTATTGGATGTAGTGTGACGGACGAAATGGTGCTGCAGTGTACAAATCATCTCTTCGTTATCAAACAAAAGAATATTTACTCCTTCGCGTGACTCCTCTTTCGGTAAGAAAGATAAATAATTATGACAATACATGCAATCATATAAAGAGTAGTGAAGTGATTGCAATGATTCAGTTAATAATGTGAAGACGGAGTCAGGTAATTCCTCGAGCCATTCATTATAACTAAGAAGTAACTTTTTTCGAATACGTATCATTTCACCATTTTGCAAATGGTGTTGTTCGTTGGCGATTTGTAATACATCTTGTTCATAGAAACGGGCTGGTAGCCAATTGTTATTATATAAAACTTCAAACCCATCTTCGGCAATATCTTCTAATAAAAACGCTTCATCATTTTCATCATCAAAGAATACCCATTCATTGTTTATATATTCTACATTACCGACTGTATGAGCACGGGGCTGGTTATATAAAATATGTTTACGTTGTATCATACACGATTTCTCCTTTATGAAAAGTAGTTATTCCTGTTATAGACAGTTCGTGCATTCTTTATAACTAGACACATCTAAACATAGGTGGGCATACAATAAAACACGTTTTACTGAGTGAGAATGCTATTCCAAATGTGGATAGTAGGTTATCGTCAAGTTTGTCATTTTTTTGATCCGCACTCACAGGGTGGGGATTACTGCACGTTCAAGAAAAGAAATAAGATGGAAGGATGATTTATATGTGCGGGATTACAGGATGGGTGGATTATAAACGCTCATTAGAAGGAGAAAGAGATGTCGTTACGAAGATGGCTGAGACGTTAGCGAAACGCGGTCCAGATGATAATAAAGTTTGGATTAAAGGTAATGTCGCATTTGGGCATAAACGGTTAATCGTTGTTGATCCTGAGGGTGGTAAACAACCGATGACTTGTTTAAAAGATGAAACGAATTATGCCATTTGTTATAACGGTGAACTTTATAACACAGAAGACATTCGAAAGGAATTATTAAGAAGAGGATATACGTTCAAAGGTCATTCTGATACAGAAGTATTATTAGCTTCTTATATTGAATGGAAAGAAGAATGTGTCGATCATTTAAACGGTATATATGCGTTTGCAGTATGGGACGAACAGAAAGAACAAGTATTTATTGCGAGAGATCGATTAGGTGTAAAGCCACTTTTTTATAAATATGATAGCGGACGCTTATTATTTGGTTCGGAGTTAAAAGCGATATTGTCGCATCCAGATGTGAAGGCAGAAGTAACATTAGAAGGATTATCAGAAATATTCGGACTCGGACCGTCAAGAACACCTGGCCACGGTATTTATGCTGGTATAAAAGAATTACGTCCAGGTCATGCGATGACATTTTCAAAGAACGGTTTATGTATATGGAGATATTGGAATGTGGAAAGTAAAAAACATGAAGACTCCTTTGAAGAAACAGTAGAGAAAACACGCTTTTTATTACAAGATGCGATTACAAGGCAGCTCGTTTCTGATGTACCACTATGTACTTTTCTATCAGGCGGTGTAGATTCGAGCGCTATAACAGCAATTGCTGCGAAAGAATATGCAAGGTCAGGAAAAGGGCAATTACACACATATTCTGTTGATTATGAAGATAATGACAAATACTTTAAAGCGAATGCGTTTCAGCCAAATTCAGATGCTCCGTTTATTAATTTAATGACTGAGACATTTCAAACAACCCATCATCGCTGCGTCATTTCGAATGAACAATTAGCAGAGTATTTAACTGAAGCGGTACTCGTTCGTGATTTGCCTGGTATGGCAGATATCGATTCGTCATTATTATGGTTTTGCCGAGAAATTAAACAAGATTTTGTCGTTGGCTTATCTGGAGAATGTGCAGATGAAATATTTGGTGGATATCCGTGGTTTTATAGAGAAGATGATTTACAATCGAGTGCATTTCCGTGGATGCGTTCTACAGAGGCACGTGAACAACTTCTAAAAAAAGAATGGAGAAATAAACTAAATTTACAACAATATGTACAAAGGCGCTATGAGGAATCGATTCAAGAAGTTCCTATTTTAGAGGGGGAAAGTCCACTAGAAGCAAAAAGACGCCAATTATTTTATTTAAATATGGTATGGTTTATGACAACATTATTAGACAGAAAAGACCGTATGAGTATGGGGGCAAGTTTAGAAGTACGCGTTCCATTTGCAGATCATCGTCTTGTCGAATATGCGTGGAATATTCCTTGGGAAATGAAAATGTATAAAAACCGCGAAAAAGGTCTATTACGTAAAGCGTTAGAAGATGTACTCCCACATGACATCTTATATAGGAAGAAGAGTCCTTATCCGAAAACGCACAATCCACACTATACAAAGGCAGTAACGGTATGGCTTCAAAATCTATTAACAGATAAAGGTTCAATTTTACACGAACTATTTGATAAAGAGCAGTTGAGCGGATTGATTCAGTCTGGTGGCAGTGCATTTCAAACACCGTGGTTTGGTCAATTGATGACTGGGCCACAGCTTTTAGCTCATTTAGCACAAATTCATGTTTGGTTTAAAGAGTATGGGGTAAATATTAAAGAATAGGAGAAAAGCGGCTTGCAATTATGTAAGTCGCTTTTATTAAAGAAATTGTCATATAAAATTCAAAATCACCTTATAAATAATACTTAATTAGAATTATTATTTTGACGTACTTATTATTACTTGTTATAATTTGAAACAAACGTTCTGAAAAGTATTCTCATTTATAAAATTGAGGTGTTATATAGATGACAAAGGAAAAAATAGGTTTACTCGTAATGGCGTATGGAACACCAGAATCATTAGACGATGTAGAGGCATATTATACACATATCCGTCACGGACGTAAGCCATCAGAAGAAGCGCTTGAAGATTTAATTGGGCGCTATAAAGCGATTGGTGGAATTTCGCCGCTTGCAAAAATTACGAAAGAGCAGGCGCATAAATTAACAGATTCAATGAATAATATATTTACAGAGTATGAATTTACTTGTTACTTAGGTTTAAAACATACTGCGCCATTTATAGAAGATGCTGTAGAAGAAATGAAGCGAGATGGAATTGAGCAGGCGATTAGTATCGTATTAGCACCGCACTATTCTACATTTAGCATTAAAGCGTATAATGACCGTGCTATTCGTCTTTCAAAAGAAATCGGTGGTCCTGTGATTGAACCAATTGAACAATGGTACGATGAACCGAAGTTTATTTCGTATTGGACAGATCAAATAAAAGAAACATTTACAAAGATTGAAGATAAAGAGAAAACAGTTGTAATTTTTTCGGCGCATAGTTTGCCAGAAACAATTATTGCAGCAGGGGACCCTTATGTGGAGCAATTGCAGCATACAGCAGATTTAATTGCGGGGGCTGCCAATATTCAAAACTATACAACGGGTTGGCAAAGTGCTGGGAATACTCCAGATCCGTGGATTGGTCCAGATGTGCAAGATTTAACGAAAGATTTATATGAAGAGCATGGGTACGAATCTTTCATATATTGCCCAGTTGGCTTTGTGGCAGAGCATTTAGAAGTTTTATATGACAATGATTATGAATGTAAAGTTGTAACTGATGAATTAAATGCTAAATATTTTAGACCAAATATGCCGAATGCACAATCTGCATTTATCGACTGTTTGGCTGAAATTGTTTCCAAAAAAGTGAAGGAAATAGTTGACAAAGATTTAGTTTTAAATAATAATTAATTTATAATAATTTTAAATAAATAATAATTACTATGAAAGAAAGAGGAGGATCCCCCTAGATGAATCCAAATAATCGCTTAACAACAAACCAAGGTGCTCCAGTTGGAGACAACCAAAATTCTCGTACAGCTGGTCGTCGTGGACCAGTATTATTAGAAGACTATCATTTAGTAGAAAAACTTGCACACTTTGATCGTGAACGTATTCCGGAGCGTGTTGTGCATGCACGTGGTGCAGGTGCTCACGGTGTATTCGTAACGAAAAATAGCATGAAGCCATATACGAAAGCAGCATTTTTACAAAATGAAGGAACTGAAACACCTGTATTTGTTCGTTTTTCAACGGTTATTCATGGTCAAGGTTCTCCGGAAACAGCTCGTGACCCACGCGGTTTCGCAGTTAAATTTTATACAGAAGAAGGAAACTACGATATCGTAGGTAATCATTTACCAGTTTTCTTCATTCGTGATGCAATTAAATTCCCTGACATGGTTCATTCTTTAAAACCAGCACCGGATACAAATATTCAAACGCCAGATCGTTATTGGGATTTCATGACGTTAACTCCAGAGTCTACACATATGATGACATGGGTATTTTCTGATTATGGTACACCAGCAAGCTATCGTGAAATGGAAGGTTTCGGTGTCCATTCATTTAAATGGATTAATGAAGAAGGTAAAATTGTTTATATTAAATACCACTGGAAACCGCAGCAAAGTGTACGTAACTTAAATGCGAAAGAAGTGCAAGAAGTGCAGGGGAAAGACTTCAATCATGCAACTCGTGATTTGTTCGACGCAATCGAAAAAGGAAATCATCCAAAATGGGATTTACACGTACAAGTTATGCAACTAGATGAAATGGATTCTTTAGACTTTGATCCACTAGATCCAACGAAAGTATGGCCAGAAGATCGCTTCCCGTTAATTGAAGTAGGGACAATGACGTTAAATCGTAATCCGAAAAACTTCTTTGCAGAAGTAGAACAAGTAGCGTTCTCTCCAAGTGCAACTGTAAATGGTATTGAACCATCGGAAGATAAATTATTACAAGGTCGTTTATTCTCTTGCCCAGATACACAGCGTTATCGTCTTGGTGCAAATTACTTGCAAATTCCTGTAAACTGCCCATATGCAGCTGTTCATAACCAACAACGTGATGGTGCGATGCAAATGAATCAAAACCCATCTACAATCAACTACGAACCGAGCCGTCATGCAGAGAATCCAGTTGAAGACAAAGCTTACCGCGATTCGACTATGAAAGTAGAAGGCTATGTATCTCGTGAAAAAATCGAGAAACCAAATGACTTTAAACAAGCAGGTGAGCGTTACCGTTCATTCTCTAAAGAAGAGCAAGATAACTTAATTGCAAACTTAACAAATGACTTGAAAGACGTAAATGAACGCACGAAATTACTAGCTGTTTGTAACTTCTTCCGTGCAGATCAAGAATACGGTATGCGTTTAGCGCAGGCGTTAAATGTTGATATTACGCAATATGTAGGAAATGCTCCAAAATAAATAGGAAAAGACGACCGGGTTTCGGTCGTCTTTTTTGTATAACGTTATGTGGGGTATTTTGCTTGTAAATTATGTCGGAATTTGTTTGTAAATCGATATGTTGTGTCCGACCGTTGATATATTGAAAGAAACAATCGATATATTTGAAAAATCGTTGATATATCCAAAAAACCGTTGATATATTTACATTTATACTAGGTGGGGTATGTTGCCTAGTACGCAAAAAAGAGATGCAATCTACTATCAATAGATTGCATCTCTTTTTTAGTTTACTCGCTCTGCATGTTCATAAGCCTTCTCGCCATGCATTGAAATATCAAGACCCATGTGTTCTTCATGTTCATCGACGCGAACGGGGAGGAAGAAGTTGATCGCTTTAATAATGGCATACGTCATGATGATCGTGAATGCATATGTTGCGCCAATCGCTATAAGTTGTTTAAACAGTAACGCGGCATTTCCGTAAAATAATCCGTTTGCGCCATCCCCGTTTACGGCAGTAGTTGCAAATAGTCCTGTTGCAATACCGCCCCAAGTTCCTCCGATGCCGTGGCATCCAAAGGCATCAAGTGTATCGTCATACCCGAATTTTGTTTTTAGGAAGAAAACGGCGCCGAAGCATATTATACCACCAATTGCTCCGATAAGAAGGGCGGAGAAAGGTGTAACGAACCCGCAGGCTGGTGTAATAGCTACTAGACCAGAAACAACTCCGCAAGCAGCTCCCATCGCGGTCGGTTTTGATTGGAAGAACCATTCAGAAAGCATCCAAGTTAGAGCAGAGGCAGCAGCGGCTATATTTGTATTAATAAATGCAGTTAAAGCTACGTCGTTTAAGGATAATGCGCTGCCAACGTTAAAACCGAACCAGCCAAACCATAATAAGCCTGCGCCTAACATTGTAAATGGCAAATGGTGAGGAGAAGAACCATTTATGTTTTTTCGTTTTCCAAGGAAAATAGCTAATACAAGACCGGCAACTCCGGAAGTGATGTGAACGACATTTCCGCCAGCGAAGTCTAGTGCACCAAGTTCCCTTAGCCACCCACCGAGGCCCCATACCCAATGAGCGACAGGATTGTAAACGATTGTTGTCCATAGAAGGATAAAAATAAGAAAGGCAGAAAATCGCATTCTTTCAGCGAATGCACCTGAAATTAAAGCTGGAGTTAAAATGGCGAACATGAGTTGAAACATCATAAATAAATTGTGAGGAATAGTAGATGAGTAGTCTGGATTTGGTGCGTAGGTAACTCCGTTTAGACCGAACCAATCAAGTGTACCGATAAGTCCGTGCCAATCTGGCCCGAATGATAAAGAATAGCCGATAACAATCCATTGAATCGAAACGATAGCCATTGCACTATAACTATGCATCGTTGTACTGAGTACGTTTTTGCTACGAACCATACCTCCATAAAAAAGTGCCAATCCTGGTGTCATCAACATGACCATTACTGTCGTCACAAACATAAAAACCGTATCTTCCATATTTATGATCTCTCCTCCTGGGATGTTAGAAAAAATAACATCTATTTGTTATGTTTCATATCATATTCGAAATAAAACTAAAAATCAACTAAAAATTCAGAAAATTACATACGTGATGTCATAAAATCTAACATAGATTATTTTGTGAGGATTGAAATCGGCATATGCGTTTCACTTGGATAATTGGTATAATATTCTTACAATTAAAAAATTGGGGGATGCGTGTGGGAAAAATATGGACTAGGAAACTATTCATTTGTTTTTGCTTAGCTGTTGTTTTGTTTGTACCAATACATACTTTTGCAGACGAAAAAAGAGAGTGGCGAGATGAGGTTATATACTCCATTATGATTGATCGCTTCAATAATGGAGAACCGAAAAATGACAAACAGTTAGAAGTTGGTAATTTAGAAGGGTATCAAGGCGGGGATATAAGAGGAATTATAAAAAGGTTGGATTACATAAAAGAAATGGGTTTTACTACCGTTATGCTTTCGCCACTTTTTGAAAGTGGAAAGTACGATGGATTAGACGTGCGAAATTTTAAAAAGGTAAATGAACATTTCGGGACAGAAAATGATGTGAAAGAACTTGTAAAAGAAGCTCAGGCAAAAGGAATGAAAGTTGTATTTCAATTTCCGCTTGGAGAAAACGAACAACAGGTAATTGACGCAATGAAATGGTGGATAAAAGAAGTTGATTTAGACGGAAGTTATGTTATACATAGTGAAAAAAAGCCGCGTTCCTTTTGGGATAACGCGCAAAAAGATATGCAAGTGATAAAGAAAGATTTTCGTATTATGACAAAGGAGGATAGCGAATACAACGAAAAAATAGTAGAATCGTTTTCCAAAGCGGATGTATCGGTGAAATCGTTATACGATGTGAGTAAAAAAGAAGGAGAATTTGTTACGTTCTTAGATGATCAAGAAACAAAAAGATATGCGCGTATTGCAAAAGAAAATATGTATTATCCGCCATCACGTTTAAAACTGGCGCTTACATATCTGTTAACATCACCTGGAATTCCGAATTTTTATTACGGAACTGAAATTGCATTAGATGGAGGAAGTGTACCCGATAATAGACGATTAATGGATTTTAAGTCAGACGAAAAATTTATGCAGCACATAACAAAACTAGGTGAACTTAGACAGGCGAGACCGTCTTTACGACGCGGTACGTTTGAGCTATTGTATGATAATAGCGGGATGAGCATACTAAAACGAAAATATAAAAATGAAGTAACTTTAGTAGCAATTAATAATACGAAAGAAACACAAAAAGTCTCCTTACCTGCAAGTACGATTGGTGAAAAACAAGAGTTAAGAGGATTGTTAGAGGATGAAATTATAAGAGAGGAAAATGGGGGATTTTATCTCGTTTTAAAGCGTGAAGAATCAAACGTGTATAAAGTTAACGGAGAAACAGGTGTGAATTGGTTATTTATCTCCTTAATCGTTGGTGTGAATGTATTATTTATTGCGTTTTTAATTGCAGTTAAAAGGAAACGTAGATGAGAAGTTGCTCGTTCTATGTTCATGTCTTCTTATTGTATTTGTTTGTTCGGTGGGGCAATAGTGTTTATTCTGTTGATATGAAATTTCTTAAGAGAAACGATACGAAAATGAAAACTTCTCTAATGAGAGGGGGTTCCAGGTTAGGGAGAAAGTCTTCTTCCTAGCCTGTTTTTGTGTCAATACGGATAGAGAAAGATCTTTGGAACGAACGATAATTGCAACTATATTAATTTTATATTACATTAAAAATTAGAGAATACTCTTATACTAATATAGTGCTAAATAGTAGGTGGGAAAATGGAATTTTACGATTTGGGTATTACCATTAAAGAGCTTAGAATTAAAAAAAATATATCACAATCCGAATTATGTCATGGAATATGTTCGCAAAGTCAAATTAGCAAAATAGAAAAAGGTATGATTTATCCATCTAGTATATTGTTATATCAATTATCAGAAAGACTTGGTATTGACCCGAATAATATATTTGCATTAACTCAAAACAAAAAATTTAAATATGTAGAAAATGTAAAATACGTAATAAAAGATTGCTTAAAGCAAAAACAATATAAAGAACTTTATGAAATAGTGAAAAAAGAGAAAGATGAAAAAAATTTCCAAGCAAAAGAAGATAAACAATTTCTCCTATGGCATGAAGCAATTGCTGTATTTGAGGTGAACAGATCCATAAAAACTGCTTTAAAACTTTTAAATAATGCATTAAAACTAACTTTAACCAATGTTGATTTTTTATCAGAAAGAGAAATAGATATTATGCAGACAATGTCTATATTTTATGCGGAAAATAAAGAATATGATAAAAGTATTACTATATTAGGAAGATGTTTAACTAATTTTAATAAGTTAGATTTTCCGAGAGATAAAGCGATTAAATTAAAAATCATTTTTAATTTAGCGAAATGTTTAGGTATGACCTATCAATATGAAGAAGCGGTAAAATACGTTGATAAGGGCATCAAATTAGCTATTAATCTAAATACTTTATACTTATTAGGTGAACTGTACTATTTAAAAGGATGGAATTTATTAAGATTTAAACAACAGAATGAAGAAGATATTGCAAATAACATGAAAAAAGCATTATTTATATTTGAACTAACAGAAAAAGAAACTCTGATAAAAATGGTTAAAGAAAAATATTTTGAAAATCAAACTGAAAAAAGCCACTCATAATTCATTTGGAAATCACTTGAAATATAATAAAACCTACAGGGGAAATCCCTGTAGGTTTTATACTTATAAACTTGCTTCTAAAATATTAGTGTTTAATATAAGAGTGTCCTTAACGTACTTTTTTATTTTGAAGTCTGCATCTTTATTAACAATTTATGCTTCTTTTTAACTCCATCCAAATATGATTAAAATTAAGATGGTTCAAGTCGGAGGAAGGCACTTTGATGTGTCTTTTCTTATGACTTTTATCATTAACTATTTAATGTTTTTTAAATGATTACATGACATAGTTTTTTTGTACCAAGCTTTGTTGATACAGTTAGACTTATCCGTTAGTGTATTCGTATTATTAGAACATCCTACAGTATTTAGGGAGAATGTGGCCAATAAAAACCATAATATTAATTTCTTCATATAACCACTTCTAACTCTTTTTTAATTAACATTTTTTAAGATCCTTATTAATTTTACATTATATTAAAGGTTGGGAAATATTCTTATACTCATAAATTGTTACGTTTTGGCGGGAAGAGGAATTATAAGTTACAGCGATTTTTAAGATGACTTTGGCCTAGGATGTAATTACTAAGAAAAGTAATTCAAATCGAAGGGGAAACGTCTTAAATTGTCTTTTTTTTTATTTTCAATAAGGTCTGCTAAATGCATGTATGAAACAAATTCTACAATAAGGCCTAGTTTAATCATGCATTCACTTGTGAAGTATTCGTATAGTTAGACTCTGTTCACTTAGCAATTTTCACCGCAGATGCCTTTTTTCTATGGCTTGTTCTTGTAATATTGTCTCTACAAAACTAAAAAGAAAACTCCTCTAATTAAGAGGAGTTTTCTTTTTAGCGGTAGTTAATGAACTGTACGTCGATTGGTAAATCAGCGCTACGAACAGCTGCAATTACTGCTTGTAAGTCATCACGGCTTTTCGCTGTAACACGTACTTGATCGTCTTGTACTTGTGTTTTTACTTTTAATTTCATTTCTTTAATGATGTTGTTAATTTTTTTAGCGTTATCTTTATCGATACCTTGTTGAAGTGTTGCGCGTTGGCGAACAGTGTTGCCAGTTGCAGCTTCAACTTTTCCGTAATCTAAGTTCTTAATTGGAACGTTACGTTTTACAAGTTTAGAAATTAAAACGTCTTTTACTTGGTCTAATTTGAACTCGTCGTCAGAAGTTAAAACTAGTACTTCTTTTTCTAATTTAATATCACTTTTACTTCCTTTAAAGTCATATCGGTTTTGGATTTCTTTTAATGCGATATTAATTGCGTTTGTTACTTCAGGTAATTCTACTTTCGAAACGATGTCAAAAGAACTATCTTTTGCCATAGTTAGCACCTCCAAATAAATTTCTAATCTTGTTATGTACTGTACATACTAAAGTATAGCTGAAAACGAGTCTAGACTTAAGTGTTTTCATACTTATATTCATGTAACCTCACTTTATTATAGTGAATTTTGGGCAGTTGGACAAATACAGGAAAAATCATGTTATAATTAACTTTTGTTTGGAATGATAAAAAAGATAATTTTATATATATAGAAGGGAATTAAAAAATATGTATTTGCAAATAGGATCGATTGAACAGGTAACTGTTTTACGCGAAACGGAAATTGGATATATGGTTGGGAATGAAGAAGAAGAAATTTTCCTACATAAAAACGAAGTAGCTGGAGAAATTGAAGAAGGCGATACGATTGATGTATTCTTATACCTTGATCACCAAAATCGTATTTCAGCAACAATGAAGGAGCCAATTATTACAACGTATGATTGGAACTGGGTAAAGGTTGTAGAAGTCATTCCTAGTTTAGGTGTGTTTGTTGATATTGGTGTATCAAAAGATATACTAATTCCAGCTGATGAGTTCCCGATTTATATGCCGGTATGGCCAGAAGTAGGCGACGAATTATATTGTACGTTAAAATTAACGAATCGTGATCGTTTAATTGCTCTTCCGGCAAGAGACAGTGATATGCAAGAAATTATCGTAGATGCAACGCCATCTATGCGTAATAAAAACGTAAATGGACGTGTATATCGTTCTCTTCAAGTTGGTTCATTCGTACTAACTGATGAGCATTTCCGTGCTTTCTTACACCATACAGAAAGAAAAGAACAAGTCCGCATCGGGGAGCGTGTAACGGGCCGTATTATTGACGTGAAAGATGATGGTACAATTAACATTTCACTTCTTCCTCGTAAAGAAGAAGGAATGGAAGACGATGCGGCAGTAATTTATGCATATATGGAAGAACGAGGCGGAGCAATGCCGTTTTGGGATAAGAGCCATCCAGAAGATATTAAAGAACGCTTTAACATGAGTAAAGCTGCATTTAAGCGCGCACTTGGTAAGTTGATGAAAGAAGAAAAAGTTTACCAAGAAGAAGGTTGGACTTACTTTAAGAAATAAAGTAAATGAAAAAAGAACTATTCTTTCTCTGAATTTTTAAGAGAAGGGATAGTTCTTTTTTATTATAAAGTAGATAAAAAGTAAATAAGGTGTAATAAAACGTTTAATCTACAAATATTTTACTGTATTTATAAGGAAAAAGGAATATAAAATGGTAAATAGTCGGAAAATATACATTTTTAGAAAAAATGCCACAATATTGTCATTTTTATGTTGAAGCCCCTCGGAAAATTCTTTAAATTGTTAATTGTAAGAATAAAACCGATGCGAATTAGGGGTGAATGTATGGAAAAGAGGCAAGTTAAGAAAAAATGGTATAGGCAATTAATCCAACTTATCGTAGTTGCATTAATTGTTACTTCTATACCACTGAATGGGTTGGCAGAAACGGCACCACCGTTTACACCATCTCCAAATTCAGAACAAACTCCAGAAGTGGAAAAGAAAGAGGAGCAGGAATTACCAGCTCCACATCCAGATCAATTAAAGAAGGATAAGGCTAAAGCGCAGGCGAGTCCGACTGAGATTGTAGAAGAAAGAACGGAAACTGAAAAGGTTTTTGATAACAATGATGGTACTTTTACAAAGAGGGTATATACGGAACCGATTCATGCAGAGAAAGATGGAAAGCTAGAAGAGGTTTCACCAAAATTAGTAGAAGCACCAAATGAAAAAATTGTAACGGAAAATACAACATTAGAACCAGAGTTCGAGAAAGCGACACAAGATGGAAAGTACGTTCAATTTAAAGTAAAAGATCATACTATTCAGTATAAACTAATAAGTGCAAATGGTGAAAAAGGTGAAATAAAGCCATCGCCAGTAACCGCAACACATGAAAATAATACAGTATGGTATAAAGGAGTCTTCCCAAATATTGATTTAAAGAGTACGACATTCAATGAAAATGTAAAAGAAGATTTTGTATTACGTGAGTATACAGGGCACCACATTTTTACATTTGCATTAGAAACAGATTTAACACCTAGCTTACAGGAAGATGGTTCAATCGACTTCCAAGATGAGAAAAAAGAAAAAGTATTCACATTGCCGAAACCATATATGAATGATTCCAATGTGGACCAACAATCAGGTGAGGCTGTAACGTCAGATGCGGTTCGCTACAATATTGAGAAGAAAGATGAAAAAACATATACATTAACTGTTACTGCAGACCCGCAGTGGTTACAAGCACCAGAGCGAAAATATCCGGTATATGTAGACCCTTCGGTTCAGTTGAAGGATTTTGATAATGCATATGCTTCAAGTGCATATCCAACTGTCAATTATTCAGGAGGAAAGCTTTGGGATGCTGGTCAAAATGCTTATACGTTAAAAGTAGGATATTATGATGGATCATCTGGGACAAACTTTGCATTTATTAAACCAGACGTTTCGAGTTTTAAAGGTGCAAATATTGAAAGTGCAACATTCAATGTACATACCATTTGGCATTATTATGCGAATCAACCAAATGGTGTTTGGTTAGATGAAGTAACGAGTGCCTGGAATGAAGGCAGTTTAAATTGGAATAATAAACCTGGTTCAAATAATATTGCACATGCTGATGTAACAAGAGGACAATTGGCGAAGTTTAATGTAACTAACACAGTAAAAGCATGGGTAGAAGGCGCGAGACAAAACAATGGCTTTAAGCTACATGCAAATGGTAATGGTCAAAACCATTGGAAGAAATTCATTGCAGCTGAAAATGGAACGAATGCACCATTCTTGGAAGTGAAATATTCCTACGCAAAACCGAATAAGCCAAGAGTACAAGCTTACTCAAATGGCAGTGGGAGTGGTTCAGGTCACTTCAATGTACAATGGGACGCAGTTCCAGGAGCAACAGGTTATAAAGTTGCCATTTTTAATGGATATGACTATGAATATATTCCTGTTGGGAATGTGACAAGCTGGACGACGAAAGATAAAAAAATATTCCCGACGCCAGAAGAAATTGCACAAGGGCGTTACTGGATACATGATGATGGAAAAGGTGCAGAAGCGCCTACTAACCCAGGACAAATATATAAAAATGCTTACGAGTCAGGAGGTCCGTACGGGGATTATAGCGGAAGAAGTAGCTACTGGATTCGTATTGTAGCAGAGTATCCGTTTGAGGATAGTCCACTTTCAGATGAAATAGTTCCATTTATTCCATTAGAACAAGTGAAAAAGCCAGACGGATCGGCCTATATTAATGCGACAGATAAGGAAACGGGATATGTCACATTAAAGTGGGATGCAGTTCCAGCGGCTGCAGGCTATAAAGTTTGGATTTATAACGGAAAAGATTACGAAGCGTTCGATGTAGGAAATAAAACAAATTGGACAACGCAAAATGAGAAAATTTGGCCAACGAAAGATGAAATTGCAAAAGGCCAATATTTACTTCATCATGATAAAAAAGGTGCAGAATTAGCAGTTGATCCATCACCTGTGTATAAAAATTCTGGCGGAATCTATGCTGGCTTTAAAAATTATTGGTTCCGTGTAACAGCGTATAGTAAAGCCGGACATGCTGAAAGTGAAATTTCGCATGAGTTTGTACCTAAATTTGCTCAAGACTTTGGGTTTATAGGGATGTTTGATTACTGGGCATCAGTTCCGGTACTAAATGGTACAGTGAATGCTACAAATGGTAACTTTATCATGAGTGAAAAAGATATTACGTTATCAGGGCGCGGACCGGATGTATCAGTGGAAAGAACGTATAATAGCCAAAGTAAAAAAGTAGGTTTATTTGGTACAGGTTGGTCTAGTGGATTAGAAGAAAGAATTTTGGCTGAAGGAAATGGAAACTTACTATTAATTTCTGCCGATGGCGCAAATATTACTTTTACTAGAACGGGAGATAATACGTATCAAGCCCCTACTGGTATATATTTAGAAATTAAACAAGTATCAGGCGGATATGAAATAAAAGATAAAGACCAAACGGTTACTTTCTATAAATCTGGAGATGCACAAGGTCGTATCCAGTATACAAAAGATAAATACGGAAATACGACGACATATGAGTATGATGGGGAATCACGTTTATCAAAAGTAAAGAACGCTTCTGGTAAAGAGTTAGTCGTACAATATGATGGAAATAATAAAAAAGCAGCAAGAGTAATCGGCCCAGATAGCAAGACGATTACATTTAAATATGATGGAGATTTACTCGTTTCTTCTACAACTCCAGAAGGAAAAGTATATAAATACGGATATGATAATGGATTACTAACATCTATTTATGATCCGCAACATACAGATGCCAAACCATATAAAACATCGTATGCATACGAGAATAATAGGTTAGTAAAAGTAACGGACCCATTAGGAAAAGCTACGACATTAGCATATAATACAGATGCGAAAGAAGTTACGTTAACGAATCCTAAAGGACGTAAAACTGTTTATACGTATAACGATGCTGGAAACCCAGTCAAAACAGTTGAAGATTCCGGACGTCTAAATTTAACAACAACATATGAATATAATGCAAATAACCTAGTAAAAACAACAACTCCTAAAAATCAAACAGAAACAGCGACCTATGATGGTAATGGGAATGTAACTTCTGTTACTGATGAAATGGGAACAGAAAAGTTCGAGTACAATAAAGACAACGGGCTTATAAAAGCGACAGATAACGAAAATCGTGAAACAACAGTTGCTTATAAAGCAGCAAATACAGAAGTGTCTGAAACTGACCAAGAAGCAAATACATCATCTTTCATGCAGTATGATCAGTTTGGAAATCCAATTGCAACAACTAGAGAGCTAGGAACAGGAGAAAACCTGATTCAAAATCCAAGCTTTGAAATGAATAACACTGAGAGATGGAATGAAGAGAAGACTAATAGTCATGGATCATTGAAAAAAGATGCAACATTCGCGCCAGGTGGATTGGGTGGATCTTCATCTTTACAAATGATAGTAAAGGCGCAAAACGCTGGTTGGGGATACCATAGTGCGATTCAAGATGTGGTAGTAGAACCAAATACAACATACACATTAAGTGGGATGATGAAAACATCATTAACTCACGCTGGTGCATTTTTTAATGTTCAGTTATTAAAAGAAGATGGAACCCCTCTTGGAAGTGGGAATAACTGGTTTGATACACGTCATAATAGGATAGAGGGCGAGAAAGATTGGACGAATCGTCAAGTAACCTTTAAGACAACAGATCAAACAAAAAAAGTTAGAATATATCTACAAGTTGATTATAATCGAGCAGATTCAAGTGGTTCCGCATGGTTTGATAAGATTCAATTGGAAAGAGGAGAAGTGTCTTCCAGCTTTAACCCAATTGAAAATAGTAGTTTAGAAAATATGGCGGGAAATGGCTGTATGCCAGGTTGGATTCGAGGAGATGGAACAAGCTGTGATCCGAAAGATGTTTCTCAGCAAGAGAGCTTTACGGGACATTCATCTATTGTATTAGAGCGTAGTCAATATGGTGGTTCAAATGTAGGCTATGGTAAGCATGTAACTGTAAATCAGAAAAAAGCAGAGCCAATTACACTAACAGGAATGTCTAAATCTGAAAATGTAGAGAATGATGCGCCAGATAAACTTTCTCGAGACTATGCGATTTGGGCGGATGTGCATTATCAAGATGGTAGTGGTACCAATTACCAAGCGAAATTCCCAAGCGGTACAAATGATTGGAATCGTAGTGCGGTTGTAATCCCAGCAACGAAACCAATTAAACGTATGGAAATCTATCTTCTTTTCAGACATAACAACAAAGGGAAAGTTTGGTTTGATGATATACGTCTATTAGAAGGGAACGCTCTTATAAAAAATGAGTACGACAACGATGGAAATGTTGTTGCTGCGTATGATGAAGAAGGACAGAAAAATACTTTCACATATGATGCATCAGGAAATAAAAAGAGCGAAACAGATGAAAAAGGAAATACAAAACTATATGATTACAACAAAGATAATCTATTAACAAAGGTTACATTGAAAAATGGTACCTCTGTCAATTATCGTTATGATCATAATGGAAATACAACAGAGAAATCTGTCATGTTTGGTGGGAAAACACAAACACACAAATATGAATATGATGTAGATAATAAAAATACAGTGTATATCGATGCGTTAAACCGTCGTATTGAACATACGTATGATGAAAATGCAAACAAGATTAAAACAAAAATGCCAAACGGTTCTATTTTAGAATCTGTATATGATACAGCAGATCGTGTCGTCGGTGAAAAGCGTAACGGAAAAGATTCATTTACATTCGAACGTGATCAAAATGGACAAGTTACGAAAGTGAAAGATCTTGTCAACGGCGTAGAACGCACGAAAACATACGACAAGGCTGACCGCGTTACAAGTGCAACGGATAGCCGAGGCGGAAAAGTTGACTGGGCATACCATGACAAAGCAAACAGTAAGACAGAAAAACTAAAAGAACAAACAATTACGCAAGGTGGATACACAAATAAAGTATCGTATGACTACAACACGTTAGATCAAAACATACGTGTAACAGATGGTTCGCAAACATATCGATTTGATTATGATGATCAAGGAAATGTTCGTACGTATACAGCTGGAAATGGTTCAGGTTCTACTTTCAACTATGATCATGCGAACAAAATTAAAGATTTAGTAGTAGGTACGTCAAATAGTATTCTACTTTCTGAACGATATGAATATGACCAAGCAGGCAACCGTACGAAGATTAAACATGAAGGTGCGGGCGGAAAAGTAACAGAAACAAACTTTGTCTATGACCCGATTAACCAATTATTAAATGAAGCACTACCAAACGGAACAACTAAATCATACACATATGATGGATTTGGAAACCGTACAAGTGTGAAAGTTGTAGAGAATGGAAAAGAAACAAAATCTATAGCGGCAACATTCAATGAAGGAAATCAGCTTGTCAAATTCGGAAATGAATCATTAACATATGATGCGAATGGAAATCGTACATCTGATGGAAAGTACAAGTATACATGGAATGAAGATGACCAACTTGTAGCTATCACAAAACAAGGTGAGAGCAATGCATTCGCAACTTATAAGTATGACGAGGATAATCGTCGTATTGAAAAGAGTGTAAATGGTCAAGTAACACGTTATTTCTATGATGGAGACAGCATTAACCCATTATATGAGACAGATGGTAGTGGAAATGTTCTTCGTCAATATGTATATTCCACAAGTGGTACACGCTTAGCTATGAAATCAAAAGGGCAAACGCTATACTATCACTATAACCCACGTGGTGATGTAGTCGCGATGACAGATCAAAATAGAGAAGTTGTAGCAACGTATGAATATGATTCGTGGGGTAACATATTAAAGACTGACGCAAAAGGTATCGCAGCAGATAATCCATTTGGATATGCGGGATACATGTATGATAAAGAGATTGGTATGTATTATCTAATTGCGCGTTATTATAATCCGGAGCATGGTGTGTTCTTATCGATTGATCCGGATCCGGGTGATGCAGATGATCCTGTGACGCAGAATGGGTATACCTATGTAGATAACAATCCAGTATTAAAAATAGATCCTGATGGAAAAATCCCTATTTTTGCAGTTGCAGCTGCACCTTTACTTTGGCTAGGTGTAGCAGCCGCAGGAGCTGGTGCTGCCTATTATGGATATAAAGCTTATAAATCAGTAAGTCGAATAGAGGCTAATGCTAAACAACAGGCTCGTAATACTGCCTTCAGGTTAGCGATTAGGACTGCAGGATGGGGGAAAAATAATTATAATAATTACAAATCGAAAAAACAGTATTATTATAACCCAGGATCAAGACATCCATATGGACAACAAAGTCGACAGGTTCGCCCTACTTGGGAAACCAGAAGTTTTGCTAATAAGGGAGGATCTGGTGTAAGAGTTGCTCAAGATAAATGGGGGCATAAATTTGCAGATGGCAGAACTGTTAAACCACATTTTAATGTATACGTTAAAGTGAAAGGAACTGTAGTTGTAAATAAACATATTTTCTACCGCAGTAATTGGGATCCAAGACGGAATAAATAAAAAATTGCTTTTAAGGAGAAAATATGGACAAATATATTGAAATACACAAACCTGCAACAGAAAAAAACGAATATTTTCTAGTGTTGGATGAACATGATAATTTTGAAAATGATAAAATCTTGAATTTGTTATCAAAAATTAATAGATATATAGTTGATGTTGATACAAGCATGGAACAATTTATGAAAACAATGATGTCGAAATTTCATTTATATATTTTAGTGAATTGTGAAGGGATTCAAGAGGAGTTAACAAAGGTGCAAAATTACATTTTGGAAAAAGAATTAAAAGAGTTAAACTGGAAAAAGTCGATTGTGAAGAGCACAATTTTAATAAACCAGTATGATCCTGCAACTGATATTTTCGATGTGATCTCTCCTGTATGTATGGAAGGGAGCCTCATGTTCCTTTTCTCTGAAAAAGAAGCAAACGATAATGAGTTAGAGAGTATCATAAAACATATAAATTTTGATCGGACAAGAGTATATTTTAATAAAGAAACAATTGAACTGGCGGGGGAGATGGGGTATATAGTAGGGCATTTTGAAGATGAGTATTATTTAGTATCTTTACGTTCGGAAAAGCAAGTATTTGTTTGTTATGCGGAAGAACGTATTATGGATTAGAATGAAGCCGCAAAACATGAAGTTTCTATATTGAGAATGAAAATGCACCTGAATTTTTGGGTGCATTTTTTACAACCTTTATGTGTAGAATCAATGAGAGGGTTTTATTATTAGAAGAAAATGGTTTCAATGAAAAACAGTTAGGGTGTTATAGGGGAGAATAGATGAAATCAGTACTGTTTAATAAATTAAATTATATGTTACAGGTCGGGAAAAGTCGTATGTTTATACCGGATTTTAGTTCAAAAGAATATATCATTTTTGAGGATTTAGCTGGGCTTTTAGATTTAGAGACAAATCAAAGGCGATCTTACATACAGTTAGGTCAGGTAAAAGAGGGCTATACAAAAAGATCGTGGAACTATTAAATATACTAGTAAACAAGCTGTAGTCGTTTTAAATAAGAAGGGAAAAGTCGTAACGACATTTGCTAGAGGAACGAAATATACACGGAAAGGAAAAAAATAAGCGTGGGTAAATTTAATAGTGATGTGAAAGGGGTATTATTGCAAAGGATATTAAAGGAAAATTGGCCTGAGTTATTGTGGATTGCAAATTGTAAGGACTTTAGTCTATCAGAAATTGAAACAATACATGAGTTGAGAGATATATTAGCAGATGAATTAATTGAAAAAGGCTTTGATGAACAGGATAATATTAATGATTTTGGTAGGAATTTAGAGAAATTGATTGATGTATTTGGGGATTTACTTCCTTAATAGTTCGGGTGCATAATAAATTTGTAGGAGGAAGGGCCGATATCGGTTCTTCTTTCTTTTTGGATCTTAATCCAATGAATTCAATTTTAAATGAGATATTACCAAACGGAACAAGTAAATCATACACATATGATGGATTTGGAAACCGTACGAGTGTGAAAGTTGTAGAGAATGGAAAAGAAACAAAATCTATAGCGGCAACATTTAATGACGGAAATCAGCTTGTGAAATTCGGAAACGAATCGTTAACGTATGATGCGAATGGAAATCGTACGTCTGATGGAAAGTACAAGTATACATGGAATGAAAATGACCAAATTGTAGCGATTACAAAACAAGGTGAAAGCAATGCATTCGCAACGTATAAATATGATGAGGATAATCGTCGTATTGAAAAGAATGTCAATGGTCAAGTAACACGTTACTTCTATGATGGAGATAGTATCAATCCATTGTATGAAACAGATGGAAGTGGAACTGTACTTCGTCAATATGTATACTCAACAAGTGGCGCGCGTCTAGCGACGAAATCAAAAGGACAAACGTTATACTACCATTACAACCCTCGTGGTAATGTCGTTGCGATGACAGATCAAAATAGAGAAGTTGTAGCAACGTATGAATATGATTCGTGGGGTAACGTACTAAAGAGCGACGTAAAAGGTATCGCCGCAGACAATCCATTTGGATATGCGGGATACATGTATGATAAAGAAATTGGGATGTATTATCTGATTGCGCGTTATTATAATCCAGAGCATGGTGTGTTCTTATCGGTGGATCCAGATCCGGGTGATGAAGATGATCCGATTACCATGAATGGGTATACGTATGGTGATAATAATCCGGTGATGAAGATTGATCCAGATGGGCATGTCGCTTGGTGGATAGCTGGTGCGTTAGGTGGAGCTGCTTGGGATGTTGGTACTTACTTATGGAATAATCGGAAAAAAGGGTATTCTTGGAAAGGAGTAGGGAAATCAGCACTAAGAGGAGCGGTGGCAGGAGTTGCACTAGGTGGAGTTGGAAGAGTTGGCTATTTCGCAGCAAAATTAAAATATAGTATTCATGCGACAGAGCACTTAGCGAACCCAGCGCGTCAAATGTCTAAATCTGCTACAGTATTAGTTCGAAGTTTTGGTAGAAAGCATATAGATAAAAGAAATCCACATGACCGATTTGTGCAAACGTTAGGTAAAAAACATATTGTTGTATCAAAAACTAAAAAAAATAACATTATTAGTCTAGGGCATCGCTCGAAGAAGGATAAAAATTGGAAGAAGGTGGAATGGTGGAAATAAAAAAAGAAATTGAGTTGGTGTTTTTAGGGGATGAAAAAAAGATAACCATTGTATCATTTGGGTCTATGTATCCAAATGATGATGAGCTGTATTTACGTGATTTACAACTGAATTTCTTAGCTGTATCCTCGAATAATATTCATTATGAGTGTAAAGGGCCAATGTTTTTGAGGAGTGAAATAATTAAATTTGGGGAAGAACTAGAAGCATTACTACGAAAAGATATTAAGGAAGCTGTATTAAGTGCTGATGAAGAGGAAATAGAATTTAAAGTGAAGCTAAAAAAAAATCGATTTTTAGTATACTTTACTTTTGTTAAAAATGATTTGATTAATGAAAAATGGGAGTATGAAACATCATTCGGGATGGAAGTAAAAGTTGTAGAAGAGATGTGTTGTAAAATAAAAAAAATATATAGTTAATTAGGAGGTCATTGAAAAAGTCCACTTAAAAAGAAAAAGAAAAAGGAGTTCATCACCTACTATTTACAGGGGATGAACTCCTTTTTTCGAAATAATCACTTTTTTGGTGGAGGGTTTGATAAAATGATTTCTTATGTTATTTATTACAAAGGCTATGAATCTAATAAAAGGGTATAGTTATTAAAGACTGCTTGTATTTATTGATAGCAAGGAGGGGATGATAATGAAATTCCTAAAATATGAAGATGGACAAGTATTAAATATGTTATATAAACAAGGTATAGACTTTAATAAAACACACATAGTGGATTTCTTTATTGTAATTCCTGATCAAGACAATAGGGAAAAGTAATTGGCAGATTACAAGCATTGGATTTAAAGTGTGAATTAGTTTTAATGAAGAATTTGAAGATAGGGATTGCGCGTTATTATAATCCAGATCATGGTGTGTTCTTATCGGTGGATCCTGATCCAGGTGATGAAGATGATCCTGTGACGCAGAATGGGTATACTTATGGATGGAAATCATCTAGAAGTAACTCGAAAAAACAAATCGCAAATTTATCGCCGGGACAGCGCGTTCAAACGCAGCAAATACTAAAAAATGCAGTGAAGTCAGCGACTAAAGGAGCGTTATTCACTGGTAGTAAAGCTGTTGGAGGGATAGGGCTGATTCCGGACGCGGCGGTTTTTATAGATGGAGATTATAAGGGATATAAAAAAGGATATAAAGATTATAAGCCGAAAAAAACTAATTCTAAGAAAAGAAGAAGATAGATTAGTAAAATGGAGACGACACATACAATGATTGGTATATATAATGTTGTTTTTATTGTAGCATTATTGGTGATTATGTTAAAAAGGAAAAACTATCGAGCTACAATGGTGTTAGTAGTAAGTCTCATATATACAATTCTAGTAAGTTTTACTTCGTATATGTCGTTCTTGGGTTATACAATTAACGTGATAATTGTAATTTTTCTGGGGAGTAGTTTTATCTTGGCTGGTATTTTTGAAAAAGAAAAGTAAAGTCTATTCGGTGTATTTCAAACCCTAAACAAATAGTTTGATTTTGAGATACACTTTTTTATTTTAAATTACTTATTCTTCTATGACGGTAATAGAACCAATCCATGAGGAGAAGGGAGTTATGATAATGCAAGATAATGTACTGGAACAATTAATAAAGAGTCTCTCAGTATTATCCTCTGAAAAAGAACGTGAAATAGCAGCAGTTGATTTACATGATATATATGAGAGCACTGAAAGATTCGAACGATTGCTTGAAAATATTATAAACTCTCAGCAATCTAAAGAAGACTTAATAGATGCGCTAATTGAAGTGGAGATAGAATTAAATCACATCAATTGGCATTATAAAAGCTTGAAGAAAAAGTTGAAAATATTGATGAAAGATTAAAAAGCACAACCTTATTTTTTAAAAAATAAGGTTGTGCTTTTTTAATTTCCTTGTGGAGAAACAAGAGTAAATGTATCTTTCAAATCACTATCGTTTATTTTAATATTTGCCTTTTTTAATTCCTCTTGTAACAATTTTTTGCTGAATATAGGGTCAGCGATACGTTCTTCTTCTAAGTTTTTGCGAATAGATTTTTTTACTTCATCGTAAGGTTTTAAATCTTTTTTATCAGTTAATTTAATAACGTGATAACCGTTTGATGATTTTACGGGGTTGCTAATTTGTCCAACATTTAGTTTGTAGGCAGCCGTTTCAAATTCAGGAGCCATTGTACCTGAATTGAAGTATCCAAGGTCTCCGCCTTTATCTTTTGATAGTAGATCTTGTGATTCTTGTTTTGCTAATTCTTCAAATGAAGCACCAGCATCTAGTTTACTCTTTATTTCTTTCGCTTCATTTTCGTCACTTACTAAAATGTGACTCGCTTTAATTTCTGGCTTATAGTGGTCTTTTACGTCTTTCTCTGTAATGCTTTTCTTAATCGCTTCATTCATAGCAAGTTTGAACTTAATTTGATTTTTGAAATCCTCTTCATCTTTTAAACCATTATTTTCTAATACTTTTTTGAATTGATCTCCATATTGTTTTTTTACTTTTTCTACTTCTTTATTTACCTCTTCATCAGATACTTTATATTTTTTTGTGATGACGTCTTGTGCCATCATTTCGTATAGCATGTCTTTTCCGTAACGATCTTTCAACTGTTTTTCGAAGTCGTCCTTCGTAACGGTTGAGTCTGTTGCTGTGGCGACTGTAGCTGATTCGTTTTTTTGTCCGCAAGCAGATAGCATCAATATACTTATTAGTGCAGTAATAATGAAAATTTGTTTCCCTCTCATGCCAACACCTCATCCGAATATGTTATCGCTATTGTAGAATATAGAAGTGAACATGAAGTGAATTTTTAATGTTTTTTCCTGTGAAATGTAAAAAAAGTACATCAACATAATTGCTGATGTACGGTGGAATCAAAGGTGATCGGTCTTTTTAGAGTATGCACGTTTACCTTGCTCTATATTTTTTTGTTCTTGCTCATTTTTTTGTGCGCGTTTTGCATTATTATCGCGTGCTTTTTTGTCGTTATCACTCGTATGTGGCATATGTATCAACTCCATTCCTAAACGTTGTACGTTTATCATTTCCTTTTTCGTAAAGACTATGTATAGCGGTGCATTTATGAAGGGTAAAGGTGGATTCGAAATGGATTTGAAGTTGAATTATACTGAACTTATAAAGAAGTTAATCGTTGTAATCATCGCAGGTTTATTAAACGCGATTGGGATGAATTTATTTTTAACACCAGCAAAAGTGTATGCGAGCGGCTTTGCTGGATTGTCTCAATTATTATCACAAATATTAGGTGATTTTTTATCGATTCACATATCTACGGGAGTATTGTTTAGCTTATTTAATATTCCTGTCGTTATTTTAGCGTGGAAAAAGGTTGGAAAGGCCTTCACCTTTTTTAGTTTTCTTTGTGTTATATTTATGACTCTGTTTCTAGAAATCATCCCTGTTAGAGCGGTTTCGAATGATATTATATTAAATGCGATTTTTGGCGGGATTATTTCGGCAATTGGAGTAGGGATTGCTTTAAAGTGGGGTGCTTCTACAGGTGGATTAGATATTATCGCCATGATTTTATCAAAAATAAAAGATAAGCCTGTCGGTACATACTTTTTCTTTTTTAATGCAATTATCATTATCGCTGCTGGCTATGTATATGGATGGGAAAAAGCGTTATATACGTTAGTGACTTTATATGTATCAACGAGAATTATTGATGCAATTCATACTCGTCATGTAAAGATTACAGCATTAATTGTTACGAAGAATGGGGCGGACGTAAGAAAGGCGATTCACTCGCGATTAGTAAGAGGAATTACAACGATACCAGCAACAGGTGCTTATACGAATGAAAATAAAGAAATGTTAATGATGGTTATTACCCGTTACGAGTTATACGAATTGGAGAGGATTATTAAACAAGTGGACCCAGGTGCATTTACAAATATACTGCAAACAGTTGGGGTGTTCGGATTGTTTCGGAAAGATTAAAGAGGACCAAAGTTGGTCCTCTTTTTTAATGTACATTCGTAATGTTTTGCAATTGCTCTTGCATTTCACGGAGCTGAACTTTTTCAGCAGTTGAAGAGTTTGCGTAAGCGGATTGCAAAGCATTTTTTGCTCTATATACGAGATCTCGTTGCTCAGTACCGCTTGAACAAGATACGGCATTTTCAACAGCATCTCTAGCTTGTTGGAATAGTAAGTTCCCCATTTAAACCCCTCCAAAAGAAGAGTTACTTCTTGCCTTTTCTGCCTCAGCTAATGTACCTCTGTACGGGAATCTTGCATCATGCTTCATAACAGCATCGGCTCCTTGTTGGATAAAACGTTTTGATTTGTTCTTTTTACCCATTCGAAAAACCCCCTTTATTTAGCTGAAAACAATCGACGCGATGTCTTATGCGCCTACTTATAGTATGGGCATTTGGCAGGAAACTATAAGTAGGGAATTTTTAGATTACAACCCAAGAACCTCTTCTAAATATAAAGCAATACCATCTTCTTCGTTCGTTAACGTAGTATGGTTTGCGAGTGATTTTAATTCAGGGATGGCATTACCCATTGCGATGCCGTGACCAGCAAATTCAATCATTTCAAAATCATTATCTTCGTCACCGAAAGCGATAATTCGCTCTTGTGGAATGTTGTAATGACTAGAAATTTTTTGTAATCCGACCGCTTTATTTAATCCGCTTTTTACAATTTCAATAATCGGCCAAGGTGCACCCCATTTTCTATGGTCGATTACTTCCGCATGCATATCAGTTAAATGTTGACGAATTGCAGTAGAATGCTCGTCATGTGCGTCAATTAATAAGCAAGTTGGATGGTCATTTAAAATATTTAATAAGTCTCCTGTAAAAATCTTAGGAGAACCGAATTCGAAAATGTGTTTTTTATCTTCATCAATTTCACGAACATACACATCATCCATAACTTCAGCGTATATATTTTTTACGCCGAAATCAAAACAAGCTCGTACAATTTCTTGCGCTGTTGCTAGCTCAAGAGGAGAGTGATGTATACCCCAGTTTGAATCAAGAGGATGGTGCACGTACGCACCGTTAAAGTTTACGATAGGTGTATTCAGACCTAGTTCTTTATAGTAATCATAACTAGCGCGGAATGGACGTCCTGTTGAAATAACGACAACGTGTCCTTGTTCCTTTGCTTTTGCAATTGTATGTTTCGTTCGAGTGGAAATTATTTTGTTGTCTGTTAATAAAGTGCCGTCTAAGTCTAATGCGATTAAATGTTGTTTGTTCATAATTTCACCTCTTATAATAATTTTTTTGTTTCTATCTGTATTTCCGTTTTTAATATGCAGAAATAAGAGGTTAGACTGGGTGAGACCACCATAGATGGAGGTTTCACTATATATCCATCTTACGTCGCGAAGTACTATGGTGTCTACTATTTCTCGTTGGAAATTAAGAAAAGTCAACATCTTTTTAGAAAGTTCAAATAATGTTTCTTTCATTATGTACAAAATGTGAAAAGGGTTACATTGCTCGTATGATGAGGCATATAATGAACATGTAATCTTCTCGTATATGTTTGACTCTCCTTTGAAACTAGCCTAGAGTAGGTTGGTTTCTTTTTTTCTACAGATAGGAAAGGAATTCCTTCCTAAGCTTGTGTCATTCATGTATATGTACAAGAATGAGATGTAGTACTTGTTTCCTAAACATGACAGAAAACCTTTCTTTTAAAATGGATATACTAATGAGGCAAGACGTCATGGAAGGAGAATGAAGATGGGACAAAATCGCAGGTTTCGTTCTGGACAAAAAGCGCCAAATGATGGCATTTACGTAGAAATTGGTGAAACGGGAAGTATGGTAAAAAATCCGCAAATGGTACAATTAACTGCCGGTGAAAAGTTTCCAGATAACACGAATCATAACCGCCAGTGGACATATAAAAGAAAACCGTAACAGAAGCCGCAATCTTTATTGCGGCTTTTTTGTTGTTACATAATGTAGTTTCATTTATCGTACTTTTTTTAATAGCATAATGAATGCTCCTTTTTTCTTTTTCCAATAATAAGTTTGAAAATGCATAGGCGAATTTATTGTATAAAAAAGTCAGTTGGCGTATAATTAAATCAAAGGTCAAAGAAAGTCAAACGTTTGGAGGGCTGTAAAGATGGACTTAAATCAAATGACAACAAAAACACAAGAGGCGATTATGAGTGCCCAATCTTTAGCGGTATCTCATCATCATCAAGAAGTAGATACTGTTCATCTCTTGTTTACATTATTAGAAGAGCAAGATGGGTTAGCAGTGCGTATTTTTCAAAAAATGAATGTCGATATAGAAGCGTTAAAGCAAGGCGCCGAAAGTTTAATTAAGAAAAAGCCTTCTGTAACGGGAAGCGGTGCAGAAGTAGGCAAATTATATATAACAGGTGCTCTGCAACAACTATTTGTAAGAGCAGGAAAAGAAGCAGAGAAATTGCAAGATGACTACATTTCAGTGGAACATGTATTGCTTGCTTTTTCTGAAGAAAAAGGCGATATCAATCAATTATTTACAAGATTTCATATTACGAAAGATAACTTATTACAGTCTTTAATGACAGTTCGGGGGAATCAAAGAGTGACTAGTCAAAATCCAGAAGCAACTTATGAAGCGTTAGAAAAATATGGCCGTGATTTAGTGGCAGAAGTGAGAGCAGGGAAAATTGATCCTGTTATTGGCCGGGATAGTGAAATTCGACGTGTCATTCGCATTCTTTCACGTAAAACGAAAAACAACCCTGTTTTAATTGGTGAGCCAGGTGTTGGTAAAACAGCAATCGTTGAAGGGTTAGCGCAGCGTATTGTGAAAAAAGATGTACCTGAAGGGCTAAAAGATAGAACGATCTTCGCGTTAGATATGAGTGCGCTCGTAGCTGGTGCGAAATTCCGTGGTGAGTTCGAAGAGCGTCTGCAAGCTGTATTAAATGAAATTAAAAAGAGTGAAGGGCGTATTTTATTATTTATTGATGAACTTCATACAATCGTTGGCGCCGGTAAAACAGAAGGTGCGATGGATGCAGGGAATATGTTAAAACCGATGCTTGCTCGCGGTGAACTACACTGTATTGGGGCGACGACATTAGATGAATATCGTAAATATATTGAGAAAGACCCGGCGTTAGAAAGACGTTTCCAACAAGTATTAGCAGAAGAACCAACTGTTGAAGATACAATTTCCATTTTACGTGGTTTAAAAGAGCGTTTTGAAATTTATCATGGTGTAAATATTCATGACCGCGCGATTGTAGCAGCATCAGTTTTATCAGATCGATATATTTCGGACCGTTTCTTACCAGATAAAGCAATTGATCTTGTCGATGAAGCGTGTGCAACAATTCGTACAGAAATCGATTCTATGCCGACAGAATTAGATGAAGTAACGCGTCGTATTATGCAGTTAGAAATTGAGGAAGCAGCTCTTGGAAAAGAAACAGATCGTGGTAGCCAAGAACGTCTTAAAACGTTGCAACGTGAACTATCAGATTTAAAAGAAGTTGCAAGTGGTATGAGAGCGAAATGGGAGAAAGAAAAAGAAGACATTCACAAAGTTCGTGACTTACGTGAACATTTAGAACGTCTGCGCCGTGAATTAGAAGAAGCAGAAGGTAATTACGATTTAAATAAAGCAGCCGAACTTCGTCACGGGAAAATTCCAGCAATTGAAAAAGAGTTAAAAGAAGCGGAAGAAATGGGCGCGCATAATAAACAAGAAAATCGTTTATTACGTGAGGAAGTAAGTGAAGAAGAAATTGCAGATATTGTTTCACGCTGGACTGGTATTCCTGTTGCTAAACTCGTTGAAGGTGAACGCGAGAAATTACTACGCTTAGAGCAAATCTTATCAGAGCGTGTCATCGGACAAGAGGAAGCAGTAAGCTTAGTATCAGACGCGGTTCTTCGTGCTCGCGCCGGTATTAAAGATCCGAACCGCCCGATTGGTTCCTTCATTTTCTTAGGCCCTACGGGTGTTGGTAAAACAGAACTTGCAAAAACGTTAGCGCAGTCTTTATTCGATAGTGAAGAGCAAATGATTCGTATTGATATGTCTGAGTATATGGAGAAACACGCAGTGTCACGCTTAATTGGTGCACCTCCTGGATATGTAGGATATGAAGAAGGCGGTCAATTAACAGAAGCGGTAAGACGTAAACCATATTCCGTTATTTTATTAGATGAAATTGAAAAAGCACATCCAGAAGTATTCAACATTTTATTACAAATGTTAGATGATGGACGCATTACAGATTCGCAAGGACGTACAGTGGACTTTAAAAACACAGTTATTATTATGACTTCAAATATTGGATCTGCTCATTTACTAGATGGATTAGAAGAAGATGGCTCGATTAAAGAGGAATCAAGAGACCTTGTAATGGGGCAATTAAGAGGACATTTCCGCCCTGAATTTTTAAACCGTGTTGATGAAATTATTTTATTTAAACCTCTTACAACGAATGAAATTAAAGGTATTGTTGATAAAATTGTAAAAGAATTACAAGGGCGTTTAGCTGACCGTCACATTACAGTAGAATTAACAGACGCAGCAAAAGAATTTGTTGTAGAAGCTGGCTTTGATCCGATGTATGGAGCTCGTCCATTAAAACGATACGTACAACGTCAAGTGGAAACGAAATTAGCGCGAGAATTAATTGCAGGAACAATTACTGACAATAGTCACGTAGTTGTCGATGTAGAAAATAACGAATTAGTTGTTCATGTGAAATAAAAATAAAAAAGAGTTCGGATAAAATCCGGACTCTTTTTTTAGTGTTGTTCTACTGGCTCGTTTGGAATTGCAGCTGAAATCGCTAGTACTAATACAGCAAGAACAACTGAGAAAATAGACGCTTGGTTAAAGTCGTATGTACCGCCAGTCATAGAGCCGATTACATAGCTCATCATATGTACAAGTAAGAACGACCAAATTAATGCCCACATGAAACGCATATTTTACACCTCTATTCGTTCAATCTGTCCTTATTGTAACACAATTGAAAAAAGAATATAGAAAAATATTTGTAGATTTTTCAACGCAAATTTGCATTCCGTTCATACATTATAAAAGAGTGGTTTTATATGTTTAGAAAATAAGGCGGGGGAAAAATGAGTATTACGGAACGTTTTTTTTACTTAGAAAAAGAACCATGTGTCATTTATTTACCGGAGAAGCCAAATGGATTTTCGGTTATGCTCCTCGGTGATTACAACTACTTTATTGAGAATGGTACAAGTTTATGGACACAGCATGCGGGAAGATCTTATTTTTTACATGGCCTTATTGAGGAAGGCTACACAGTCTTTTCTTCTAATTTATACGGAAGGCACTGGGGAAACGACCAATCTGTTCGTCTAGCAAAACGTTTATATGATGTTGTTTTGAGAAAAGAGACGTTAAATGCGAAAATGCACATAATGGCAGATGGTATGGGTGCGCTTGTAGCACTTGAAATGATGAACAAATACCCTGAATGTATTCGTTCTGTCATTATGTTGAATCCATGTTTAGATTTACCAGAATATGTGGAATTTGAGAAAGAGCATAAGTTTTTTTACAAAAGATTAGTGAAGGAATTAAGTTTGGCGTATGATGCCAAAGAAGAAGAGTTAGATTTAAAAATAAATAAGAAATCATTTACGCTTCTGCCATCTTGTGTACCTGTCAAAGTTTTCGTATCAACACAAGAAAAAAGAGGAAGAAAACAACAGTTGCGTAAATATGAGAAAATGAGGCAATTAAATCAATGCGATACTTCTGTCTTGTTCCATCTGCAAGATGTGAAATATAAAATGGTTAGGCAAACGACTGATTTCTTTAAAAAATATGAAGAAGAATTGTGAAGCTCCCATATACATAAATGAGGAGCTATTTGTTTCAAGGAGAAAGGGTTGGTGGTATGGAACGCGTGCTGATAATAGGTGCACTTACGTTTGTAGGTTATCACCTTGTGAATAAAATGATCGCAGAAGAAGTAGAAGTGTATGGTCTTGATTTTGATGAATTCAATAGTATGACCAAAATTAATGAAGAGAAGTTATTGTTAATTGGGCGAAATGCGTTATTTACGTATTATTCGATAAGAGATGAAGATGGATGGAGATTAGTAGAGGAAGAGAGATTCGATACTGTTTACTTTTGCTTATATGAGCCAAATCAGCAATGTGGATTTCGGAATGAAAGAGTCATATTACAATATTTAAAGCGAATTATAAGAATGTGTGAAGAACAAAAATTGAAGTTAAATTTAATTTCTTCTATTGAAGTAGGTAGTACAGATGAATCGGAAAATAAGCGCATATTTTTGAAAGTAGAAGAAGGATTGAAAAAAGGGGATTTACAATATAGTGTATTTCGAGTTCCTACATTATATGGACCGTGGCAACCGTCTTTTATGATGTATCATCAGCTCATTTTATCAGAACTGGATGAGAAAGAGTGCTATTATGCGAGTGAGGAAAACGGAAGTGATCTACTGTACGTGGAAGATGTATGTGAATACTTATGGGAAAATGGAATGAACGAGCAGCATCTCGGTATATACAATTTGCTTAGTGGTAAAAAGTCATTATGGAAAAAAGGTATGAACCTTTTACGCGCGGATGATAAAGTAAATAAAAATAATAACGAAGTAAGAGATGAGGCTATCGAGGTAATTTCGATAAAAAGAAATACTCCGTTAGAATACGGTTTAAATAAGCAACTGGCACACATGAAAAAATATAAAGAGTTATACGAAGGGTAGCACGCGTGTTACACTATTGTATGTGAAAGTTTTAATGGAGAGGAAGAGTATAATATGAACGAAAAAAGCATGCAGTTTTTACAAATCGCAATGAAGCATTTACCAGAAGCAAAGGCCATTTTAGATGATAATGGAATTGCGCTTGATATGGAGAAAGCACAACCAGTATTAGAGTTATTGATGAAAGTTATGAACGAAGCATATGAGCTTGGGAAAGCAGATCAACAATAAAACCCTTTCTTTTTGAGGAGAAAGAGGCTCGAACCGTCGAGAGAAGCGGTTCGAGCCTTTTTATATTTCAAAAGAAACAGGGAAGGTATGTTTCTGTTTCTTTTAATAAACAATAAAGTGAATAATGCCTAGCTTTATGTTTTAGCTGAAATATATTCTAGACAAAAATACATTTATGTTTTAAAATTAGTACCAAGTCATAATAATTGATATAAAACGGAGGGCTGCGATGTGAACGTGGGCATTTTAGGGATCGGAAGATATGTGCCGGAAAAAGTAGTCACAAATCACGATTTAGAGAAGATAATGGATACATCCGATGAATGGATTCGTACGAGAACGGGAATTGCCGAAAGACGCATTGCCGATGATACAATAGATACTTCGTATATGGCCGTAGAGGCTGCTAAAAAAGCACTTGAAGATGCAGGGGTTAGCGGAGAAGATATCGATCTTATTTTGGTGGCGACAGTAACACCAGATCGTGCGTTTCCAGCAGTAGCTTGTGTCATTCAAGAAGCGATTGGAGCGAAACATGCAGCTGCAATGGATGTAGGTGCAGCATGTGCTGGTTTTATGTACGGAATGATTACAGCGCAGCAATTTATTCAAACGGGAACTTATAAAAATGTATTAGTAGTTGGTAGTGATAAACTATCTAAAATTGTAGACTGGAATGATCGAAATACAGCGGTACTATTTGGAGACGGAGCCGGTGCTATCGTAATGGGAGCTGTTTCAGAAGGAAGAGGCGTTCTATCTTTCGAATTAGGAGCAGACGGAAGTGGCGGTAAGCATCTTTATCAAGACGAGTATGTTATGATGAATGGCAGAGAAGTGTTTAAATTTGCCGTTCGTCAACTTGGTGAATCTTGTCTTCGCGTGCTGGATAAAGCTGGTCTTACGAAAGAGGATGTGGATTTCTTAGTACCGCATCAAGCGAACATTCGTATTATGGAATCTGCAAGAGAGAGATTAAATTTACCACAAGAAAAAATGAGTATGACAATTGAAAAGTTTGGTAATACATCAGCTTCTTCAATTCCAATTGCAATGGTAGAGGAATTGCAAAATGGACGTATTCAAGATGGTGATTTAATTATACTTGTTGGTTTTGGCGGCGGATTAACATGGGGAGCAGTTGCTCTTCGTTGGGGTAAATAAGGACTGAGAGAAAAAAAGGAGTGTATTTTGTATGGAAAAAAAGAGGGTCGTAATTACAGGGCTAGGAGCTGTTACACCGATCGGTACAGATGTTGAAACAGCGTGGGAAAACATTAAAAAAGGTGTATCTGGAATCGGACGACTTACAAGAATTGATCCGGAACTATTTCCAGCAAAAGTAGCAGCAGAAATTAACGACTTTGAAGTCGAGAAATATATTGATAAAAAAGAAGCGCGCCGTATGGATCGCTTTACACAATATGCAGTAGCAGCAGCGAAAATGGCAGTTGCAGATGCAAAGCTTGAAATTACAGAAGAAAACGGACCTCGAATTGGTGTATGGATTGGATCTGGTATTGGCGGTATGGAGACATACGAAGAACAATTTAAGATTTTTACTGAGAAAGGTCCGCGCCGTGTGAGCCCATTCTTCGTGCCGATGATGATCCCAGATATGGCAGCAGGTCAAGTATCAATCGCAACAGGAGCGAAAGGAATTAACACTTGCTCTGTAACGGCTTGTGCATCTGGTGCAAACTCAATTGGTGATGCATTTAAAGCAATTCAGCGTGGTGATGCTGATGCAATGATAACAGGCGGAGCTGAAGCGCCGTTAACAAGTATGGCATTCGCAGGATTTAGCTCAGCGAAAGCATTAACATTTAATGAAGACCCAGCAACGGCTTGCCGTCCATTTGATAAAAACCGTAGCGGTTTCGTAATGGGTGAAGGTTCAGGTATTTTAATTCTTGAAGAATTAGAGCACGCATTAGCTCGTGGTGCTCACATTTATGCGGAAATCGCTGGTTACGGTGCAACTGGTGATGCATTCCATATTACAATGCCGGCTCCTGGTGGTGAAGGCGGCGTGCGTGCAATGCGTCAAGCTTTAGCAGATGCAGGTCTACAGCCAGAAGATATTGATTACATTAATGCGCACGGTACAAGTACGGATGCGAATGAAAAGTATGAAACGATGGCAATTAAAGAAACGTTCGGTGAGCACGCGTACAAAGTAGCAATTAGCTCAACGAAATCAATGACAGGTCACTTATTAGGAGCAGCTGGTGCTGTTGAAGCGATCTTCTCAATTAAATCAATTACAGACGGAGTAATCCCTCCAACAATTAACTATGAAACACCAGATCCAGAATGTGACTTAGATTACGTACCGAATCAAGCGAGACAACAAGAAGTAAATGCAGTATTAAGTAACTCACTAGGATTCGGTGGTCATAACGCAGTATTAGTATTTAAATCGTATAAATAATAGATGAAATAAGGAGTTTTTTCGTAGCATATTACGAAAAAACTCCTTATTTATTTTTACGTCTTTTTCTCTTGTAGCATATACATAAGAAAAAAGGAGGGATAAAGATGGGGGTTATTGAAACAGCTGAATGGCTACATTTATATTATGGACGGCCAGAAAAACTTTGTGAGAAATTTACGAAGTATATTCCGTTGCCAAAAGAAAGGTTGTATCGCTTTTTAATTTCAAAAGGGATGTATCGTCCGGTCATGCATGGGGAAAAGGAAATTAAAGAATTAGAGGAAAAGGAAATTTGGAAAGAGTTGAGCTTGGAGTATGATAAATTGAAAAATTGGTTGAAAGGTCCGGATGTCCCTGTCTTTATTTTATTATCAGATTCCTATAATCGAACTGTACAAGAAGAGTATAACGGTAGGGCTGGATTATCTATGCGTCATGTTATTTTCTTATTTGTATGTGGACGGAATTCGGTGGAAGAATTAAAGGTGTTATTGGCGCATGAATATCATCACATATGCAGGTTACATCAAATTGAGACGAAAGAAACAGAATATACATTACTTGATACGATGATTATGGAAGGGCTAGCTGAGCAAGCGGTAACGGAAAGATATTCAGAAAAAAACAATGCACCGTGGACGATGTATCTTTCAAAAGAAGAGGCTATTTATTATTGGAAAAATGTTGTACATGAAAGAATAAGTATAAAACGAGGAACAAGGGAGCACGACATCTTATTAAATGGATTTCACTCTTATCCAAAGATGCTTGGCTATGCGCTTGGATTTCATATTGTCAAAGATTGTGTAACATTGGAAGGAGAAGATACACTTTCTTTATTATCTATAGATGCAAAAGAAATATTGAATAAAGCAAATACATTTCATATATAAAAAAACAGGAGCTCTATTTCCTGTTTTTTTAGTATTAATAGAAGAAAAAATAATAATTAGAATATATTTCCTTAGGTGGAATAAAGTTAAGAAAAATTGAACATAATGATTGATACAAACAGTAGTGAAGTGAGGGGTAGTGAATGTTATATCTACATGATGTATGGGTAAATTGGTTTGAAGGTGAAGAGAATGGGTATAACGTTTGTCATTTTTACGAATGGCGGAAAGATGATACGATTGAGCTATTAGATCAAGTGCCATTATTAAAAGTAGATGCCACATTATATCATTACATCGAGGACGAATTGTTAGAGCTTCCGCAAAAATTGTTGGAAGACGTACATCATAAGGCTTATATTCGTAAAAATCATGAACGTTTGCAGCAAGAGTATTGCTTTGTTGTTACAGATGGAAAAGGAATTATTGCGATTGATACAATTGGTTACAATGTACCTATTCGTAAAAGCAGACTTATACCACGGCAAGAGCAGATGGTATATGAGATGGTAGAAAACGTACAAGCAGAAAAGTATGAGTTCCAAGTAGAAGAAACAGAAAAAGAACACCACATTTTATCACCATCGCCTTTCATTATGAATGGCTTGACTCGTAAAGAAAGACAACTAAAACAATTATTATTTATGGCGTTAGATCAATTACATACAACGAAAAATACAGCGGAAATTCGCTATTGGTACACAGAGTGGGATCCGTCAGCATATGGAACGGTCCAACATATGGAATTTGAAGATATTTGGGCAAGACTATATGATGAAGCGAAATCAGGCTGGTCTGAGAAGCACGAACAATTATGCGAGCGCCTTGTAAAAGGACAGCCGTTTTTTGAAAAGTTATGGGAAATGGAAAATGAGCAAAAGGTAAATTAAAAAACCGCCAATTGGCGGTTTTTTAATTTGGTGAAATCCAGCTCCAGCGGCAAGAATGTTCGGTGGCTTCGCGCCTTCCTGCGAGGCAAAAAGCGCCTTTACGTCAGGAGCTCCATCCCCCTCACATTCTAAACGAGCCGCTTCCACTTTATATGTAATTTAGCTCCGGCTCCTAGCCCTTCGCGTCTAAGAACCTTCCCCACGAGAAGGTAAAAAGCACCTTCTGTGGGAAAGAACTTTAGCCGTCAGGGCTAAGCAGTCGCCTCCGCTTTTTATGTTACCTACGTTTTCTGCTTAGTCCCATTGCGTTTTCTACTTTGCGTAGTTGTTTGAATGCAACGCGGTTTGCTTTTTCGGCACCTTTGTCTAGAATTTCGTCTAGTTCTGGGGAGCTGATTAGTTCGTTATATTTGTCTTGGATTGGGCGAATTGCTTCTACGACTACTTGTGCTAAGTCGCCTTTGAAGTCGCCGTATCCTTTTCCTTCGTACATTGCTTCTATCTCTTCAACTGTTTTTCCTGAGAATGAAGAGTAAATTGTTAATAGGTTAGAGATTCCAGGTTTATTTTCTTTATCGAATTTCACGATACCTTCTGAATCTGTTACAGCACTTTTAATTTTCTTATCAATTGTTTTTGGTTCATCAAGCATACTGATCATTGATTTTGGATTCGGATCAGATTTACTCATTTTTTTCGTAGGTTCGGTTAATGACATAACGCGAGCTCCTACTTTTGGAATACGAATTTCAGGAACTATGAACACTTCACGGAAGCGTTTGTTGAAACGCTCTGCTAGATCACGTGTTAATTCCATATGTTGTTTTTGGTCATCACCAACAGGTACGATTTCTGTGTTATAAAGTAAAATATCAGCAGCCATTAATGGTGGATACGTAAGTAATCCAGCTGGAACTGAATCTCTACCTGAAGCTTTATCTTTATATTGTGTCATACGCTCTAATTCTCCAACGTAAGCAACAGATTGCATGATCCATCCTAGTTGAGCGTGTGCAGGTACTTCTGATTGTACAAATAAAGTAGCTTTTTCAGGATCGATGCCGCATGCTACATAAAGTGCAGCAAGACTACGAATGTTTTTGCGAAGTTGTATAGGATCTTGAGGTACTGTAATGGCATGTTGGTTTACAATACAGAAATAGCAATCGTGTTCGTTTTGAAGCTCTGTAAATTGCTTCATAGCCCCTAAATAGTTTCCAAGTGTAATCGTTCCGCTTGGCTGAATACCAGAAAAGATAACTGACATAATTATTTCCTCCTAAATTTGAATGCGTGATAGGGAAGAGAAGGCAAACAAAAAAGCCCATTCATCCCAAAAAACTATAGGGACGAATGGACCGCGGTACCACCCTAATTATTTCACTACTGTGAAATCTCTCTAATCCATAGTAACGTCTGGATATAACGCCAAGGCCTACTACTTTCGGTTCGGTTTGGTGCTCAAAAGCCCATTCCATACTGTACAATTACTTGTTCACACCGACCACAAGCTCTCTGAAATTGCATCAATATGTACTCTTCTTTATCATCGCATACATATAAATTTATTTATTGTTACTTGAGCTCTTTTAATATGAAAGAACTAAAGTTTTATAACAAAATGTTTTGCTAATTATTATATCATATGGGATAGTGTTTGCAAACTACATCAAAATAGTAAAGCTAATGAGGGTCGAGAACAACCCAAGAACGATACCTGTAATACAAATTGGATATGTCCATTTGAATGAATATGTTTTATAAATACGTTCTTTCTTATCTGTAGGTTCCTCGACTTCTTCAATTAAAGAGTCAATCTTTTTGTTCGTGCCAAATACTCTCTGGAAAGCGTAAAGAGTTACATTGAAAAATCCATTTTGAAATATGAATAAAAAACCACCTATCAGAATAAAAAATAGCGCGATATAAAACGAGATGTTGACAAAGTTCAACAAAAATTGAGATGAAATGAGGAATGCACCAATACTAGAAGCAATCATCGCTATAAAAATTAGTATACAAGTATGAAAAAAAACTTTATTCAAAATATTCCCCTCCGTCAAAATATTACTAGAATTATTATACTATAAAAGCTATAATAAGTACTAGAAATAATTTTTTGAAAATTATACACAATTAAAGGTCTGATTTTAAGATGATGGTAGCAATGTTAACGTATCCCTTTACGAAAAATTAAAAATATAAACATTTTATTAAAAATTTTAACAAAAAAACAAAAAACTATATTCACAATCGTCGTATTATATGTATAATGAAAATTGTAGAAACTTGGAGATTATTCTTTCAATTCTACTTTTTAACAAGTGAGGGTACAGGAAGTGCAATTAGGGGAGGCAACACAACATGAAGAAAAAGATACCGTTATTACTTGCATCAACTTTAACTGCAAGTATGTTGCTTGGCGCGTGTAGCTACCAAAAAGATGATGCAAAAGCAAAAGGGAAAGAGAACGCTATGAGTAGTAGTAACGGAAAACAGATTCTTAATTTAACAGAGTTATCTGAAATTCCGTCAATGGATGCATCATTAGCATCTGACTCTTCATCTTCTACAGCATTAAATAATACGATGGAAGGTTTATATCGTATTGGCAAAGATCAAAAGAGAATGCCTGGCGTTGCAGAAGATGTCGAAAAGCTAGATGATGGGAAGAAATACATATTTAAATTAAGAAAAGATGCGAAATGGTCAAATGGGGAACCTGTAACAGCTAAAGACTTTGTGTATTCATGGAAAAGAGCCGTAAATCCAGATACAAAAGCAACGTATTCGTACATTATGTTCGATATTAAAAATGCAGAGAAAATTCATAAAAAAGAATTACCTGCTGACCAATTAGGTGTAAAAGCGATTGACGATTATACATTAGAAGTGGAATTAGACAATCCCGTTCCTTACTTTATCGATTTAACAGTTTATCCAGTATTTTACCCGCTAAATGAAAACTTTGTAAAAGCACAAGGTGATAAGTTTGGTTTAGAGGCAAATACAACATTATATAACGGTCCATTCGTTATGAGTGATTGGAAACATGAACAAAGTTTCCAATTCAAGAAGAATCCTTCATATTGGGATAATAAAACGGTTAAAATCGAAGAAATCAACTTTAATATTGTAAAAAATACAGCAACTGATGTAAATTTATATGAGACAAACGCGATTGATCGTGCGGCTTTAACGTCTGAATTTGTTGATAAGTTTAGACAAAGCCCAGAGTTCCAAACAAGAAAAGAAGCAGGGGTTGCTTACTTAAGATTTAATCAAAGTAATCAGTACTTAAGTAATAAAAACTTAAGAAAAGCAATTTCAATGTCCTTTGACCGTGATAACATTGCGAAAGTTATTTTAAATAACGGTGCAATTGGAGCTTACGGATTTGTTGGAAAAGATTTCGCTGAAGGTCCGAATAAAAAAGATTTCCGAGCTGAAAATGGAAAGCTAGTTGAAACAAATCCAAAAGAAGCGAAAAAGCTTTGGGAAACAGCGAAGAAAGAGCTTGGAACTGATAAAATCGAACTAGAATTCTTAAACTTTGATAATGAAGATGCTAAAAAAGTTGGTGAATTCTTAAAAGGTGAGATAGAAAAGAACTTACCAGGTTTATCAATTAAAATTAAACAGCAACCATTCGCACAAAAAAATAAATTAGAAGATTCTCAGCAATATGATATTGCGTTTGGTATTTGGGGACCAGATTTCCCAGATCCAATCTCATATTTAGATATGTTTGTTACGAATGGTTCTCAAAATAAAACAGGGTATTCTAATCAGAAGTATGATGAGTTAATCCTAAAAGCTAAAACAGATACAAAAGATTTACAAGCTCGCTGGAACAACCTTCTAGAAGTAGAGAAGATGTTAATTAAAGAAGATGCAGTTATCACTCCAATCTTCCAAAAAGGTTCAGCGTATGTAGTAAAAGGTGCCGTAAAAGATATTATCCCAATTAACTATGGTGGTAAATTAACTTACAAATGGGCATCTGTTGAACAAAAATAATCTTTTTTTTCCATCGTTTACAAGGGTATATGCCTATGATGGGCATATGCTCTTATTTTAAAAAAATAAAAGTAAGAATATTTTAAACTATCTTATTGCTTTTGAGAAAAACGGGGAGGTGCTTGACTATGGGACGTTATGTATTAAAACGTTTCGTGTACATGGCTTTGACATTATTTTTAATTACTACACTGACTTTCTTTTTGATGAAATTACTTCCGGGTTCTCCGCTTAAAAACCAGGAGAAGCTATCACCGGCACAAAAAGAAATCATTCTTGAAAAATACGGATTAAATGATCCGGTACCAGTTCAATACGCACGTTACTTAGGTAACTTAGCAAAAGGTGATTTAGGGGTATCATTCCAATATGATAACCGCCCAGTAACAGACATGATTGTGGATCGTATTGGACCATCAGCCCAATTAGGTTTACAAGCGATTATATTAGGGACATTTATCGGTTTAATTTTAGGTATTGTTGCCGCACTTCGTAATAATACGTGGGTGGATTATAGTGCAACAGTTATTTCGGTACTCGGAATGTCGGTACCATCATTCGTATTCGCCGCATTACTACAATATTTCGTAGGGGTAAAACTTGGTTGGTTCCCGGTAGCATTCTGGAAAGGACCAGAGTTTACTGTAATGCCTACAATTGCATTATCGATGGGAGTTATCGCAACAATCGCACGTTTCTCTCGTGCAGAATTAATTGAAGTTATGCAGTCAGACTATATTTTAACAGCGAAAGCAAAAGGAATTAGTCAAGGCGTTATCATTGTAAAACACGCACTTCGTAACGCGTTAATTCCAGTTGTAACAATTTTAGGACCAATGGTTGCGGCATTAATTACAGGAACACTTGTTATCGAGCAAATTTATGCTGTACCAGGACTTGGGGAACAATTCGTTAAATCGATTACTTTAAATGACTATACAGTTATTATGGGAACTACGATTTTCTATAGTGCAATCTTCATTTTAGTTATTTTCATTGTCGATATTTTATACGGAATTATTGATCCTCGTATTCGTTTAGCGGGAGGGAAAAAATGATGAAAGATGTACAAAAATTATCTCCAGATTTATTTCAACAAGCCAATCAAAATAATGTTGATAATGAAGTCATTGCCCGTCCAAGCTTAACGTTTTGGCAAGATGTAAGAAGACGTTTGTTCCAACATAAAGGTGCGATGCTTGGCCTTGTATTATTAGTAATCATTGCGCTATTAGCGATTTTTGGACCGATGGTAAGTAAACACTCGTATAAAGAGCAAGATTTAGGTCGTGCGAAATTACCACCAAAAATTCCAGTTATTGAAAATGTTCATTGGTTACCATTTGACGGTACAGATCAATATGGTGTTGACCAATATGAAAAACGTGATATTAAAGAGTACTTCTGGTTTGGTACAGATGATCTTGGCCGTGACTTATGGACAAGAACATGGGAAGGTACACGCGTATCATTATATATCGCTCTTTTAGCAGCAGCAATTGACTTAGTAATTGGGGTTGCATACGGAGGTATTTCAGCATTCTACGGCGGTAGAGTAGATAATATTATGCAACGTATTATGGAGATTATTAACGGTATTCCATACTTAATCATCGTTATTTTAATGGTAATCATTATGGGATCTGGTATTTGGTCAATTACACTCGCGATGGCGATTACGGGTTGGATAGGGATGTCGCGGATTGTTCGTGGACAAATCCTAAAGTTAAAAAACCAAGAATATGTATTAGCATCTCGTACATTAGGTGCAACAAATACACAATTAATTGTGAAACATTTAATTCCAAACGTAATGGGACCTATTATCGTAATGACAATGTTCACAATTCCATCAGCGGTGTTTGGTGAAGCGTTCTTAAGTTTCATTGGTTTAGGAATTCAGCCACCATTCGCGTCACTTGGTTCTCTTGTAAATGATGGTTATAAATCTATTCAAACGTATCCACACATGATGTTCATCCCTGCGGTTGTCATCAGTATGTTAATTCTAGCATTCAACTTAATGGCAGATGGATTACGCGATGCGTTAGATCCAAAAATGCGTAAGTAAATGAGGAGGGAGAAGTAAAAATGAAAACATTGTTAGAGGTAAAAGATTTACAAGTCTCCTTTGATACACATGCAGGTGAAGTACAAGCAGTGCGCGGAGTTACTTTTGATTTGAAAAAAGGGGAAACATTAGCGATTGTAGGAGAGTCTGGTTCTGGGAAATCAGTTACTTCTAAAGCGCTAATGGGGTTAATCCCAAATCCTCCAGGCCGTATTAAAAATGGAGAGATTGTATTTGACGGTCGTGATTTAACGAAATTAACGGAAAAAGAAATGCAGCAAGTTCGTGGTAAAGATATCGCGATGATTTTCCAAGATCCAATGACATCATTAAATCCAACGATGACAATTGGGAATCAAATTATGGAAGGTCTTATTAAACACCAAGGGATGAGTAGAGGAGACGCACGTAAAGTTGCGTTAGAATTAATCGACCTTGTAGGTATTCCAAATCCAGAAGCACGTTTAAAACAATATCCTCACCAATTCTCAGGTGGTATGAGACAGCGTGTAGTTATTGCGATGGCGTTAGCTTGTAACCCGAAATTATTAATTGCCGATGAGCCGACAACAGCGCTAGACGTTACGATTCAGGCACAAATTTTAGAACTTATGAAAGACATTCAGCAAAAAACAGAAGCGGCAATTATTTTCATTACGCATGACTTAGGTGTAGTAGCAAACGTTGCTGACCGAGTGGCAGTTATGTATGCTGGTAAAGTTGTTGAAATTGGAACTGTAGATGAAATTTTCTATAATCCGAAACATCCATATACTTGGGGCTTAATCGCATCTATGCCAAGTTTAGATGGTTCAGAGGAAGAGTTATACGCAATTCCTGGAACGCCTCCGGATTTATTGAAGCCGCCAAAGGGTGATGCTTTTGCACCACGTAACCCACAGGCGCTGAAAATTGATTTTGAAATGGAACCGCCTTTATTTAAAGTAAGTGATACACACTATGCGGCAACTTGGTTACTTCACGAGCAAGCTCCAGAAGTAAAACCGCCGGCAGTTGTTGAAAAACGTATTCTTCAAATGAAAGCAGGTGAACAACATGACTAAACAACGTGAGAAATTAATTGAAGTAAAAAATGTAAAGCAGCACTTCGACGTGAGTGGTGGTGTTGTCAAAGCGGTTAATGATATTTCATTTGATATTTACCGCGGAGAAACATTTGGTCTTGTAGGAGAATCAGGTTGTGGTAAATCAACAACTGGAAGAACGATTATTCGTTTATATGATGCAACTGCTGGTGAAGTATTATTCGATGGTGAAAACGTACATGGTAAGAAATCACGCACAGAATTGAAGAAATTCAACCGTAAAATGCAAATGATTTTCCAAGATCCATACGCATCACTAAATCCTCGTATGACAGTAGGGGATATTATCGCAGAAGGTATTGATATTCACGGATTAGCGAAAAGTAAAAAAGAGCGCATGGACCGTGTTCATGAACTACTAAACACAGTTGGTTTAAATAAAGAGCACGCAAACCGTTTCCCACACGAATTCTCAGGTGGACAACGTCAGCGTATCGGTATCGCTCGAGCGCTTGCTGTAGAACCAGAATTTATCATTGCCGATGAGCCGATCTCAGCACTTGACGTATCGATTCAGGCGCAAGTTGTAAACTTACTGAAAAAGTTACAAAAAGAAAAAGGCTTAACATACTTATTCATTGCCCATGATTTATCGATGGTAAAATACATTAGTGACCGCATCGGCGTAATGTACCGTGGTCAAATTGTAGAACTGACAACAAGTGAAGAGTTATATGCGAATCCAGTTCATCCATATACGAAATCACTATTATCAGCAATTCCGCTACCAGATCCAGATTATGAGCGTAATCGTAAACGTATCGTATACGATCCATCGCAGCATGATTACGGTAGCGAAGTGCCAACAATGCGTGAAATTCGTCCAGGACATTTCGTACTATGTTCTGAAGCAGAGTATAAGAAATATAAAGAAATCTATCAATAAAAAAGAGCCATTCTTCCATTGCGGAAGGAGGGCTCTTTTTTCTACTATATAAAATTACTAAACTTGAACAGAAATACTCTCTTCTTGTTCTTCAGGTTTAACTAGTGCGTAACGTTCCCAAGCTCTACTTTTCCAGCGGAAGAACATAATAATGGCACGTGTCCATTCGTCGATGGCGATCGCTAGCCAAATACCCACGAGCCCCATATCTAAATGAAAGGCGAAAAAGTAACCTAGTGGTAAACTCATTAACACCATAGAAAATGCACCGATTAAAACAGGATATTTTGCATCACCAGCTGCACGAAGCGAATTAATGATGACGATGTTCATCGTACGTCCCGTTTCAAGTAGTACACTTAGTAAAAGAACACTTGCGCCTAACCCGATAATGTGCGGATTATCTGTAAACAGTCCCATTAATTGTGTACGGAATGTAATAACGAGAGCGACCATACATAAAGTTACACCTATCGCCCATTTTACACTTTTCCACAAACGTTCGTATGCTTCATCCTTTTCGCCACCACCAACAAGGCGGCCAATAATAATGGCTGTTCCCATACCAATCGCAATTGCAAATAAATAAGTGAACATGGAAATGTTAGTAGCGTATTGTCTAGCAGCTAATGATTCCGTTCCTAAGTACGTTGCGTAATAAAGGAAGACGATTTGACAAGCTTGATACATCACTTGTTCAAATGCAGATGGAATGCCGATTTTTAAAATTTTTCCAATGTATTCTTTGGATAAAGTGAAGTAATATTGTAATTTCACACGATATTCCATAACGCGATATAGTAACCAGAAGAAAACAATAAGTGCGATCAATCGACTGATAGCGGAAGAAATTGCAGCCCCTTGTACACCGAGCTCAGGGAAACCAAATTTCCCGAAAATGAGTACGTAGTTTCCAGCGATATGAATAATATTCATTCCGAGTGAAATAAACATCGCTTGCTTTGTAAAACCGTGTACACGGATAATTGCGGCTAATGAGTTAATGATAGCTTGCAGGAAGATTGCCCCTCCGACGATAGATAAGTAGTTTTGCGCATACGTTAGTACATCGCCTTGTAAGTTCATTGCGAGCATCATATGTTTCGAAAATAAAAGAAAACCAGCGCTTATAACGAGCCCAACTATTAAATTTAATGTGACGGCTAATGCTGATATTTTAGATGCTTCCATAAAGCGTCTGGAACCGAGGTATTGAGATACAACGATAGCAGCGCCGTTCCCGATGACTTCTAATACCAAAATCGCAATATGGAGATATTGATTCGCTGCACCAACCCCAGATACAGCATCGTCTGATAATGCACTTAACATGAAAGTATCAGCGATCCCCATCAACATAAAAAGAAAAACTTCTAGAAAAATAGGCCATGTTAATAAGAATAAACTTAATTTTTCTGTCGGCCCATTTTTTGCCTGAATTGCTGTCATGTCCGTCCCCTCTTTACCGATATCTATTTTTAGCAAAATGTATCGTAACATACTTTCTTATCCTTTGCACTCATTTTAGCCTATATATTTTTAATATGAAGGGCCTGCTATTTTATGTTGAAAAGGGTGGGATAATTATACATAAAATATTATAAAATATAAAATTTATTTTTCTCTGATAATTTAGAAAAATATAAAAATAATTATTTTTGGCACTTTAGTAAGGAAAATAGACAATATAAAACGTTTACAAAGATATATTTTTTAACAGAAAATTTTAATGAAATAGAAATATAAATATACAAAAAATATATTTGTGTGTATAATATGAATTATTAGAACATATATATATTTCTTTCTGTTTGAAAATGAAAGGGCTAACATTTTTTGGAGGGTGGAAGTATGAAAAAAAAGATACCAGTTTTTGTAGTATCAACAGTAGCAATGAGCATGATATTAGGGGCATGTAGCTACCAAAAAGATGAACCGCAAGCAAACGCAAAAGGGGATAGCGGGAAAAGCGGTGCGAAGCAAGTTCTTAATTTAATTGAAACACAAGAAATTCCAACGATGGACCCAGCATTATCAGCTGACGCAGTTTCTTCAAAAGTAATGAACAACACGATGGAAGGTCTATACCGCCTTGGAAAAGATGATAAGTTAGTTCCAGGTGTAGCAAAAGAATTTAAAAAGTCAGAAGACGGTAAAAAATATACATTTAAATTACGTGAAGACGCGAAATGGTCAAACGGTGAGCCTTTAACGGCGAAAGATTTTGTATACGCATGGCAAAGAGCAATCAACCCAGACACAGCTGCGAAATCAGCATACATTATGTATGATATAAAAAATGCAGAGAAAATTAATAAAAAAGAGATGAGTCCTGATCAATTAGGTGTAAAAGCAATTGATGATTACACATTAGAAGTAGAATTAGACAATTCTATTCCATATCTTGTAGATTTAATGGTATATCCAATCTTTTATCCTGTAAATGAGAAATTTGTGAAAGAGCAAGGTGCGAAGTTTGGTTTGGAAGCGAACACAACGCTTTACAACGGACCATTTACATTAAGTGATTGGCAACATGAACGCAGTTTTAAAATGACAAAGAGCTCATCATATTGGGACAATAAAGAAGTGAAGCTTGAAGAAGTAAACTTTAATATTGTAAAAGATACATCTACGCCAATTAACTTATATGAAACAAATGCAATCGATCGAGCGACGTTATTAGCAGAGTTCATCGATAAATATAAAGGAAAACCAGATTTCAAAACAGTAGAAGAGACATCTGTATTTTTCCTACGCTTAAATCAAAAAGATCCAGCTTTAGCAAATAAAAATATTCGTAAAGCAATTTCCCTTGCTTTTGATCGTAAGCCGTTCGTTGATACATTATTAAATAACGGTTCTAAGCCAGCAACAGGATTAATTCCTGATAACTTCATTAAAGGTCCGGATAAAAAGGATTTCCGTGCTGAAAATGGTGATATTGTAAAACCAAATGTGAAAGAAGCAAAAAAATATTGGGAAGCTGGTACAAAAGAGCTTGGAAAAAATGAAATTGAATTAGAGTTATTAAATGAAGATGTTGAATTATCTAAGAAAACTGGTGAATATTTAAAAGGTGAACTGGAAAAGAATTTACCAGGCTTAACAGTGAAAATTAAACAACAACCATTCGCACAAAAGTTGAAATTAGAAGATGCGGGTGATTATGTCATGTCATTCTCTGGATGGGGGGCAGACTTCCCAGATCCGATCACATATCTTGATATGTTTGTAACAGATGGGTCACAAAATAAGATGAAGTACTCTAATCCGAAATACGATGAAATCATTATGAAAGCGAAAAAAGATGGAAGCGATGTAAATGCTCGCTGGAAAAACTTACTTGAGGCAGAAAAAATGTTACTTGATGACGCTGCGATTGTTCCAGTATACCAACGTGGTAGAGCATACTTACAAAGAGAAACAATTAAAGATATGTACAACCATAAATATGGCCCTGATGTGAGCTTCAAATGGGCATCCGTAGGGAAATAAAAAAAGCAGGCTAACCACCTGCTTTTTTTAATACGTGCGTTTCTTATAAATGCCTTTTCCGCCAACTTGATTCCAGCCGGATTGTACATCCAAACTTTTGTTAACAAACTTCATTTTTTCTTTTCCGCCAAAGAGCTTTTCGCCAATGCTATTTGTAATGACACCAATCAATGCTGTTATTCCGATGATGAGGGCAGCAACCGTAATAAAATCAACAAAAAAAGCAATCATTTGCAAACTCCCCCTTTGCCTGTCTGTATGTTTATTGTATGAGATAAAAAATAAAAAAGAAAGAAATGTCAGAAAAAAATAATTTACTTTAGAAATCGTGTGGACAGGAGGGAGAATATTTGTTAAAATAAGAACAAATGTTCCTTTTCATTCTCATTTGTATAGTCTTACATTTCTTAATTGATTTATCAGGAAAAAGTAAGAAAACGTTCTCTTTTTCATAGGGAAGATTATAGATAAATAACTATATATTATATGAAAAATCTAGGGGAAATGAGTATTGAAAGGGTTGAAAGTTATTGTTCAAGTACAGATAAATTGAGCGTAATCATGTTACATAGCAGTGGAATACACGGAAGAGTTTTCTCAACTAGCAGGAAATTTACTGTATATTTCTTGCAAAATCTATTGTATAATGATTATAGAAGTTACTTATTAAAAGTAATTGTTGTTTATTATAAGTTGTTGCTTACATGAAATGCGATTTTTGTACTTTTCAATAAGACAAGTTATCGCGAAAAATTGCTGAAGTTAGAAATTAAAACTGTATTTAGTACAGAATTTGTACTCTTTAAGGAGAGTGAGCTTTGTATGGTAACATTATATAGTTCTCCAAGCTGTACGTCTTGTAGAAAGGCGAAATTATGGCTAGAGGAAAATCATATTCCCTATACAGAACGTAATATTTTCTCAGATCCATTAACAATTGAGGAAATTAAAGAGATTTTACGTATGACAGAAAGCGGAACGGATGAGATTATTTCTACTCGTTCGAAAGTTTTCCAAGAATTGAATGTAAACTTAGAATCTTTACCACTTCAAGATTTATATAAGATGATTCGTGACTATCCAGGGATTTTACGTCGTCCAATTATGATTGACGAGAAACGCCTTCAAGTTGGTTACAACGAAGACGAAATTCGCCGTTTCTTACCACGTACAGTAAGAACGTTCCAATTACGTGAAGCACAACGTCTTGTAAATTAATTATAATAATATGAAAACCTTCTACCTATTATATAGTAGAAGGTTTTTTTTAATGTTTCACATTGCGTAATCGAACTTGTTGTACGATAAAGCCGATGCATAAAATAGTGAAAATGAACAAATAAGGAATGCTTGCAGTGAAACTTGGGTTGTTATGAAAAAAGGTGGCAAGTCTGTCTTCATGTGTAACCATTTTTCCTGCAGTATAGGCAAGAATCGCTGCACCGCAATAAATGAGGAATGGAAATCGTTCCATAAGTATTAAAATAAGTTTGCTGCCCCAAATAATAATAGGGATAGAAATGAGTAAGCCAATTATGACGAGTAAAAATCTCCCGTGAGCTGCACCTGCAATGGCAATAACATTATCAAACCCCATAACGAGATCCGCGAAAACAATTGTCCGCACAGCTTGGAATAAAGTTGTTTTTCCTTGAATAGCAGAAAGATCGTTGTTATTATCAGTTAATAAATTGACTGCAATTAATGTAAGTAAAACCCCGCCAATCAGTTGTAGAAATGGAATGTCGAGTAAATAGACAGCTAATATAGTAAGGGCAATTCTTAGTACGATTGCTAAAAGAGTACCAATCAAAATAGCTTTATTTCGTTTCGATTCAGGTAAATTTCGGCTAGCTAGTGCGATGACAATTGCATTGTCACCACCTAATACAACATCGATACCGACAATCATTAGTACGGATGTTAAAAACTCTAAGTCCATTCGTCTGCCTCCATTTATGATGTTTTAATAAGCGAACTGTATGTATGTGATGAAGAAAGTTGTTGTTAAATAATCTCTTCCAATAGAAGTTTCACTTTATTAAAGTGTACGGGGGAATGTGGAAATGTATGTCCAAATTTTTTGTAAGTAAGAAATCGCTATAATAATATATTTATGTAGTTGATCGAGTAAAGATAGGCATATAACTATTTTTGTAAAATAAATCGATTTTATTTCCATTCTGGAGAATCTTATCATAAAATGAGAGTACAAGAATCTATTGATTTGTCATATGAGTGGGGAATCCCTTCATAACAATTCTAAGCAGGAAGGGAGAGTTGTATTTTGGATATTGAAAGAATTAATGATCATACGATGAAATTTTTTATTACGTACATTGATATAGAGGATAGAGGATTTAATCGTGAAGAAATTTGGTATGATCGCGAACGAAGTGAAGAGCTCTTTTGGGAGATGATGGACGAAGCTCGTGATCATGACGATTTCTTTATTGATGGGCCGTTATGGATTCAAGTGCAAGCAGTCGATAAAGGGATTGAAGTACTTGTCACGAAAGCAGAGCTTTCAAAGGACGGACAAAAGCTGGAACTACCGATAGGGGTAGACAAAATTATAGATATTCCTCTAGATGAAGGCATCGAATCATTATTCCAACAAGAGTTAGTCGAAGAGGTAGAAGAACAAACAGGAACAAACTTTAATGAAGATGGTACGTTTGGCTTTTTAATTAAATTTAATGATTTTGAAGATGTCATTTCATTAAGTCATCGTCTTATCTTTGAAGATATAAAAGATGAGCTGTATTCATTTGAGAACCGCTATTATGTATATGTGGAATTCGATGAAGTGCTACATGATGAAGAAGAAATCGATCGTATTTTAAGTATTATTTTAGAATATGGGGAAGAATCAACTTTAACAATTCATCGTGTAAGTGAGTATGGAAAACAAATTGTGAAAGAGCATGCGCTTGAAACGATTCGCAATAATTTTCCTGCTAAAACGTAGGCCGATTTCTGTAGTATGAAATCGGCTTTTTATATGAAGAATAGGAAAGCTTTCTTAGTTAGGAGGTAAGAGATGAAAAATACGTTAAAGCTGATTTTCTTTATCCTGCTATTGTTCGCATTATTTGTTTCGTTACGTATGTTTATTGATGTAGCATTTTATTCAGATGTGATTGGGATAAAAGATGTTTCGATTTTAGGTATTATTAGTATTTTATTTACAGTATCTGCGTTTTTAATTGGTTGCGTTATTTTCTTAGAAAATCGCCATCCATCTAAAACACTTACATGGTTAATTGTGTTAGGGATTTTTCCGGTATTTGGCTTCTTTGCTTATTTATTATTTGGACAAAATTTTCGGAGAAAAAGAATGTTTCAAAAGAAGGCGTTACTTGATGAACAGGCGTTTTTACAATATAAAGGGCATGAAGATTACGAAGAAAGAATTTTACGCAATCATAAGCATCAAGAGCTGTTATTTCGTTTAGCGGATCGCTTAGGCGCTTTAAATATTTCATTTCAAACTGAAACGAGGACATTAACAAATGGAGATGAAACGTTTCAGGCCATTTTAGATGGATTAAAACGAGCAAAACATCACATTCATATGGAATATTACATTGTGCGTGATGATAAATTAGGAACAGAAATTAAAGATATTTTAATACAAAAATCAAAAGAAGGCGTTGTTGTTCGTTTTTTATATGATGCGGTTGGAAGTTTTAAGTTATCAAAATCGTATATTGAAGAATTAAACGATGCAGGTGTTGAAATGATTCCGTTTTTTCCTGTGCGCTTTCCGATTTTAAACGATAAGATTAATTATCGAAATCATAGGAAAATTGTTGTGATTGATGGGAACGAAGGGTTTGTAGGCGGATTAAATATCGGTGATGAGTATTTAGGGAAAAGTAAATATTTTGGCTTTTGGCGAGACACGCATTTGTATTTACGTGGTGAAGCGGTTCAAAGTTTACAGCTTATTTTCCTTCAAGATTGGTTTTATATGACTGGAGAGGCTGTGCTAGCTCCTGAATATTTACAAGCAAAAGCAGTTGAGGGTGATCATTGGGGAGGCGTGCAGCTCGTTGCAGGCGGCCCTGATAATAAGTGGGAAACGATTAAGCATTTATATTTCGCAATGATCGCTTCTGCTCGGAAATCTATTTGGATTGCAACGCCGTATTTCATTCCGGATGATGATATTTTATCCGCATTAAAGGTAGCTGCGCTTGCTGGTATTGATGTTCGTTTGTTAATGCCGAGTAAGCCTGATAAGCGTACTGTCTTTTACGCATCGAGATCGTACTTCCCAGAGCTTTTAGATGCAGGGGTAAAGATATATGAGTATGAAAAAGGTTTTCTCCATAGTAAAGTTGTCATTGTCGATTCTGATTTAGCTTCAATTGGGACAGCTAATATGGATATGAGAAGTTTTCATTTGAATTTTGAAGTAAATGCCTTTTTATATGATACAGATAGCATTAAAAGACTTGTTCAAGACTTTAAAGATGATTTAGAAGAATCAAGTGAAATTCATGTCGATCATTTTCATAAAAGGCGTCTTCATAGACGAATTGTTGAATCAACGTACCGGTTATTATCCCCTTTATTATAAAAAGAGATGTCCGAAATTGGGACATCTCTTTTTTTAAAGGAATTTGTAATAAATTGTAGAATGTAAAGAGCTGAAAGGATGTGATTACGATATTTATAGCTAAAAGAGAAAACGGAGAAAAAATTCATTTACTCTACAATTGTAATGAAGAGCTTTTGCGCCGTATGCGTCAACAGGAACGATTCTTTTGTGTAGCTTGTGGAAAGGAAGTACAAATGAAATTAGGGAAACAAAAAAGTTGGCATTTTGCTCATAAAAAAGTGGATTCATGTCTTGCCTTTTATGAAGCGGAATCTATGTATCATAGGCACGGTAAAGAATTGTTATATAGATGGTTCGAACGTCAAAACTTTCATGTAGATATAGAGCATTATCTGCCCCAGATTCAGCAACGACCAGATATTTTTATAGAGAGAGCAGGGAGAAAAATTGCGATTGAATACCAATGCGCAAATCTTTCTATAGAGCAGCTGTACAAACGAACCTATTCGTATTGGCGAGTGGGTATACAGGTCATTTGGATCATTGGTGGAAATCAATTGAAAAAGCAATCTGCATATTGGATGAAATTTTCCTCACTTATGGCTTTCTCCTTACAATCTTATCCTCAACCATTTCTTATTTTCTTCTGTTCCAAACAAAAAGCATTTATGAAATGCGCGTTTCTCACTTCTTTTTCTACAAGCGTCTCTTTCTCACATACTATATATTTACCAACTGAAACTACTACTTTTGAACTACTCTTTTCCCCTGTTCCTTTCCAAAAAGAAATATTAGACCGAGAATGGAAGCAACGAAAGGACTATTTTCGAAAAAATGCTTTGCCTATTTGGAATTATAATTATAAGTCACTATTACGCCTCTTATATCAATTTAAATGTACCCCAGCGAGCTTTCCTTCTGAAATTGGTGTTCCACTTCCTTCTGGATTTGCTTTTCAAACAAACCCATTTATATGGCAAGCTTTTCTATATATGAAGTGTATAGGGGAGCTTGCAGTAGGAGAGTGTATTACTCTTCAATATGTGTGTAGTTATGTAAAAAAGTATACGAAAAGGCGTATGCTCCCGTACTTTTCAAAGCATATATGGAAAGTAGCAGTTACTGAATATATGACATTCTTATGTTATACAGGTGTATTACGTAAAGTGGAGACTTATAAGTACCGGAAAATAAGGGGGATCGTTATGTTAAAAACAGAGGAGGAGGTTATGAAATATGATGAAACTTGTTTAGCGTATGCCTTATCTTTATTTGAGGCAAAGTACAACATGAGAGAAGGAAAAGGGGATATAATAAAGACTGATTGTGAAGGAATTACATAAGAAAAAAACGAATTGTACTTAAGTAGAGATAATTAAAGGAGGGCTTAAAGAATGTCTGAACAAAACAAAGCGAAAACATTACCAGATCGCAATGAGATTGAAGAAGCAAGTACGTGGCGATTAGAAGATATTTTCCAAACAGATGCAGAATGGGAAAAAGAATTCCAAGCTATTAAAGAGCTATTACCGAAGTTAACTGAATTTAAAGGGAAACTTGGTGACTCTGCGGACAATTTGCTTGAGGCATTGCAATATGAAGACGAAATTTCAATGCGATTAGGTAAGCTATATACATATGCTCATATGCGTTACGATCAAGATACAACAAACTCTGTATATCAAGCATTAAATGATCGCGCAACAAATTTATATTCACAAGTATCTAGTAGCACAGCGTATATTGTACCTGAAATTTTGTCGGTTTCAGAAGATACACTGCAAACATTCTTGAAGGAAAATAGAGATTTAAGTGTATATGAACATGCATTAGAAGAAATTACACGTCAACGCCCGCACGTATTATCAGAAGCTGAGGAGGCTTTATTAGCGGAAGCATCTGAAGTAATGAGTTCATCAAGCAATACATTTGGTATGTTGAATAACGCGGATTTAAAATTCCCATCTATTAAAGGTGAAGACGGAGAAGAAATAGAAATTACACATGGTCGTTACATTCAGTTTTTAGAAAGTGATGATGGCCGTGTTCGCGAAGATGCATTTAAAGCTGTATATGAAACGTACGGGAAATTTAAAAATACATTCGCAAGTACGTTAAGCGGAGCAGTAAAACGTAATAATTTCAATGCGCGTGTTCGTAAATATGATTCTGCTCGCCAAGCTGCACTAAGCAATAATAATATTCCGGAAGCAGTATATGATCAACTTGTTGAAACGGTAAATGACAACTTACATTTATTACACCGTTACATCGATATTCGTAAGCGTGCATTAGGACTTGATGAGCTTCACATGTATGATTTATATACACCACTTGTACCAGAAGTGAAAATGAATGTGAAATACGAAGAAGCGCAAGACCTTTTATTAAAATCTTTAAACGTACTTGGTGATGAATATGTTGATATTTTGAAAGAAGCATATGAAAATCGCTGGGTAGATGTGTATGAGAATAAAGGAAAACGAAGCGGGGCATATTCATCTGGTGCATATGGAACAAATCCGTATATTTTAATGAACTGGCATGATAATGTAAATAATTTATTTACACTTGCTCATGAATTTGGTCATTCGGTGCATAGTTACTATACAAGAAAAACACAACCGCACGTATATGGTGATTATTCCATCTTCGTAGCAGAAGTGGCATCAACTTGTAATGAAGCGCTTCTAAATGATTATTTATTAAAAACGACAGAAGATAAGAAAGAGCGTCTATATTTATTAAATCATTATTTAGAAGGGTTCCGTGGTACTGTATTCCGTCAAACGATGTTTGCAGAGTTTGAACATATTATTCATAAGAAAGTACAAGAAGGACATGCTGTTACGCCAGACATGCTAACGGAAATCTACTACGATTTAAATAAGAAATATTTCGGTGACGCTTTAGTAATCGACGAAGAGATTGGTTTAGAATGGTCTCGTATTCCGCACTTCTACTACAACTATTACGTATATCAATACGCAACAGGATTTAGTGCAGCGACAGCTCTATCTAAACAGATTTTAGAAGAAGGACAACCAGCAGTAGAACGTTATATTAACGAATTCTTAAAAGCAGGAAGCTCTGATTATCCAATTGAAGTGCTGAAAAAAGCAGGAGTAGATATGGCATCTCCTGAACCAGTAAAAGAGGCACTACAAGTATTTGAAGAGAAATTAAATGAATTAGAAGCATTATTATTTGAAGAAAAGTAATGAAAAAAGACGAGAGATTGTATCCTCGTCTTTTTTGTTGAATAAATTCAATGTCGATATTTGTCGAAAAAATAAGGTGAATTTCTTTGTTTTTCTAACTGAAAGGATAGTTTTACAGCTGATTTTTGAAATTAAAACCCTTTGAATCTTTTTTTATGATTGAAATAAGAGAGAGTGATAACGATGATTCCAAATAAAAGAGGTAAGGCAATAATTTTAGGAAAAGCTTGTAGTAGAGAGAGGATGTACAAGAAAAAAGAAACGATGACAGCTAGAAAGAGAAGAGCAATATAAGATTTTTTCATAAATAACCCCCCTAAATGACCTTTTTTATAGCTTATTCAAAAATGAAAACGTTTAGAATGTGACAAAAGTGTGAATTTCGACAAAAGGGGTTGTCATCTGGCGTCGAATCTTGTAATATAATAAGCGTGAACGAATTCACATACAAACATATACCCCTTTGTTTGAACGTGAAAATTTCTCCCATCCCCTTTAATATTTTTATAAGCCGTAAAGAAAAAGACCTGGTGTTTACACCAGGTCTTTTTCTTTTGCTATCCATTTCCAATAACGTTCGCATTTTACTTCAATCATTTGTACTTTTCGTTTCAGTTGTAATTTTTTAAGTTCGCGCTCAATTTCTTGCTGCGGACAGTCATAAATAAATGCTACTTCTTTTGAAGATATAAATTGTGTTGCTTCTAGTAATGCTTCTAAAGGTGGTAATGGTTCTGGCTCAATTTCACATTTTACAAGTTCTTTCAATAATTGTACGTATACATCGTAGGAATAATTTCCAGCGATTTTAATACCTTCTTCATCTGAGTTCGCATGAAAAAAGACGAGGGAGGGTATTTCTGTAATATGCATTTCATTCGTGAATTTCAAGTCACATTGGAAAGCTTTTTTTGCACTAGCAGAATGTAGATCTTTTTTAAATTCTTCTACATCAATATTGCTATCTTTCGCACATGCAAGTAATAGTTCGCAGTCAGGGGTTGATACATTTTCAAGGAAAATGTATTCTTGGAGTTTTCGCAAAAACTTCGAACCTGCTTTTCGGCCCTGTAACTCCGCTGCCTTAATCGCCATCGAAACTAAATATGGTGTTGACGATGCTTCTTGCATATGTACCTTTCCATCACATGAAAAACCTTGTAAACTTGTTGTCTTTTCCCACACAAATCGAATATTAGCAGGTTTATTCCATTTGTGTGAGGAAGCGTTCGTTCCATCCACTTTTCCTGTTACGATATGACGAATAGAGAAGTATTTCCCGTATTCAAGCCATAGTTTAATAATAAAAGGCTCAATTTCCCAGCAATCTTTACAAAGTGGATCAATAAATAAATATGCTTCTACAGACTTATGCTCGCATGCGGAAGGAGATGGCATATTTATATGCTTTGCTTCCTGCTTATCCATTACACTTCACCTGTTTCGTTTGGAGTATTAACCATATGCTGAGCAGTTAATGCTAAACGTTCAAAAACAAACTCTCTTATATGACCATGCACTCCAGTATCATCCATTGCTTGCTCCATACATGATAGCCAAGCCTCTGCTCGTTTTGGAGTAATCTCAAACGGAAGATGGCGTGCTCTTAACATAGGATGACCATGTTCTTCAGTGTACAAATTAGGACCACCTAAATATTGTGTTAAAAATTGCTTCTGCTTCCTAGCGGTTTCTGTTAAATCTTCCGGGAAGATGGGAGATAAGTCAGGGTGTTTACTGACATAGGAATAAAATGTATCTACTAATATTGCAATGCATTGTTCACCGCCAATTGCTTCAAATGGTGTCATCGGTTGCTTGCTCATCCTTTATAAACTCCTTTTTCCATGAAATGTATATCTATTGTAGCAATGGAATGTTCGAGAGGGCAAATAAACAGCCTTCTCAAAGATTCTTTGCTTATTCTACGGATGTAAATTTTTTTAGTGAGGTATATCCACTAGCGAAACATATTCACTAGTGGAATTTTCACTTTAGCGTGCTTTGTTTTGTTTGGCAAGGAAAAAGCGTTTTACTTTGTTATTTGTATGACGAACAGGTATGTTATGTTGCGTTAATAAATGAATAAATGCAGCTTTTCCTGTTTCTTCATCTTGCACTTCAAATTCAATTTCATAATCATCGTGATTGTAATAGAAACTATGATCAAAGACAAGCGTTCCGCCTTTAAATAATGCTTCGGCTCTTTCAGTTGTTAAACTACCCATATAAGTTAAAGTGGAAACAGGAATTTGTAATTTGTGTAGTTGATCCATTACAGCCCCTGGAATGATTACGTTTGTTTCCATCATCATTCTTGCTGCGTCTTCTGTTACGACTTGATGCGTTTCTAACAAGCCGACTTCTGCAGGTTGTTTCAATGTTAATGTATAAATTTCTCCTTTATGACGAATACGAAGTGCAGAGCCGGCTTCTTTTAACGAGAAGCCCGGTGTTTCAAAGTAGTGATTCACCTGTTTCGTAAATGCTTCAATAGAGAATGATTTACATAATGTATCGAATTCTTCTTCTGTAACAATATTTTTAAATTCAATTTCAATTTCTTGTGTCATTGTATGCGCGCTCCTTTTAAAAAATAATTCTTTACACATTATCGCTTTTTCATAAATTTGGTTCAATGTTTTATTTGTTTGCGTCCATGTTATGATACAATAATACTGTTAAGTAAGACAGGAAGTTGAGATGGAGGAGTTAGAGCATGCAAAATAAAATTCAAGTTAAGAGCGTAGAAAAGAGAGAGAATGCGCTTATTTTTTGTGCGGAAAATAATGAAATAGAGGTAAAGGAGTTAAGTGCGCGTAATCACGTACTTGTAGACTCAGACAATTTATCATTTTTATATATTTTAGAAAACGAATCATCTTTCATTTATGTAAGTATTCCGCACACATGCTGGGAAGCAATGCATGAAGCGATGAATAACGATATAGTAATGTTCGTTCGTGTGAATGACGTTGAAATGGAATTAGAAAATTTAAAAGAAGAAGTAGAATATTTAGTTGAAAATATTGAAGGTAATGCAAATTACGGAGAAGAACTAGTAACTGCTGTAGAAAAAGTATTTCTATAAGCAAATGGATTGATTTTGGTGGTGGTTGAAATGAATCGAAATTGGGAAGAATTTTTAGCACCTTACCATCAAGCGGTGGCAGAGCTGAAAGTGAAACTAAAAGGAATGCGTACTCAATTTGCAATGTTGACAGAGCATTCTCCAATTGAGTTTGTAACAGGAAGGGTAAAGTCGGTTGCTAGTATTATTGATAAAGCGGAGAAGAGAAATGTACCGCTAGATCGGCTGAGAGAAGATATGCAAGACATCGCGGGCCTTCGAATGATGTGTCAATTTGTTGATGAGATTAAGCCTGTTGTAGAATATCTTCGAAAACGAAATGACTTTGAAATCGTGGAAGAACGTGATTATGTCACGCAAAAGAAAGATAGCGGCTATCGCTCTTATCACGTTGTCATTAGTTACCCCGTTCAAACGATTCAGGGAGAAAAAAAAGTATTGGTAGAAATCCAAATACGCACGTTAGCAATGAACTTTTGGGCAACAATTGAGCATTCTTTAAATTATAAATATAGTGGACGTTTTCCTGAAGATATTAAAATACGCTTGCAACGTGCAGCGGAAGCGGCGTTTTTATTAGATGAAGAAATGTCTTCTATTCGTCTTGAGATTCAAGAAGCGCAGAAGGCTTTTTCAAGAAAGCAAGAAACGAAAGATTCCGAATCATAAACTAAAGGGTGTTGGGCGATGAAATTTACAATTATGTCAAAGGGAGATCAATCATCAGATACACTGGCAAGCACGATGAAAGAGTACTTGTTAGATTTTGGATTTACAATGGATGAAAAGGAACCCGATATTGTAATTTCTGTTGGGGGAGATGGAACGCTTTTATATGCGTTTCATCGTTATTATAATCGATTGGATGAAACAGCATTTGTTGGTGTACATACAGGACATTTAGGTTTCTATGCAGATTGGTTACCGACAGAAGTAGAGAAATTAGTAATTGCGATTGCGAAAACACCATTCCAAGTGGTGGAATATCCGCTTTTAGAAGTGATTATTCGCTATGTGAATGGAAGTAAAGAGTCACAGTATTTGGCGATGAATGAGGCGACTGTAAAAAGTGCAGAAGGTACATTAGTAACAGAAGTAGAAATACGCGGAGAATATTTTGAAACATTCCGCGGGGACGGCCTTTGTATTTCTACTCCTTCAGGAAGTACTGCATATAATAAAGCGCTTGGCGGAGCAATTATTCACCCTTCTATTGAAGCGATTCAAATTGCAGAAATGGCGTCCATTAACAATCGTGTGTTTCGTACTGTGGGATCGCCACTCGTATTGCCGAAGCACCATACATGTGTGTTAAAGCCAGCTGCAGGAATGAACTTACAAATTACAGTGGATCATTTAACGATGGTTCATCAAGATGTGAAATCAATCCAGTATCGCGTCGCAAACGAGAAAGTACGATTTGTTCGTTTCCGCCCGTTCCCGTTCTGGAAACGAGTTCGTGACTCGTTTGTTGCAGATAAATAGAAAGGGTTATAAATTTGAACAGATTTACATTGAAATGGGATATAGGACTGGCTGAAGAGAGTACTTTAGTTAGGGAATTTTTGAAAACGAAAGGTATTTCTAAAGCCGCTTTAACGGATATAAAGTTTCACGGCGGGGCAATTGAAGTAAATGGTCAACATGCGAGTGTTCGTCATCAGTTGCGCGCTAGTGAAGAATTACGCATCTTTTTTCCAGTGGAGGAAAGAAGTGAAGGGATGATTGCAGAAGATATCCCTTTATGCATTGTATATGAAGATGATGCGGTTCTTATCATTAATAAAGAGGCGAACATGTCAACGATTCCATCTAGGGAACATCCGACAGGGAGTGTTGCCAATGCGCTTTTATCTCATTATGATAAGCAGCATCTTGCAAGTACAGTACACATTGTAACACGGTTAGATCGTGATACTTCAGGGCTTATGCTTATTGCAAAAAATCGTTTCGTGCATCATCTTTTATCGAAGCAGCATCAACAAAAAGCTGTGAAACGAACGTATGAAGCAATTGTTCACGGTGAGATGGTAGAACGAGAAGGAATGATTGATGCACCAATTGGTCGGAAATCTGATAGCATTATTGAGCGAACGGTTTGTGAGGATGGACAAAGGGCAGTTACTCATTTTAAAGTAATTGATAGTACATATCATAAGACACATGTAGCGCTGGAGCTTGAGACAGGAAGAACGCATCAAATTCGTGTGCATATGGCTCATATAGGACATCCATTACTTGGTGATAACTTATATGGAGGAAGAAGGGATGAAATGAAACGGCAAGCACTTCATAGTAAATCTTTGACGTTTTATCATCCTATTTTAGAGAAAGAAATGTCTTTCACTATAAAGATTCCAAGCGATATGCAAGAGTTACTTAGGAATGCTTAAAAAGGGAACAAAATTCTTATGTTATAAAGAATTTTGTTCCCTTTTTTCTTAGCGGAATAATATTAAAATTTGGTTCTCACCCGTACGCTTTATAACAAAAAATCCACTTTCGGCTTTTGTAGCAATGCCATTGTCATTTGGACGACAATATCCATGCGTTTCGCAAGTGCCGTCATCACGTACTAACATTTGCCCAATTAATCCGACAGGAAGCCACTCGGCGCGATCTTTTCTTGCTACATATTTGCAAGCTGGATCCCATTCTGTATTTAAAAGAGGTTGTATTTCTTCTGATTCCGTCCATACATATTGGCGTTTTCCAAAGTTGTCTGTTTTATAGCGTTTTTGCCAACTTAAAGCCCCGCTATTTCCTATAAGTGCAGGGGTTGCACTAGATATTCCTAAAATGAACGAATCGTGTGAAGTAGCTATCCGAATTTTTTCTTCGCTACTAAATGTAACGAAATAACCGACATCAATAGGTTTATGACCTTCTGTTTCAAACATTTGTGCAAAATCCGTTCCGCTTGCATTGTAAGACGCGCCCTCAATATACATTTCTCCATTATGGGCAAGCCATTTAGCACCGATATTATGGTCGGTGTCGTTTGCACCATTTGCAATAAACCAGGAATAAGCTTCTTCTGCAGTGCCGAAGCGCCCCATAATATGGCTACCTGCAAAATGAGCTGTTGATGTATGATGACCTTCCGCATGAGAAGAGAAGCCGTTAGCGATAGTTGCGGTTCCTTCTGCGTGTGCTGCTTCGCCTAAAGCAGTCGTCTGTTTACCCTCCGCATGAGAATAAGCACCGCCTGCTGTCGTTTCACTTCCCTCACTATGCGAACTATGTCCAGTTGCTTTTGAGTTGGATCCTTCTGCATGAGAGAAAGAACCTTTTGCGTGTGTTAATAAGCCTTCCGCATGTGCTGCCATGCCCTCCGCATGAGAGTGAAGCCCCTCCGCATATGCATATCGGCCGCCCCTTTTAACTTTTGTATTTTCAGGTGTAGGTGTCTCAATTATGAGTGGTTTTTCAGTTTGTATATCATTCGATGAAGCTAATGCTTCTTTTATTTTTTTTACTTTGTTTATAATAGCAGCTGGAATTTCTGGTTCCACTTTTTTATTTATTGCTACAGAATTATTTTCTTCCACCGTTTCTTCTGTTTGGTTAGAACGTAGTACCTGTTCATCTTGATTTGAGAGCTGTTTATTTTTTTGTTGCATCTTTATTTTTCTGCGATCGATTATGTGGTTCATCACAGCATTTTCTAAAGAGACATATGTTGGTTTTACTTTGCTTTTTTTTGATGACTCTTGTTCTTCTAGTTCTTCTATGGCTGCAGCCCGAATGCTACACCAGTTGTTAATTCCGTACATGGGCAGATATAAAGGGGGAAATTTTCTTTTTTGTTTAGAAGATTTTTTCTTCATTCTGTCACCTCCTGCGACATTATATGTAAAGTAATTAAAAAAAGATGCACTTTATTGCATCTTTTTTTAATTACTTTACCTAGTTTTATATGAGATCTGCCTAAATAATACGGTAATCTCTCGCTAAGTAAGGTAGTTATGAAATTGGACGGAACTTCTCAGCGACAAAAGGTAAAGAAGAAGGGACAGAGATAGTCTCCATTTCAGGATAACGTAATCCGGTTAATTTGCCACCAAATACAGCACCAGTATCAATATTGACTGTCTGATTGACGAATCGAGGTTCTTTTACTGGTGTATGTCCATATACAATCCAAGCTTGCCCCTTGTATTCTTGCGCCCAATCGCGACGGACAGGTGAGCCATCGGCATGCTTTTCTCCTGTAATATCACCATATAATACAAAGGTTTGTACTTTTTTATCTCGTCTTCCTATGTAATCTTGCCGAATCCCAGCGTGACATACGATTACTTTTTTTTCATCTAGTATGTGGTAGAGTGGTGATTGTTCATAAAGAGTGATAAACTTTTCTTTTATAATGTTTTGCTTATGAGAAGGAAGTGCCTCATATTCAGCGACAGTTGTTTCAAGTCCGTGAGCGATTGTTACATTACGTCCAAGGAAAAATCGATATAGTTTATTACAGTGATTTCCAGGAGCGTAATAAGCTTCTTTTTTATGTATGACAAGTTCCCATACAATTTCGATCATACGTAATGAATGAGGACCACGGTCTGTAATATCACCAACGAATGCAAGTTTACGTTGTTCAGGGTGGATCGGTAGACCGCTACTCCAGTTATACCCTAGCTTCTCTGTTAAATTTTGAAACTCTTGGAAGCATCCATGAATATCTCCTATAATGTCATATTTCATATTTAAACCTCCATCGTATTTTTCATTAGTATATCTAAAAAAGGATAGAGATAAAAATATAGCGTTTTTGTGTTGTTCATTTAAACATAAAGCTTTTCGTTCTTGAGCGAATATTTAAAATGAATCCAATCGCAATCATGTATGTAAGCAGTGAACTTCCTCCGTAGCTCATAAGAGGTAATGTTATCCCTGTAATGGGAAGTAATCCGATTGTCATCCCGATATTTTGGAATACTTGGAAAGTAAACATTCCGATTGTACCAGCGCAAATGTAACTACCGAAAGGGTCATTACTTTCTAAAGCGATATGAATCATTCGAAAAATGAGTAAGAAAAAAAGTGAAATAATGACACTTGCACCTAGAAATCCAAATTGTTCAGCGACATTAGTGAAAATAAAATCTGTATGTGGTTCTGGAAAATATACTTGTCCATTTTCCCACCCCTTTCCTTGCATTTCTCCGGATCCAGTCGCTAAGAATGCTTGTCTTAATTGATAGCCTTGCGCATCATATTTGTAAGGTGCCAACCATCCGTAGAAGCGATTTAATTGATATTCTTTTAAAATGTGTGCTTTAAAGAAATCTGTGTGAGTAAAAAATATATATATTAATGTAGATCCAGCCACGAAAGTACCTGAAACTAATCCGAAAATAAAACGCCATCGTATGCCAGAAACTAGTATCATTGCTGCAAGCATCGCTGAAATGACCATTGTGTTTCCTAAATCTGGTTCTTTTGCAATAAGTAGTAGTGGTGGCAAGCTTGTCGCAAATATTTTTCCAAGTAATAAAAAATCGTCACGCATTGTTTGGGAAAAATATTTCTCATTATGATTTGCTATAATTCGTCCAATGACGATAATTAAAAACAATTTCATAATTTCAGAAGGCTGAAAATTTCCGATGCCTGGGAGCCTGTACCAAGCGGTAGCGCCTTTAATTGTAACGGCACCCGGTACTTGAAGTTCTAGTCCAATAAGTAGTACCATTGCAAAGCTATACAAATACCAAGCAATTTTTTGATAACGATCGAAATCGATAATCATAATAACACCAATGGCTATAAATCCAATGAAGTACCATTGGATTTGCTTGAGTACAAAATTGACGTTTTGTAAAAATGGCGGTAAGGAGGCTTGCGCACTTGCAATAGCACAACAACTAACAATCCCAATGGCAAATAAAATAAATAGTAATACGTAGTCTATTTGATATTGAGAATTTGAATCTTTCAATGTAGGTATTCCTTTCTACTGCTCTTTATAGTAATGGATTTTATAGTATGAGAAAGAATGTATGAACTATACGAATGATTCACATATAGTCCATACACTTTTGATTTTGCAGAGTAGTTTAATTGTTTAACTCTTTAATAATTATATCCAAACAATGGGCAAGACGTACATGTGCGTCAGGAAAAATATCTAGTTGATGAAGGTAGTATTTTAAGGAACTTTTACACCATTTGTAAGCACTAAGTAGAGCTGTTCTATAGTCTATAGTATTTTGTAAAAATCCATATTCTTTTGCTGTTATAACGAGGTGTGTGAAATCTTCGCAACCTTGAAGTAGTTTATTGTGTATTTGTTGTCCAGCATGGTAGCGAAATTGACTTAAAGGCTCAGAAATGTATATTGCATTTCCTTTAGAAAGTAAAGAAATCCATGAGGCCATATCAACACTACAAGAATATTGTCGCTCTTTAAGGGTGCCAAAAGGTTCAGTGAGCAAGTTCTTTCGAAACAAAGTAGTTGTAGGTTCGCCGATAATGTTGTGGCCGGCCTTTAGCATCCAGTCGCCTAAAAATATTCCGTTTAATGGTGTATCTTCGCTATATAACTTTTGTGTTGGATGGGCATCGCCGATTAGATTTCCATGATCATCAATACGTACTCGATAAGAAGTAACAAGAGCAAGATCTTTATTGGAATCTTGCTCAAAATAGGCCATCATTTTTTGTATTTTATGCTTATAAAACACGTCATCGTCCATTAAAAAATTTATATACTCACCATTTGATTTTTCTATGAGCATAAGGTCATTGTGAAATTGTCCTAGAGTAGAGATATTTCGAATGTATGTTATATTTTTATAATTTGGTAAGTATTGTTCATGGATTAGAGTTGCTGTTTCATCATTTGTACTATCATCTCCGATGATGATTTCAATATTTGAATAAGTTTGTGCCAATGCACTTTCTAGAGCGATTTTGAAATAATGGGGTCGATTATAAGTGGGAATAAGGATAGAAACGAGAGGTAGATTTTTTTCACTCGCCATACATAACTTCCTTTCAGAAGCTTTTTTTTGTAAGAACAATATCTTGGTAACTTGTATATTCTGGTCTGCCGCACCATAAACCATAATGTGGCTTATTGATTATTTCTAGACCATACTTATTCAATAGATTGCAAATATCTGTCTCAGGATAAGCAACTGCAAAATTGGGAATATCTTTATTTACAACGTAGCAATTTTCAATTCGATGATAAAAACCTAATGTACTTTGTCCTGCATTTAAATAATAGGACGATTCAGGATTTATTAGAAAGAATGTAATGAAACATCTCCCGTCTTTTTTTAATACACGTACAATTTCAGATACGTAATGTTCTAATTCTTTTGGAAGAAGATGTGTAAATACAGAAGTTAAAAAGATAAAATCGAATGTTCCGTCTTCATAGGGAAAACGATATTGAGAGGCATCTTCTTTTCCTTCTGGATTATAGAATTGATTGTATATGTCAACATGTTCAAAGTGAAAATTATTACGCATAGTTGAAATGTTATTTTGACACCAAGTAATTCCATCTTTAAACAAATCAAATCCATAATATGCTCCATCATCATTTAAGTAATTCATTAATGGTACAGCCATTCGGCCGACGCCGCAGCCTACATCTAATACTTTTTCATTTGATTTTAAAGCGCCAATTTGAATAAAATGCTTTAGGAACTCTTTTCCCACCTTTTTGAAGTCGCCACCTACATATTGGACGAGTTCAGGAGGGGGGAGTAAAGTCATTTCTTTGTTAAGTTCGCTCATGAGTATACCCCTTTCTTGTGTGAGAATATGCAGTCACTCTATTAATAAAATTTTCAATTTGTAGTGAGAGAACAAAGGAAAACAATTGTTATATGTAAGGAGATTCCACAAAAGAAATACTTAATTGGATTAGAAGTAAGAGAAGAATGAGTGAAAATGGAATCTCCTATAGATTAAATCTTGTTTATTCTTTTCTCCAATAAACGCCAAATACATCAATTTTAGTAATAGGGGCTTTTAAATTTCGTTGCTTTCTAAAGTCTGTCACAGCCTCAGCGCATGGCGGTAGCCCGTAGTCATCGATAATTATATAGCCACCTTTAGAAACTTTATCATATAAGTTCATGAGACCATCCATGGTGGATTCGTACATATCACCATCAAGCCGTGCAATTGCTATTTTTTCAATTGGTGCTGTTGGTAAAGTATCTTTAAACCAACCTTTTAAAAATTTCACTTGATCATTTAGTAAATCATATTTTTTAAAATTCTCTTGTACTTGTTCTAAAGAGACGCGTAAGTAATCGAATGTGTGTAAATAATCACCGTAATCTTTTGGATATTGTTCTAGATTCGGTGCTGGCAAACCTTCAAATGAATCTGCGACCCACACAGTACGATTCGTAATGTTGTTTGCTTGTAAAAAACCATTCATAAAAATGCATGATCCTCCGCGCCATACACCTGTTTCAATAAAATCTCCCTCTATATTTTCACGAACAACGGTTTCCATTGCCTCTTGTAATTGGTTCATACGTTCTCGACCAATCATGCTATGTGCTGCTCTTGGCCAATCCATTCCATCATGACGTTCACTTTTTGAAACATTTGGTTTTACAATTTTTAAGTTATGGTTTTCGGCATATTGCTTAATGAATAAAGGGAGGGGGACTGTAACGGGTTCGAATTCTAGTTCTTTCGAAATATGTAGAGATGCGGGTAAGTATGCCTCATATTCCAACCATATTTCAAATAAAATTGTTTTCTTTAGCAATTCGAGATAAAGCTGAACAGCAGATTTACTTTCCATATTTGTGCCTCCTGCAAAATGTCATACAACAATATGATTATGTAGCTAACGAATGTTTCATGATTGAATTTGAAATTGAAAAAGCAGTAAAACTGATATCAGTTTTACTGCTAAGTAAAAAATTAAGCAACTTTTTCAATAATAATGGATGCACTCGTACCAAGAGCTAATGATAGCCCAAGTCCTGTAACAATTACTTCAACCAATGATGGAGTTGTCGTAATTTGCGTAATTGCTTGAATAACGATAGGTGCTCCAAGTGAGATTAAACTTGATCCAGTACCTGGTACAGGTACTCCATTCACTTGGATTGTAAGACCTCCTAATAAGCTTACTGTTGCAGTATAAGCGATAACAGTAATTTTATAGAATCCAGTTTCACTAATTACGAAAGTGTCAGCATCTAATTGAGAAATTGCTGTACCAAACTGAGATCCAACAGTATTAAATGGTACTGGATCATTAATTCCTAGATCTAAAGAAATCCCACCGGAGTTAAATGCATATAATCCTGCTGGAAGTCCTAATCCGGATGGTCCAGTCGGTCCAGTAGCCCCCGTAGGTCCAGTAGCTCCCGTAGGTCCGGTAGCCCCAGTAGGCCCGGTAGGTCCAGTAGCCCCAGTGTCACCAGTAGGCCCCGTAAGTCCAGTAGCCCCAGTGTCACCAGTAGGCCCGGTAGGTCCAGTAGCCCCAGTGTCACCAGTAGGCCC